>CM030364.1:21601671-21933567 GCA_017893485.1 Hemerocallis citrina | reverse complement strand
TATTACCGGGTAGTTTTCATGGCGGGATTAAGCTCTTTATTGTGGAGTACGTAAGTGCTTGTCCTCGGACCTATGTAGTATGAGAGGTCCGACAAGCTTACGTACTCCACAATAAAGTGCTTAATCCCTCGCCATGAAAACTACCCGGTAATAAAACAAGATTTAGATCATTCCACGAATATGGGTCCTAGCCCGACGGCTATTATAACAGTTTCCTCATCGTGCGAATCATCCCGCAAGTGCCCCCTAACCCCGGTATACGTATATACATTGGAGACGGCAAACTATCCGCCCGAATTCGCCAAGTTCCGGATTTAAATATTAAAAAAACTCGTCTCCCACAGAGCAACCTCAGTCCGCCGACTGGGTCTATTGCCACAGAGATCCACTGCTGACTATATAGAGACAACCTACTTATGTTTGCCCAAGTTTACTATATCTTCACTTATGTGCCTAGTTATTTAGCTCAAGACATGAATGTGTTATCATTCCTAGAATCAGTTTTACCTCCTACCAGACTTGTTTACAAAATACGAAATTGCCCCACGGCATTATCTCAAAATCATATCTCAAATATTTCTTTCAATAGTGCTAGTAGCCGAGGTCTTACTAACTCCAAATCATAATTTTTCATGTACGAGAAACATGGGTACAAATACCCTTTAATTATCATGTCTTAAACCTAGATAATTTCATCTTTCAACTTATTCACAAATATAATCAATTCTTGTCACTATTCATGATCTATTTATTTATTCACATTCTTTTTAAACAAACATTCATTTCAAGAACACAATTTCACTACATGAATTGTTACAACAAATCTACGTTATCACAATGGTTCAATTCACAAAAATTCTCTTAAACATGATGCAAGTGTAATTATTCTTAAAAGATCAATTTACAAAAATACTACTTCTTACCACATGATTCTATTCTAAAAAAATTTATTTCTTTTTACACTTCAAAATATACAAGAAGCTATCTCTTAATAAATTTCCATTTCATTTCATATTAATACTAAGGCTTTCTTCTATTTTTTTTTGTAAAAGGCCAATTCATGAAACAATCAAAAGGAAAAATAAAATGAGGAGCCTGGGTTTCGAACCTACGCCCCTAGATCAAACCCGGTCAACACCCAAACCTGGCCCGGCTAGCCATTTAGTCCCAAGTGGACTTTTGTCATATTTACACTCCGAAATACTCTTAAGGTTAGGTTCAGTTTCGGAAATTTATAAGAGAAAACAAAAATGAATGTGACTATCAAGTTTTGAACCAAAATCTCTCACAACAGTACTTTATTTTGCAGTGGCTAACCAGTAAGTCTATGTGTATTTTCTATTTAGAAAAGTACTAATGTTCTTTTGTTCAACTATTCATAAATTGTTTCTTTTCTCGTGAAACTTGTTTATTTCAAATATCAAAATCTTTCTAAAATAAACTTTTCCTTGATATTAGATCAAAAAATAGTAAACAATAAAATTTTCAATTCATTAAAACACTATTTTCACTTATTTAGATAATTCCCTTTCTCATTTTTCACATATCTTAGGTTTCTTTTAAAACTTAAATTTACAAAAGAAAGACTAGTGTTCATAACCAATAGTGTTGTTTCCATTTTTACCCAAATTACACTTTTATAAAGATACTAGTGTATTCACTTGAACAAGGATACTCTTTCATGCAATAGTTTGTATTCTTTCAAAAATAGGACATGCATATGTCGAAACATTACAAAACACTAACTAAGATATCTTTCTTTCTTCTTTTCTTAGTTATTAAAGCATAATGTTGCCACAAATTTCTTAAGCACAACAATTTGCAACATACAAATATGGTTTATAACATAAAAGGATTCTTATCATTAATTAGCATGGTATTTTTTTCTTAAACACAACAAAACTACTTTCATACACATCATACTACATTAACATGGATTCTATAATTTTCTCATCAAATTCTTCTTATGATACTCATTTTAGCATGCATATCTTACATTAGAAAATAATGAGGTCTCCCACCTTATGTGAAGCTTGAACAATGAAAGAAAAGAGAATACCACTTCTAGCTCCAAAGACTCCTAGCTCCTAGCAAGGCTTCTCCTCCTAGCAAGAGCTCCCTCTCCTAGCAATGGCTTCTTCTCTCTAGCAAAATTTCCTCCAAGCAAAAGAACTCTTTTACTCTCTTTCTTTTTCTTTCTTCTCTTTTCTTTTCTTTTGATTATGTTTTTGGTGCAAATGAGAATGAGAAAATGGGGCTCTATTTATAGGATTTTGTGAGGGTCTAAAGTGCAAAAATCTCATCCTAATAACTCTTTCTTTTAATTCATACAACCCTCCACTTTCCTAACTCCTAAAACCTCCATCGCTGCTCCTTCCCACTCTTCACAAACTCAACCTCCAACTCTTCTTCCCCCCTCTCAAAACTGGCCTCCCCTTGCCCAAAAACCGGTCCAAGTTCACTTGTGTGTACATGCACACATGCACATACAAATTTGAACACATTTCTATAACTCTAAATGTGTACAAAAAGTTATAACTTGTCATGTAATAGTCCAAGTTCAACTTAATTTGTGTTTTATTAGTGGGGTTGCTACATGGCTCAATTCTAATTAATTAATTTAATTATCTAGTGGGCTCTTCTCCTAATGGCTAGATTTTAATCTATAGGTCCATGGATTAAAGGAAGGCTAATTAAAACTTATGCATGCTAAAAATTTGTAAATGAGAACAACAAAATAAGAATAAAACTTTTGCACGTGCATCATACGTGCAAAAATCAAAAATGCATTTTTAATTAAAAATAAATTGTGGGGTGTTACACAAGAGCATTCCACGATTCTAAACTGCTCCATCGAGAGTTTCCCCATTAAATACTTGGGGTTACCTCTGAAACCGGGGAAACTAAAGAAGGCAGATTGGTTACCTATCATTGACCGGGTGGAAAACTGCCTTGCTAGATGGAAAGTTAAGGCTTTATCCTTGAGAGGAAGAGTCACGCTTATCAATGCGGTTCTCTCTAATCTTCCTACCTATTATATGTCCTTCTTCGAAATGCTACGCTGGGTTATCCAGAGAATTAACCGTACCCGTAAAAGGTTCTTATGGAAGGGGGCTAGCCCTGATGGAGGAGGATATCACTTTATCAGATGGGAAAAAGCTTGCCTGAAAAAGATACATGGAGGTCTAGGTATTATTGATCTGTGAGATATAAACCTGGCACTCTTGGGAAATTGGTGGTGGAAAGTCTTCCACCCTAATGGAGAAGGATGACAGGAATTCGTTCAGTCATATCTACATGGAAATGGGACGAGAAACTTGGGTTTCAGGATAGGCCCACGTGTTTCCTGGTTCTGGAGAGGTTTCGCCAAGGCATACGATCCATTCATTAGCTGTGTGACGTCATCTACCGGGAATGGCAGACTCACCAGGTTTTGGTAGGATAGGTGGTGTGGTGATCACACACTGAGAGCTATGTTTCCTAATTTGTATGACCAAGCATCACAACCGCACTGCACAGTGGCTGCATCCCGAAGAAGAAACTCCTGGAAACCGGCCTTTTTACATCCCCTTGACCCGGGCTCCCAGCAGAGGCTCATGGAACTTCAGACATATGCCACCAGCACTGGTATTATATGCTCACAGGGTCCTGATAGGAAATCTTAGGGACTGGAAAAGAATGACACTTTTATTGTTCGCTCCCTTTATAACTGCATTCACTTTAGGGGATGTAGACCGTGTTGGTCGGGAGTAGTGCGGAAGGCAAAAACACCGCTGTAAGTGAAAGCTTTCCTATGGTTGGTGCTCAATGAAGCTATATTGACAAGAGAGAACCTATCGAAATGCCAACCGAATTTGGACTCTACCAGTGGGTTCTGCAATGTTGTCCCTGAAACTAGAGACCGTCTTTTTCTTGAATGTCCCAGGAGCAAAGCAGTCCTTGTGGAGGTACTTAGCGCCCTGGGGACGAATGAGTTCCATAGTAAGTATGAGGATCTGTGGGTAGAACCAATGTTCGCTACGGAGAGACGTACGATGAGAGAAGCTTGGTTTATCGGTATCGCCGCTACGACCTGGGGTCTTTGGCTCGACAGGAATAATTGTTACTTCCGTGGGACATGTAATAGTACTTCTAGTAATTTGTGATGTGAATTATTTGCAAGTGTACAAAATCGCAACAAGTAGTATAGTTAAGTGAAAAGAGTGTCGAACCCACAAGAACTAATTATTTTATCGAGTACCGAAATTACTAGATTAACTACTATTTGGAAAATCGAAATTCAATAAATAAAGCAACTAAATTAAATTAATCTAAAGAACTAACCAATTTAATTAAAATGAGCAGAATCTGATTTTTTTTTGTTTATTAATTGCAAAATTAATTCTAGGGCTTTTGATTTCACCTAGTTAATCCCACACAATTTATAACTCCATGTGAATAAAAATATTATTTTTCCAAGTTGTAGACCAAAATTCCCTAAGTATTTATTCAATGCTTTCTCTCGAACAACACCAAAAATATCTCCAACTAACAGTTTGTCATAGTTCATGCACAAATTTAATTAATTGAAGACTCATTAAGTTCTGTGGATTTCTTAACGGTTATATCAATCGCGGTAAATCATCTCTAATTTCGCCCAATCAATGGTGTTTAATTCTATAATTCAAAATCATAAATTACCAGTTCGGTCTCTCCATGATTTAATAGATCATACAAAAGTCGGTTAACTAATTGTAAGCAATAAGAACAAAAATCAAACACACAACCATGGAAAAATCGAAAAATAATATGGAATTAAAAATTGTGTTCTCAAAATTTGGCTACATAAAAGCCCTAGAAAAATAAAATTTAGTTCATAATAAAATTGTGCAACTAGCAAATACTATCTTGGATTGCATAATAAAATTAAACAAAGAGAAAAGAGATACAGGAAGAAATGTTTTGTAAAAAAAAATTTGCAAACCGAGATGCCTCGAATTGCGTTCCCAAAGTCAAATCCGCTCTCTCTCTCTCTCTCTCCTATGTCTGTCTTGATCACAGTGCCGCTGACGTCAGCATAGCTCCTCTTTCTCTCTATGTCGTTTTTGAACTGCACGTCGCCTCATGTTACGTCTCTCTCTCCTCTGTCTTGAACACCGCGCCCAAGACTCTGCTGCTTCTCTTCTGTCGTTTTCTGTATGTCGCCGACGTGGCGTTCGGATCAGAATGGCACAACTTTTCGTTCTGTCATTTTTTTTAATTATCAGAAATCAGCCGTCTTCTCATATGGCGCGCCCTCTCGTTTTCTCTTGCTGTTGTATTTATAGGTGCATGAACATGAGAATGAGGGTTTATTAATGCAGAAACCCCTACATCTTCATTTATTTGTTTCCTCGTTTGATTTGCTCTTTATTTCGTGCTTCTTTGTCTTCTCTTTCTTTTTCTTGAAGCACGTGCTGCACAGACAAAATAAAATCAAAATTTAGGATTTAAAAATAAAATAAATTAAATTAGCTTAAATTAATTAAACTAACTAATAATCACATTGGCTTAATTAAACCCTTTTAAAATTGTTTATTGCACTTTCACCTCTATTGGCAATTTAAAATTTATATTTTGCTTTTCACAGAGCCAAACTGTAAAAATTCAAATTCAACAAAACAATAAAAATTAATAAATCGTTCTTCTTGTTTTGTTTGTTGATTTTTACAAAAATATTCACCTTTTTGCATCAAAAAATCTTATTCCTTCAAGAATAATTAATTAACTGAAATCTATGGAAATAAGATGAATTTTTAATAAAATAGACGAATACAAGCAATTTTTATGGGTAAATGAGTACATATATTTATATAAAAATTATACACATCAATTTGACTCATATTATGCATCTTATTTCTTTTTGGGCAAATGTGGCTGCTGCAGGTCCTAGAGGGAGGATAGGGAGCGTCTTCCAGGTTGAGGAGTATAATGATGATGATGTCGAGATTGTGTCGACGCTATATTGAGGGAGGTGCCTTGCCTGTCCGATATGATGTGGTTGTTGGTTGTTTGTTTATTGATCCCCACCACCCCAGGGTTTTGTTGGGGGGAGTAGATGCTAAGATGTATTTTGTTTAATTGAACGTATGCATGTTTGTACCGTTTTGTGCCCCACCCCACATGTTTGGGGTGGATTTATGTACTTTTGTTGCTTCGTAGATTCTTTTACTTGGCTCAATACTCTGAGTTTGTTTTATTAACTCTTTATTAATGAAACAGGGTGGCCATACTCCATATTTTCCTTAAAAAAAGTAGAGAATTTGAATGTATGTGTTAGATATTATCATATATATTAGTCCCGTATTGAATTATGTACTAGTTTAGTATTTGGTTTTCTCATATATATAGGAGATATTGTACTCATTTATTATTAATCCAATAATATTTTTTAATCTCTCTGTTAACCTTAACATGGTATCAGAACACTAACCCCAAATTTCTTTCTCTCACACTAATTCCTAATCCTAATCACACGAATTCCCTATTTTCTTTTAATTCCTTCCCTTTCTGCCTTTAATAAATTGGCAGCTTCTACAATCACAATCGACTACCGACAACCACAATCGGCAATCACTACCGGCGACTACCGTCCATCAACCGCATTGCCTTCTTCCCAACAATCACCCAACAACAAGCAATAGAGCAACAAATAGCAAGAATTTCACCCCGACCTTCATCTTCATTACACCCTTGGCATCCCTCCAAATCCACCAACTCTGGCGACTACCAAACCCACCATCGACTCCAGGCGTTGCTAAAGCAAAGCCCCACGAAACCCAAACTGCCTACCCTAGCCATCACCCACCACCCATCTCTGACATCCGCCCTCCTCCTCGTCAAAACCCTAGCCGCTACCTCCCTCCGTTGCACCTCCTCACCGAAACCCTAGCCGCCACTTGTCTTCTCCCTTCACCCATAACACCCTAGCCTGTTATCTCTCTCCAAAACCCATATCCAAACTCTCAACCCGACCGAAACCCGTTTCTATTTTAAAAAGTAAAAAATAAAAAAACAAAACACAAAAAACAAAAAACAAAAAAAAACCACACAAAAAAAAAACCAAAACCATATTTTCTCCTTCCTTTACCCCAAACCCAAAAAAAACCTACACCCAAACCCAAATCCACCACCCTGACCCGAAAATCCTCACCCAAAACAACTCCAAAACCCTAAACCTATCCTAACCTTAACCCTACCTCTACTTCCTATTGCTGGTCTGTTGTTGTTGCCTTTGCCGTTCATCGTCGGCAGCAACAAAAAAAAGTAAGAAAAAAAAACGATTAAAAAAAGTTTTAAAAAGAGACTTTTTTTGCAGATACTAGTACTTCTCCAATGGAACACCAGTTTCACCAGCACCTTTCCATCTCCACCAACTTCCCCATTGCTATAGCATCCTCTTCCCTCTCCCTCACATCTTAATCTCCATCCAGATTCAGACAGAAGCATCACCGCCATTATCCTGATTTCGGCCTCCTCCCCGCATCATCCCTAACTCTGCCCCACCCCTTCTTCCGACACCGGTAGCACCATACAACTCCCTATCCCAATCCCGACACCAGCAGCATCTTCGTCCTCATTTCATTGCATGCCACAACAACACCAATCTCATTCTTCACTTATGTCATCGGCCATGACAGTTACTCCAGTCTTGTCATCTCATGCTGATTGGGCTAATCTTCAGTATCGCCTCGCTCAGCTAGAACTCCAGATCTTGGGTCAGTCTATCACTGCTAGCCCCTTCGCCCCTGCTGTCTCTATTACTCTTGGTATGAATTCTTCCAGGATTTTAGATTCGTGTGCATCACATCATTTTACTAGTTATTATACATTGCTCACCACCAGCAATGCACTTCTCTCTCACTCTCCATCCCTACACACAGCCGATGGCCAACGACTTCTCACTACACACTCAGGGTCTATTAGCTCTCTCACTCTCACATTGCCTTATGTTCTTTATGCTCATCATTTATCCATGAACCTTATTTTCATTAGTGCATTGTTTAGTGGTCTTGTCGTTTCATTTAATTCTTTAGGTTGTTCTATTACTGATTCACACATTAGTCAGGAGTTTGAGTGTGCTAGCCGACATGATCGTCTATATCATCTTGATTTTCTTTATGGACATAAATCTCATCCTAATTTTGCTGGTGTTGTGTCCTCTGATGCTGATCTGTGGCACAAATGCTTAGGTCATATTAGTGAGTCTTGACTCAAGACTTTAATCCGTAGTGGTTCCCTTGGTCCTCTTTCTTTTACTCATTTGTCTTATTGCCATAGTTTTCATTTGGCCAAACACATAGTACTTCCTTTTAATAACAAAAACACTTCTCAAACCACCCATCATTTTTTAACTTGTTCATTCTAACATATGGGGACCCTTTCTAGTACCTTCGTGGAAAGTCTATCTCTATTATGTTGCCTTCATCGATGACTTCACCCGATATACATGGATTTTTCTTATGCGCCAACGATTTGAGATTCATAATGCTTACCAGTTCTTTATGATCATGATTCACACTCAATTCAGTGTGCGCATTAATAACTTTCGATCAGACGGTGCTCGTGAGTACACTTCCACTACTATGAGATCGATCCTTCAGTCTCACGACACCCTTTTCAGCAATCATCCCCCCCCCCCCCCCGACACACACACACACATGAGCAGAATGGTATAGCTGAATGCAAGCATCATCACATTCTTGAGATGGCTCGTGATCTTTTACTCTCCTCTTCTGTTCCTCGTTCTTTTTGGGCTAAAGCTGTGATGACTTCTTGAAGCCTTATTAAATCACTCCATCGTCTACCCTATCTGGTACGACACCTTATGAGGCTCTTCATCATTCACCATCGAACTAAAATATGCAATGTACTTTTGGGAGCACCTGTTACGTCATTCTCCTTTCCACTGAGTGCACGAAGCTCACCGCTCGCGCTGCAAAGTACGTTCACCTAGGTATCAGTTCAGAGTACAAAAAATATCGTTGTTTTGATCCATCGGCGGGTCGTGTCTGTATTCCCCGACATGTATCCTTTGTGGAAGACTCTCCTTACTACTTGAACTCACCTGAGGATACTAACTTTCTCGATTCCCCAGTTGTTGGGTCTACCTCCCCGGGCACCTCTTCACGCATTCTATTCGATCTCACTCCTTTGGCTCCTTTTCCATCTCATATAGATGTTACACATATTGTTCCTTTTACAGAGACAATACATGCATCACCACAACATCATACACTCACACCACCTGCATCTCCACAGCTGCATGCACCCACCCCACCAACCTCACCCCCACACCCTGCCGATCCATCACCGGCCCGTCAGTCTACACGTTCCACTTCGGGGATCCCCCTGGCACGTTATACACTTGATGCCACTAGTCCTTCTGACCAGTTTGGCTTTGCCACCCTAGCTTTATACTCACCATAGTTTCATGCGTATCTCACTGCTATACACTGCACATGTGAGCCAAGAACCTATCAGAAAGCAATTCAATACCCCGAGTGATAGGAAGCTATTGCAGAGGAGTTCAATGCATTTGATCCGACTGGTACTTGGGATGTTGTTCCATTTCCAGTGAGCGTCCATTCTGTTAGCTGCAAGTGGATCTTCAAGGTCAAATATCGACCTGATGGCTCCATTGAGCGGCACAAAGCTCGTCTAGTTGCCCGAGGATTTACTTAGGAGCATGACATTGATTATGATGAGATTTTTGCTTCAGTTGCACAGATGACTACAGTTGGCACTCTTCTTGCCGTTATTGCCATTCGTCAGTGGCCGTTATACCAGATAGATGTGAAGAATGCCTTTCTTCATGATTATCTGAGGTTGTTTACATGCATCCTCTTCATGGCCTTACCACCCCTCATCTTTATGTTTGTCATCTACTTCGAGCTATATATTGTCTGAAACAGGTCTCTCGAGCATAGTTTGAGTGTTTTCACCGTGTGATCACATAGGCCGGTTTCAGTCAAAGTTCTCAGGACCACTTTATATTTATACGGTCAACACCGTAGGGGTGGGTACTTCTCCTATTATATGTTGATGATATGATTATTATTAGGGATGTCTCAACATGCATTGCATCCACTCAGAAGTACCTTTATCAGCAATTTCATATGAAATACCTTTATAGATTACGCTACTTTCTGGGTCTAGAGATTTTTCATGGATCTCGGGGGATACTCATTTCTCAACAGAAATACATATCAGACATTATCTCCGCTACATGTATCTTTGACAATCGATCAGCTGATATACCTTTAGAGCTTCACGTGAAGCTTCATCCCACCGATGGTGAGCTCCTTGTCGATCCCACTGGATAAAGACAAATTATTGGACAACTTGTCTTATCACGCCCCGCTTCTCAAAAAGAAATACGAAATACGAGTACGCAACACAAGTCCAGCGAATGGCTTTCACCATTCATAAGCTGTCAGGATCTTTACAACATATACAAGAATAAACAAGAGATATACAAGAGGAATAGTCACCCACGCATGCATAACTGAATTAATATAGTCAACAGGATTACTTGAGAGGAAATAGGAATATTAAATTTCAAATAATCAAGTCTGGAACAAAACACAAGTCTGGGACAAAATTCCCAATACAAAATAATCCACGTAACAAGTTACAAATTATTCAAGATAAGCAACAAGAATAAATAAATATAGCAAGAATCCAGCCAACTAGAATCTTTGATCACCTACTCCACGGGCAGCTGGTCACCAAAGTCTGCAAGTGACAAATTTGTAAGAAAAGGAAAGAGAAAACAAACGTCCGTCAATGCAAGTTACGGGCCACTTGTATTGCAGGCAACAAGTACAAGAAAAATAAATAGACAAGAATAGAGTAACAGTGGAAGCAAGTATAGAAGTAACATGAAAGAAATATGAAAGGAACAAAATCAGATAGCATGGCAAGATAAACGGGTGCAAGTGGCATGTAACAAGTGTCAAGTATCATGCAAACGAGTAACGAGTAACAAGTGTCAAGTAATCATGTATCATGTATCATGTACAAGTAACAAGTAACAAGTGTTAAGTGATCATGTTATTCTCAAGTCTTGTATTTATTCCTAACTAGGTAGCACTTCATGAGTCCCAAATTTTTACCACATAATTGCTACATTCATGCAAGTTGCATTTTAGATTTTATAGTGGATCATAGAGGGCAGTGTAGTCAGGGACAAGTGTCAAGTATCATGTATCGAGTATCAAGTATCATGCATCGAATATCACGTGTCAAGTTTGCAAGTGTCAAGTAATCACGTGTCAAGTATCAAGTATCAAGTATCAAGTATCAAGTATCATGTAGGATCTATAGATCCCTTTCTGAGTACACGTTTCTACATTTTCCACTATTGGATCTTTTCCTTTAACCTCGGCTTAGTTTCTTGTTATTAGTGTTTAAAGCAAGCATGGACGTGCACAAACAAGGCAAGAAACATGGTAAGATAACAAGGGACAAGTACAAGTTCAAAGAACGACACGAACAGATGACAAACGAATCATCAAGGGCTAGGACAATGAAACTTCTAGTTCTGGACAGCAAGACATTACTATACCAAATTTGAGATTTCCGTGGCCACAAACATGCAAATCTGGAACAGTAAAAAATTCTAGAAAATAGACTCTTAGCCGAATCCAGCACATATATACCAGTCACATAATAATCACAGAAATAAGGCTCAAAATAGAATTATAAACAAATATCATGTTCAGCCAGAAATCAAAATGTTGTATTCACAAGCATGAAAATGGCATAAAACTTACTGATTTAAATCCAATAAAAATTTGGAGTATTCCCCAATATGTCTAGTATCAGCAAATATAATTTCATATTATTCAAATATAGATAGTATAGCCAAATAAATTCGGAAAACAGCAAGATACAACAAATTTGTGAATCTGAGATTCTTGACACAAAAGTACTAAAACAGCGATAGATTACAAAATATAGCTCGAAATTCAAATTCGTCAAAACGGTGATAAAATCGATATAATAGGCTACATTTTATCTTCACAAAGTTTTAATCAACAGCAACTAGAATTAGGTTGAAAATATGGTTCTTTACTGAACAACATGAAATTCTGGCAATATAGTAGTTTGTTCACAAGCATAGCGTAGTTTATAAATGTCATCAAATAAATCTACAAAAATTTGGAGTTAATCCCAGTCAAGTCTAGTCCAGAGAAATATTAGATCCAAATCTTATCTTTAACATCAATATTAAAATAAGTAACTACGCAGAAATCGCATAAGACACAATCTGGAATCTCTAACACAACTGTAGCAAAACAACAATAACTCGCAACTCAAAAATCGAAACTGAGAACTGTCGAAAATTCTGGAAAATAGACAGCGAGGTTTACGATTTATATTCACAATTTAAATTGATTAACTCACCTCAAAAGGGTCTAAAATACTGAAACAAAACGAGCCAATAGCAAAAATAGAATCATATAGTTCATGGGCAACAAATCCAAATTATGAAAAAATACAAAACATGGTATAATAGATGTCCAAGACAACATGGTATGGTGCTTAACAAATCTACCACAAGAGATTACAACTAACACATCAATCATGCAACAAGGGTACAACATATCATGAATCACGAACAACATACATACATGCATCAAGTCTAGATTATTTTTAAATTATTTTTCATGTCGTGTGTGTAACAAATATGATGACTACGGATGGATCAACAAATAGAGACAAGACCTAACAAAAATTTTCATGGGGATGAATCTAGAAACAACGGTCACACTACAGGCGATATTTAGTACTTGTATATACAACAAAAAATACAAGTTACTTGCCTTATAATTGACGATGGATCTGACGTGGAAATGAGAATAACGGGAATAGATTTCCGGGCACGAACACAAAAGCAACGAACGGAACACAAACGAGATGCACAAGAGAATCATGATCACCACGAACACAATAACACGAACACACGGTCACAGTTCCAACACTCTAGATCAACACGTGCACACAAAGAGAGAGGGGGAAAGCCAGGGCACTGTGGAAAGGAGGACGATGGAACAGGGGCACGGCGGGCGGCGGTATTGGCAGCGTGAGCGACGGTGGGAGGTCGTAAGGGGGGTGCGACGCTAGCTGGCATTGCTGCTGGCTGGCGCTGCAAAAGAGGAGAAGGGGGAGAAGAGGATGTGTGGCGTCTCTCAGGAGGAGGCAGGCACGACGGTGAGTGGCGAGACGGTGGGTGGGGGCAGTCGGAGGGCGGCACGACAGGCGGGAGGTCGGGGGTAGGCCGGGAGAGAGAGAGAGAGAGAGAGATGAGATGAGATAATATTTGGTTTAGGGTTTGGCGATAGGAATTGTAGGTATGAATAAAAAAGTTTGTTGGGGATTATAATGATAGATTTTGGCAAATTGTGATTTGGAGAATCAGGAGAATAGGGGAAAGATATGGTCTGCATGTTAAGGAACGTGAAGAAGATCTGGAGAAAACTGAGTTAAAGAAGTGGGTATTGGGTTGCGGGTTAAAATCCATTAGGATGGGTATGAGGGTTCAATAGGGTATATTGGGTAGAAAACCAGATCCAACAAGACAGAATTCAAATAAATAGGAAATTAAGCCATGAAGTGCAAAAATTTAGAACAATGAATCATCCAGAGACAAAATAATTGGCTGAAAAAAGAATCACAACAGAATCAAACAAATAGATGAATATGTAAATATTTGAAAATAGAACAAATACATTGTTTAGTAAAAGAAAGAGTACAAATATATAAATTACACTGGAATAAAGAATGCAATATAAGAATATAGAAAAAGGGGATACAGAAGTTACAAATCCTACCCACCTAACAAGAATAATTTCGTCCTCGAAATTCAACAAAAGGGGACTCTTCGATATCAGCGTCGTAGCAGGCTGAACTTCAATACCGAACTCCACATCCCTATCAGGGGGTAAGCCTGGCAACTCCTCTGGAAATACATCCATAAATTCCCACACTACTAGAGGTGCAGCCTTACAGCCTGTGTGCAACTCCATTGCACAAGTCTCCTGATCAACTGCAGTCTCAGCACGACCTAGGGGCATCTCCCTAACATGGAACTTAAACTATGCGTGACCTGGGATTCGGAACACAACCTTCTTGGCAGGGCAATCAATGATGGCATGGGACTCACCCAACCAATCCATACCGAGAATGACGTCAAAACCGGAATTCCCAATGACGATCAGGTCGGCCTTGAAATCTGTGCCATCAATAACCACCAATAACCACGGGACTCTATTTGCATTTTCGAGAACATACAACAACACCGCCACATGTGACAATGCTCCAAGCCTCAAGCATGATGCTGCATACCAACTGGTGCCGTGTCACAAAGTGAGAAGAGACAAAGGAATGGGTCACCCCAGAATCAAAGAGAACAAGAGCATGGAAAGAACAAACTAGGATAACACCTAAGATAGATCCAAAAGCAAGGGAAAAGAAACGACAATCAAGAATGAGGAAAAACAATGCAAAGCAGATAGTATGAAAGAACAGAGCAAAGCAATGAAGGAAATAAAGGAAATAACAACAATGAAAAGCAAGAATACCTGCAACAAAACCTTCTGCCATCTCAGCATCTGCAGCCGTCAGGTTGAAAGCCTGACCTCTCCTGGGAACCGCAGTCCTCTGACCGACAATCTGGAGCTGAGGGGGAAGTGGTGGCCTGACCGGGCCACGAGCTAGCGCTTCATGCTAAACCGGACCCCTAGCTGGAAGAGCCATCCATTGCTGCGGGCAATCTCGCAATGAGTGGTCAGCAGCGCCACAGCTAAAACAACGACGATTGGCACGCTTGCAATCCTTGCGCTCATGCCCAGCAAGTCGGAAAATGTCACAAAAACCAACTCTTGGAGGGCCAGTAGAAGAATAGGGAGCTGCCCTGACCGGATGAGCTGGGACAGGCTCCGAATTGACCCACTAGAAGGCCTAGAAACAACAGCAGAGTGCTAAACAGTCCGATTGGGAGGAGCCAACCTGCTGCGAGCCTGCTACTGAGCTCGAGCTGCTTCAAGAGCCTCAGCATAAGTACGCAAGTGAAGGGAGACGAGATGCATCTGAATATCTCACTCAAACCCCAGAAGGAATCTTTGAGCTCGATCCTCTTCGTTCGCCATTAGAACGGCTGCGAAGTGGCTAAGCCTGGTGAATTCTACCACGTACTCATCCACTGACCTGGCACCATGTTCCAAGAGAGTCTCATGTTACAATATTGCATGAACAATATGTAACAAAGTTTCAATAATAGAACAAAGACCAACCTGTTTCAGGGCCAGGAACTGCTCCTCCATCTCAACTCGAGTGCTGCTCCTGGTGAACGTGGTCCAAGCAATGAGCTGTGCGAGCCATTCGGACTCAACCCTCTACCAAATATAGGCAAGGTCCCCCAACTGGATGGTCACCACATCCACACGATCAGCATCAGCAACTTTCGCTGCCAACAACAACTGCTCCATCCTGATCAACCATTGCTTGGCCTCAAGCGGCGTCTCAGTGCCAAAAAACTGATCACGGTGCAGCCTCATGGAGTTCGCAACTGTACCCGGACAAGGAAGGAGAGCTGTCTGCGTAGGAACAACGGGAGTCAGGTTTCGAGCAACTTCCAATACAACCATCACAAGATCACTGTGATTTTGCTACATTTGGATCAATGCTCCAACACATTCGTAACCGTCTCTAATCCAGGTTGTTCCTCCTATGGACGGAAAGTGGAATCTCTGCGAGCCATGGCCTGCACAAATCCAAAAACAATTAGGATCCAGATCAATGTTGATTAAAATTTATTCATGTTACTGTATGGTCTGTACACTGTTGATCCAATCCTTGATCGAGCCCAAACTTTTCTAACATATTAGTCAAGCTAATACATTAGCCAAATCTGGGGCTCTGATACCATTAAAAATCCTGTCATGCCCCGCTTTCCAAAAAGGAATATGGAATACGAGTATGCGACACAAGTCCAGCGAATGGCTTTCACCATTCATAAGCTGTCAGGATCTTTACAACATATACAAGAATAAACAAGAGATATACAAGAGGAATAGTCACCCACGCATGCATAACTGAATTAATATAGTCAACAGAATTACTTGAAAGGAAATAGGAATATTAAATTTCAAATAATCAAGTCTGGAACAAAACACAAGTCTTGGACAAAATGCCCAATACAAAATAATCCATGCAACAAGTTACAAATTATTCAAGATAGGCAACAAGAATAAATAAATGTAGCAAGAATCCAACCAACTAGAATATTTGATCACCTACTCCATTGGGCAGCTGGTCACCAAAGTCTGCAATTGAAAATTTTGCAGGAAAAGTAAAGAGAAAATAAACGCCCGTCAATGCAAGTTATAAACCGATTGTATTACAGAAAACAAGTACACGAAAAAAAATAGACAAGAATAGAGTAATAGCGGAAGCAAGTATAGAAGTAACATTAAAGGAATATGACAGGAACAAAATCAGATAGCATGGCAAGATAAACGGGTGCAAGTGGCATGTAACAAGTTTCAAGTATCATGCAAACGAGTAACGAGTAACAAGTGTCAAGTAATCATGTATCATGTACAAGTGACAAGTAACAAGTGTCATGTGATCTTGTTACTTGTATTTATTCCTAACTAGGTAGCACTTCATGCGTTCCAAATTTTTACCACATGGTTGCTACATTCATGCAAGTTGCGTTTCAGATTTCATAGTGGATCATAGAGGGCAGTTTACTCAGGGACAAGTATCAAGTATCATGTATAGAGTATCAAGTATCATGCATCGAATATCACGTGTCAAGTGTGCAAGTGTCAAGTAATCACGTGTCAAGTATCAAGTATCATGTAGGATCTATAGATCCCCTTCCGAGTACATGTTTCTGTATTTTCCACTATTAGATCTTTCCCTTTAACCCCGGCTTGGTTTCTTGTTATTATTATTTAAATCAAGCATGGACGTGCACAAATAAGGCAAGAAACATCGTAAGATAACAAGGGACAAGTACAGGTTGAAAGAAGGACATGAACGGATGGCAAACGACTCATCAAGGGTTAGGACAACGAAACTTCTAGTTATGGACAGCAAGACATTACTGTACCAAATCTGATATTTCCGTTGCCACAAACATGCAAATCTGGATCCGTCAGAAAATTTAGAAAATAGACTCTCGGCCAAATCCAGCACATATATACAAGTCACAAAATAATCACAGAAATAGGGCTCAAAATAAAATTATATACAGAAATCACAAGGTTGTATTCACAAGCATGAAAGCTGCATAAAACTTACTGATTTAAATCCAAGAAAAAATTGGAGTATTTCCCAGTATGTCTAGTATCAACAAATATAATTTCATATTATTCCAACATAAATAGTATAGTCAAATAAATTTGGGAAACAGCAAGATACAGCAAATTTGTGAATCTGAGATTCTTGACACAGAAGTACTAAAATAGCAATAGATTACAAAATATAGCTCAAAATCCAAATCCGTCAAAAGGGTGATAAAATAGATACAGTAGGCTACATTTTATCTTCACAAAGTTTTAATCAAAGCAACAAGAATCAGGTTGAAAATATGGTTCTTTACTGAACAGTAGGAAATTCTGACAATATAGTAGTTTGTTCACAAGCATAGAGTAGTTTATAAATGTCATCAAATAAATCTACAAAAATTTGGAGTTAATCCCAGTCAAGTCTAGTCATACCCAGCAAAATATTAGATCCAAATATTATCTTTAACATCAGTATTAAAATAATTAACTACGCAGAAATCACATAAGACATTATCTGGAATCTCTAACACATCTGTAGCAAAATAGCAATAATTCGCAACTCAAAAATCGAAACTGAGATCTGTCAAAAATTCTAGAAAATAGACAGCGAGATCTACGATTTATATTCACAATTTAAATTGATTTACTGACCACAACAGGGTCTAAAATACTGAAACAAAACAAGCCAACAGCAAAAACAAAAATCTCTTCTTATGCATTAAATCAAATAGTTCATGGGTAACAAATCCAAATTATGACAAAATACAAAACATGGTATAATAGATGTCCAAGACAACATGGTATAGTGTTTAAAAAATTTACCACAAGAGATTACAACTAACATATCAAGCATGTAACAAGGGTACAACATATCATGAATCACGAACAACATACATACATGCATCAAGTTGAGATTATTTCTAAATTATTTTCATGTTGTGTGTGTAACAAATATGATGACTACGGATGGATCAACAAATAGAGACAAGATCTAACAAAGATTTTCATGGGGATGAATCTAGAAACAAAATCCATACTACAAGTGGTATTTAGTACTTGTATATACAACAGAAAATACAAGTTACTTGCCTTGTAATTGACGACGGATTTGACGAGGAAATAAGAATAACGGGAATAGATTTCCGGGCAAGAACACAACAGCAACGAACGGAACACGAACGAGCTGCACAAGAGAATCACGATCACCACGAACACAACAACACGAACACACAGTCACGGATCCAACACTCTAGATCAACACGTGCACACAAAGAGAGAGAGGGACAGCCGAAGCACTATGGAGAGGAGGACAACGACACAGGGGTACGGCGGGCGGCGTGAGCGACGGTGGGAGGCCGCAAGGGGGGTGCGGTGCTGGCTGGCACTGCTACTGGCTGGCGCTGCGAAAGAGGAGAAGGGGGAGAAGAGGATGGGGGCTCTGCTGTGTGGCATCGCTCCGGAGGAGGCAGGCACGATAGGGAGTGACGAGATGGCAGGTGGCGGCAGTTGGAGGGCGACACGGCAGGCGGGAGGTCGGGGGTAGGTCGGGAGAGAGAGAGAGAGATGGGATAATATTAGGGTTAGGGTTTGGAGATAGGAATTATAGGTATAAATAACAAAGTTTGTTGGGGATTATAATGAGAGATTTTGGCAATTTGTGATTTGGAGAATCAAGAGTATAGGGGAAAAGATATGATCTACTTGTTAGGGAACGTGAAGAAGATCTGGGGAAGATTGGGTTAAAGAAGTGGGTATTGGGTTGCGGGTTAGGATCCAATAGGATGGGTATGAGGGTTCAAAAGGGTATATTGGGTAGAAAACCAAATCCAACAAGACAGTATTCAAATAAATAGCCAATTAAGCCATGAAGTGAAACAATTTAGAACAATGAATCATCTAGAGACAGAATAATTGGCAGACAAAAGAATCAAACCAATGGATGAATATATAAATACTGGAAAGAAGAACAAATACATGGTTCAGTAAAAGAAAGGGTACAAATAGATAGAATACACAGGAACAAAGAATATAGTACAAGAATACGGAAAAATGGGATATAGGAGTTGCATGTCTACTTATGCATGACCAATGTAACACCCCGAATTCCAAATAGGGATCGAGATTCCACAAGATCTTTACTTCACTTCGTACAATTGTACAAGGAAATTAAAACTTTTTCAATAACAATACATCAGAGTTTGTTTACATTGATACACAGCGGAAGACAAAATAAATTACAATTGAATATGATTACAACATCTTTAACTTTTAAACAAAACAACAACATCATATCCACTTTATAACTCCATGAACATCCATACCTGCATGTAAGACTGTGGGTACGTCAGTCGCTTACGACTGACGAAATGTTATACATGGCTATCCTCTCTATGCCGAAAATAGTATAATGATCTCATTACAATAATAAAAACACAACAGTTGAATGAATAATAAAGTGTTAATGTGACTACGCTAAACATGTAAGTGTATGTCATGCCTTAATGCCTAATGCACACAATTTATACTAGGATGACACTAATGCACACTTATTCGGATTCTATACATCTCATACTACATAGGTCCGAGGGCAAGTGCCTACGTACTCCACAATAAAGGGCTCGATCCCTCGCCATGATAACTACCTGGTAATAATACAAGGTTCAGATCATTCCACGAATTTGAATCCCAGCCCCGGAGTCCACCACTGACTGTTTTAACAGATCTCACATCGTACGAATCATCCCGTAAGTGACCCTCTAGCCCGGTATACGTATTTACATTGGAGACGGCAAACAAAACTATCCGTCCAACTACTCAAGATCCCGGAGTCCACTGCTGACCCGTCCTCATAGTCCCGGATTTAAAAATATAATAGCCCATCTCCCACGGAGCAACCTCAGTCCACCAACTGGGTCTATAGCCTCGAAGTCCACCGCCGACTATATAGAGCACCTCACTTACATTTGCCCAGGTTTACTACATCTTCACGTAAGTGCCTATTTACTTTATTTCTAAACATGAATAATTTTCCAACCTAGAATTAGTTTTTGCCTTCTACCGGACTTAATCAACTTTTATCAAGATGGCTTCATAGCCACAACTCAAAATCACAACTCAACATCTTTTATTTCAATAGTGCCGATAATGAGGTTTCACTAACTCTAAATCTCAGTTTTCATGTATAAGCATCATGGGTATTCATACCCTCAATGATCAAAAGTCTTAAGCTCATCATAATTCCATCTTTCAATTCATTCACAAAATCATATTTTGCCACTATTCATGATCTATTCGATCAATTGCAAGCACAAGTTCACTACATGAATTTGTTGTAACAAAGTCTAAATTATTAATACTTCAATTCACAAGCTATTTCTTAAACATGATACAATTGTGATTATTCTTAAAAGATCGAATTACAAAAATGCTACTTTCACCACATGATTCTATTTTCAAAATCTTTATTTCTTTTTACACTTCAAAAAAGAAACATACAAAACTATCTCTTAGTATTTCCATTCCATTTTTATATTAAAACTAGACTTGGTATTCTAAGATTTCTTTTATTCAAAATCTTACTATATGAAAAAAAGGAGTTTTAAAAAAGATTAGGAAGTTTAGGTTTCGAACCTGGCCTTTTTGGTCAAACCCAGTCAAAGCCCAAACCCCTAACTGACTAGCCAATAAGTCCAATGGAGTTTGGTGTCATTAATATAAGCCGAAATCTTCATATTGCAGTTTTGGTTTTCAGAAAATATTCAAAAGAAATAAAATAAAAGTGACTATCCTATTTTGAACCCAAGATCTCTTATAAGAAATGTCCTCTAGCTACCCAGTAAGTCCAAGTGTATTTTCTATTTAGAAACGTACATATGTTATTTTGTTCAACTATCCATAAAGTATGTCTTTTTCTAAAAATGTGTTTATTCAAAGATCAATTCTTTCAAAGAAATTTAGAAATAATTCTTTCCTTAATATTAGATAAAAATATAGCAACTAATAAAATTTTCAATTCATTAAAAATACTATTTTTTACTTATTTGAAGAAATTCCTTTTTCTTATCTTTTTGCAAAACGTAGATTCTTCTTTAAGAACTAAATTCTACAAAAGAAAGGAAAACTAGTATCCATGCCTATTTGGTCATAATCTCATTTCGACATAAATTATATTTTATAATGAAAATAAAAGATGTTTTTCATGCAATAGTTCCCATTCTTTTAAAAATAGAACCTACATCTGTCGACACATTATAAACTAACGAAATTTCATTTTTTCTTCTTTCTTATAAATCTAATGTGGTCAACAATGTTATAAACACAAAATTTGCAACTTACTAACATGGTTTATACAAGAATTTCTTTTCTTTCATTAGCATGTATTTGTCACAATAAGACTACTTTCGCATCAATTATACTAGCATGATTCTCATTTGTAGATTTCACATCGAAATTATTCTCATATGTTAACACTATTGTAAACACAAGACTAAGCAAACATATTAGCATGGTTCATAACAATCAAGTAATTCTTTTTCTTTAGTTAGCATGGTATATTTCCTTTTTCTACTTAATCACATCTACCACAACATTACTTTATACTAACATGAATATCTATTCATATCAAGATTCTTCTCAAATTACTTATTTTTAACATGTATCATTCTACATTATAAAATAAGGAGATCACCCACTAACACGATATTGATCTATTTACTAACATAGCATCTTTCATTACAACCAATGCATAGATTTGTTCTAATTTATCATAAAAATATAATACTCATTTACTATCACTAACATGCAAAGTTCAAAAAATTAGAAAACATGAGAACACCCACCTTATAGAAGCTTGAACAAAAATGAAAGGAAAGAATGTGGCACTACTTTCTAGCTCCAAGATGACTCCTAGCAATGGCTTCCTTCTCCTAGCAAGCTCCTTCTCCAAAGTAAAAGAACTCTCACCCTCTTTCTTTTCTTTCTCCTTTCTTTCTCTTGATTTTTGTTTTGCTTTTGGTGTGAAGAAAAGAGAAGAGATTGGTGTGTTATTTATAGGTCTAGGTTAGGGTCTCATTTGCATAATTCTTCACCGTAATAACTCTCCATTTAACATAATCAATTCTTCATTTTCATAACCCCTCCCTCAAACTCTCCAAGCCTTAACTTTCCTCTTTCTCTCTCTCACTCATGTATGAAACCGGCCCCCCTAGTACAAGAATCCATCTAGGTACATTTGTGTGCTTATGCACACATGTACATACAACTAGGTACAATTTGTTATGTTTCTAAATGTGTACTAACACTAGTAAATTGTCATGTGTTAGTGCATGATCAACTAAAAATGTGATTTTATTAGTGACTAGCTTAATGGGCTCAACCATTAATTAATTAGTTTAATTACCTAGTGGGCTCCTCCCTAATGGGCTAGATTTTAATTTAGATCGTGGATCAAAAAGAGATTAATTAATCTTATGCATGCAAACCAAAATAAAAAATGAGAAATAAAGTTTAGAATAAAAAAAAATGACACGTGCATCATATGTGCAAAAATTTAATTAAAATAAAGATGTGGGGTGTTACAACCAGACCCGATATTGGTCATGTAGTCACTATAGTCAGTCAATTTATTTCTACTCCTAAATCAGTTCACTATAGTGATTTTCTTTGGATCCTCAGATATCTTCGGGGCAATATCACTCGCTCATTATTTATGCATCCTACATCTAAACTGGAGCTTAGTGTATATTCTGATTCAGATTGGGCGGGTGATCCTACTACCAGATGGTCTACCACGTGTTTCAGTCTATTCCTTGGGGACTCGCTGATCTCATGGTGAAACAAGAAACATGCAATTGTTGCATGTTCTTCCACAGAAAGTGAGTACAGAACGATGACAACTACTATTAGAGAAATTGTTCATGTTTGTTGGTTGTTATCAGATATGGGTGTCACTCTTACAAAAGCTACTCCTCTTTATTGTGAAAACCAGAGTGCATTGCACATTGCAAATAACCCGGTCTTTCATGAACGAACGAAGCTCATAAAGATTGATTGCCACTATATTTGTGAGCGTTTTGAAGCAGGGACCATTTCACTTCTTTCTGTTACCTCTTCACAGTGGACAACATATTTCTTCACCAAATCTCACACTGTTCAGAGATTTCGATACTTAGTGGGCAAACTCATACTGTTCGACCCATCGTGAGTTTGAGAAAGGGTGTTAGATATTATCATATATATTAGTCTCATATCGAATTATGTACTAGTTTAGTGTTTAGTTCCATCCTATATATGAGATATTGTACTCAATTATTATTAATCTAATAATATTTTTCAATCTCTTTATTAAACCTTAACAATATGAAACAAATAAATCTTTGTTGATTTTCTCTAATAAGCACTTGAATTGCGTTTCATGTCAAAATTGACTTTGAAACAGCATGGCTTCTTTTTTATGATGTCGCGCTTTTCTTTTTGTCGTATGTACCTAAGGAGTGAAAAAGATATGTACCAAGGAGTGAAAAAGAAAATACTGCATATGATATTTTCTATTGTTTGGAGGTGATTGTAGCTGTGACTTGTGAGAATGCCCCAATTTTTTGGCCGTAGTAGGCCACTTTTTAAAAATATTTGCGATTATAGGCCTGTTTCGAAACTATTAGCGCTCGTTGGCTACTTTGTGCCATGTCAGCAGCGATCGCTATTCTCATTAGCGACCTTTTCATTTTGAAAGTCGCTAATGGGAATATCGGCCTATGTTTAAAAATATTTTGAATTTTTAATTTGTTGTCGCTATTCCCACTAGCGACCTTAGTATATATGAGGTCGCTAATGAGATTAACGACCTCAAATGAATGTATTGAGATATTTAGCGATTTCTATACAACTTTTCCTCTCTTGGGTTTTTTTTTTAAACTGAGGTCGCTATTGGGAATAGCGACTTTAGTATACTTTGGTCGTTATTCACAATAGCGACCTCGGTAGGAAACTCAATCTGGTTGTTCTTTGTAAAATTTGTAAAATAGTCACACAACTAAGACCTCTATTCGGAATAACGATCTTGGCATAATAAAGGTCTCTGTTCGGAATAGCGACCTTAGTACAATAAAGGCCTCTGTTCCGAATAGCGACCTTTATACAACTAAGGTTGCTATTCTGAATAACGACCTCAGTTTCAAAAATAAATTGATAGTTATTTTTTCAGAGAGCACGGGCTCTCTAGATTTTGCTAGGTGTTAGAATACAATTCATTAAAGGTCGCTAATCCCATTAGCGACCTCATATATACTAAGGCCGCTAGTGGAAATAGCGACAGCAAACAAAAAATTTCAAATATTTTAAAACAAATGCCCCTATTTTTATTAGCGACTTTCAAAATGAAGAGGTCGCTAATGAGAATAGCGGCCGCTGCTGACGTGGCACAAAGTAGCCCATGAATGTTAATAGTTTCGAAACTGGCCTATAATCACAAATATTTTCAAAAAGTGGCCTACTACGGCAAAAAACTCGAATGCCCCTTCACCTATCACCTTATAACTGTAACCCCTGTTTTCGTAAAAATATATTTTCAGAATATTTTCCGTATTTTAATTATTTATAAATTCGTTATTATTTTAAACTCGACCTGGGTCTTCTATTAAAATCTTTTCGAACCAAAAATTATATTTACTTCGAATAATAGTATATTCTGACTTTATTGTTTATTTTCTAAGTGGTTGGTTATTTGTATCTTATTTTATTACTATTTGGATTTTTATAAACTTGTTTATCTCAAATCCTATTTGATATGTATACCAAAATTTTTGTTGTTGTTATTATTATCATTTTTATTATTCTTGTTATCAGTACTATTATTAGTATTTTTAAAATTAATATTATTACCCTTGATCTTCAATTTAAAAATCCATTTCTATCGTTAATTGTATTTGTAGTCATTTCAAATGATTTCCATATTGTAGCACAAATATATTTTTGTTATATAACCCTACTTATTACTTTATCTATTGGACTGGATCTTTTATTTAAATCTTATTTAAAACCTACATCCTATTAAAACCCTACAACCCTAATACCCAAACCCGTTTACAATTACACCCAAAACCAATACCCATCTCTTATCGGATCCAAATCCATCTAAACCCATTATATTATAACCCATTAACCCATTATATAATATCCCTTTCACTGTTAACCCTAGCCCCATCATTCCACAGGGCGCCGCCGCCATATCCCCTGGCTGCCATCGCTCACGCCGCTGTGCGCTGCTCCTCCCATCAGTCAGTAGCAGCATCCTGCCGTGTCCTTTGGCCGCCGCCAACATCCCGTCGCCACAGTAGCAGTCCCGCTGTGCCGCCGCTCGCCGCCTCCGATGCCGCAGATCTCTCCCTCGCTCTCGGTTTCGGTGAAGGAGGGAAGAAGAATAGTAGATCAGCAGCTTTGAATCTGGGCCGTTGGATTGCATCGAGATCCGAGCCATCTCCTAATCTGTGTTTGCTGTTTTGGCACCCAGACCAGATCCAGATCCGATCCTGTGTGGGTGTTTGCATGTGCCTCGTACCTGCGTGCATGTGTCCGTGCTAGTGCCTCGTCTCTCGGAATTCTCATCCAGTATTGGTTCGTGTTCGGATTCACCGTTGTTAAGGCAAGTATTCTCCTTGTACAATTTATTGACCTAGTACAAGCATTTGATTGAAAATACCGCAAATAGGTTGTAGTTGTGACTCCTTCTTGTCTTATCAATTGTCGATCTTGAATTTTTATCGTCGATTCCTTAATCTTAA
Organism: Hemerocallis citrina; assembly: GCA_017893485.1. Taxonomy (NCBI): domain Eukaryota; kingdom Viridiplantae; phylum Streptophyta; class Magnoliopsida; order Asparagales; family Asphodelaceae; genus Hemerocallis; species Hemerocallis citrina. Next base: position 21,907,469 of record CM030364.1, on the reverse strand, counting down.
GAGTCACAACACCTTCGTTGTTATAATTAAAAATTACTTGGACTCATTTTATCTCCTAGGCACATGAACATATGAAATTAAGAAACCCTAGATTTATAGATGTGTGTTGTATCTTGTATGTGATGATCTTGCACCCATTTTAGTTGAGAAATAAATGTTGCTTGCTGATTTGATAACCACTACACCCGTATTTGTATCACACATTAATCTAGACTCATAACAACCAATTATCATGCATCTTATACATGAAAGACATTCACACTTGTTGCTATCCTGAACTTTACTTACTATTTTGACCCCTTTAAAATAAGAATCTGAACCTGAGCCCTGAACAGTAAATGTAGCTCTAGATGTCTAGATGTCGATAGCATCCAAAATTTTTGAATTCGGAGTTACAGTCTAGGAGATATCGCAGTTTTACTGCAGTTGTGTCGGTAGTCACAGATTCACAAAACTGCTGCACTTCTTTATTTTGCAAATTAATTTAGCTATGTTAACAGTAAGCGATTGACCTGAAATTTTACATGAGGTTGATGGAACCCTTAGAGAACATCCCAAAATTATATCAGAATTAATTAACTATTTTTCAATCCTGTTTCACATGTATAAACTTAGATTCACAAATCCTGGCTGAACGTAGAAGCAATATAGTTTGCTGTTTTGACACATGCTTCCACCACTTTCACGTGAATTAATTATATGCATTGGAATCGGACAGGAGTCTAGTTTCTAGATCTTCTGACGGATCCACTTTCGCTCACTCGTAGTAATGGAAATCGCAGTTTTGGTACAGCAACGTCGTGCTGTCCAGAATTGAGATTTTTGTTGTTCTTGATATTTTGATTCGTGTTGACCGTCGAATATGCTACATAAATATCTCAAACTTGTTCCATATCCATGATTATGATTTCTTGACTTTTTTCGCACACTTGCATGCTTGCTTGATAAAAGTTAATAAAAGTAACAAGCCGGGGTTTAAGGGAAAGACCATAGTAGTGGACAATATAAGTAAGTGTACTCGGAAGGGGGTCCGTGTTTTCCTTAATTGTATGTTAAATGGAACTAAGAACCATGTAGAACTAAGTGCCACATCATGGATGATGGGGGCCACCTCTAGAGTCTACGGGGACCACCTCTAGAGCCTATTATAAGTTTACATGATATATATTTGCGATCACATGGAACTAAGTGCCACGTCATGGGTGACGTGGGCCACCTCTAGAGCCTACGGGGGCCACCTCTAGAGTCCATGGTTGATCACTTGCTCGTATTTCCTACTTGATACCTGAGTACACCGCCCTATAAAATTCATTACTAGGCCTAAACGAAATTGCATTGTCTGTAGCAACCATGTAGTGAAAAGATGGATGCGTGAAGTGCTACCTAGATAGTAATAACCACATGAGACTTGAAACATAAAACTTAAACTTGATACTTGCTTACTCGATACTTGACTACTTGATACATGAAACCTGAACTTGATACATGTTCACTTGATACTAGAAGACTTGATACATGAAACTTGATACTTGTACTTGACAACTTGACACTAGGCTTGAGACTTGTTACTTGACACTTGTACTTGATACTTGTCACTTGATGTTGAATACTCTTATATATCACTAGTCACTTGATCTACTATTAGTATTTGTTACCCAACCTGATCTTTTGAGTTGTCATTCTCGCTAGTTAGTTCTTGAGTTCCCACTACTTATTGCATCCCTATTATATACTTGATTTCAAATCTTGTTTCACATCACTTGTACTCGTTTTTACTATTTGTGGTCCTAACTTGCACTAATGGCATTTTCTCTTGTTTTCTCTATGTTTCCCCTTTTTATAATTATTAAACAGACTTTGGAGACGAACTACCTGCTGGAATTGGTGAGCAAACATTTTAGGCTTCGCATGGAGGAAGAACTTGCTTAAATTATTTATTTCTTTTGAGTTATTTAATTCTTGCTACTTAAAACAGGTAACGGGCTATAGTCCCGAGTTTTATCCTTTGTTCCAGACTTGAAAACTATTTGGATATTATTGTTTGTTTTCAATTGTTTCTGTTGCTTAATAAATTATTCATGCATACTTGGTTGTATATATATCTTGTTATATTCTTTTTGTGATGCTGAGTCGATCCTACAGCTTATGGATGATGTTAAAATCATTCGCTGGGCTTCGTCACATACTCGTATTCCATGTTTTTGGGAAGCGGTGCGTGACAAGGTTTTTAGTGGTATCAGAGCTAGGTTTGGCTAATGTGTTAGTTTGACTAATATATTAGACAGGCTTGACTCAGTCAGGATTAACTCAACATTAAACAGGCTACGCAACCACATGAATAATTTGATAATCAACTCGATCTGGACACAAGTCTTATCCCATCCATTTTGATCCCTTCATATTCAATTCTTTGATTCATTGCTTTCCTTTCATCTCTTACAGTCATCCTGATTTGTTGATTCCTTATTAGGTACAAATTTATTCTTTCCGTACCCATATTATTTTGATTCTGGTGCAAGCAATCTCTGATTTTCTGCTTGCCTCGTTGATCTCTTCTTATTTCAGCTCATGTGTCGTTCATTGCTTTCCCTGTCTTGCTTTCATTTTTATTTGTTGATTCATATTGAGTATCATGTTGGTTTTTTCTTCCCTGCTATATTCTCTTCAATTTCGATTTTGCCCCTCGTCCTTCTTCCTTCGTATTCAATTCCTTAATTTTCTTTTGTCCCTTCTAGTCATCCTTCTCTTTAACTTCTTATTGGGTGTAACTTCGTTTTTCTCCTACCTATTTTCCTCTTTATAATTATTTTTCCATATACTTTCTATATTTCGATTATTAATTATTATATTTATTTTCGATCTTCTATAAAAATGTTTTTCAACAAAGATTTTGTTATTCCGAACAATGGTGTATTTTAACTTCACTTTTCATTTTTGATCGACTATATATTTCTACTGGACTATTTTGATAAGACAAATTCTTATTTTGTTGTATAATGCTATTATTACTACTATTATTATTATTGGTATTATTTTTATTATCATTACTAGTATTATTATTGTTGTTACTACCATTGATATTCTTATTGTTGTTTTTGTTATTTTATTATTATTGTTAATATTAAATTATTTCCACAAAAATGTTGGGCCCAAACTATATCTTGTCTTGCATTACTACTTTTTCTAGTGTTGTTAATATTTCAATATTATTGTTATTATTATTATTATTATCATTCTTTTTGCGATTACTGTTATTATTATTGTTAGGATCATTGTTCTTATCATTGTTATTCTTATTGTTATTAGTATCAATATTTTGTTATTGTTATTGTTATTGTTATTTTTATCGTTACTATTATTATTAATATTAATTTGTTTTGAGCCTGAGCATGCTCAATTTTATATACATTTCACCACTTCGGTGCAACCTAATGTCGAGATGGCAAATATGCAACTCGATATCAATAGAGGCAAATTGCAACTGGATATCAGGGAGGCAAAATGTGCAACCGAATACCCAGATGGCAACCTGCAACCTGATGTCGTGAAGACAAACATGCAACTTGATGTTAAGGAGGCAAGATTTTCTACCTAATTGCTAATTGATATTTCAAGACAATTTTTACTTATATAATGAAACTAAAGGTAAAGAAATATTTTCTTTATGACACCTGGTTTATACTGTTACACTTTATGTTTTCATACAATTTGAACTCGTATAGTTGATTTTACTCTATTTTGTGTATAAAATTATTATTATTATTATTATTATTATTATTATTATTGCTATTATTTTTCGTTATTATTTTTAGTATTGTTATCATTATTATCATTTATACTGCTGTTATTATTATTGTGTTCATTACCTTATTGTTATTACTTCTATTATTATTATTGCTATTTTATTATTACTGATACTATTATTATTATTATTGCTATTGTGTTCGTTATTATTATTATTGGTATTGTTATTATTATTGTTATTACTATTGCTGTTATTATTATTGTTGTTATTATTTTTGCTATTATTGTTACTGTTATTTTATTATTGTTGATATTATCACTATTATTGCTATTATTTTTATTATTATTGTTATTATTTTTAATGCTATTATTATTTCTATTATTACTGCATTATTTTCATGAATATGTTAAATCCAACACTGTCGTGTATGTATTGTCATTATTTTTGATATTTTTATTTTATTATATTATTATTATTACCTGTATGATTATGATGATTTTGATTTCTGTTATTATTATTGTTATTATTATTATTTTGTTATTATTATTACTAATTTTATTATTATCATTGTTATTATTAGTTTTTATTATTGTTATTATTATTCTATTACTATTGATATTATTATCAATGATATTTGTTGTTGTTATTATTTCTGTTAAAGTCATTAGTTTTGATCTGTATTATATCTTTTAATTATTTAGATTGAAGCTAAAGATTTATATTCACTTTGCATTATTGCTTATCTCTATTTGGAGCTCATATCCTCTTTGATTTTGGTGCCTCATTCTTTTCTTTCTGCTCGATCGTCGCTTGGTGTCACGTGGTCTACAACGACATGTCTGGAGCTTGGAACGTCATCATCAGAATGTCGCAGCGGAAGCGTGGTGGGCACATAACCCACGGGTCCAAGGATCCCCTTGTTGTTCTAGTTCTTTGTATTATTTGCTTTTCCATATCTCTTGCATTTGTTCTCATCCGTTGACTCATTGCCTGATTCACCTCTTCCTTGTCCAACCTATCTTCGATTCCAGCTCTTTCTATTTCTTCATCTCCTTACCTTGTTATCTTGCAAGTCTAGTGTTGTTCCTTTTTCATTTTTGATACTGATTACTTCTTCTTGCATTCCATTTTGCCATCATGCACCCATTCATTATTTTATCCAATCCTTTCCTGTTCATTCTCTCCTTGATTCCAATTTTGCTTACTCTTTACCTTACTTTGTTATCAGGTGTTGATTCTTCCACTTTGATACTGTTTATTTCCCTTCTTGCATTCCATTTGACATCATTGTTATCCGCCTCCATCTTTTTCTGGTATTGCCACTGCTTTATTACTTCCCCATTAGCCCTCTGCTTGTTACCTTTTCCCAAATTTGTTTTTGCCCTATCCTATGTACCGCCTAAGCAAATTTCGAGGACGAAATTTTGTTGTAAGGTGGGTAGGATTTGTAACCCCTGTTTTCGTAAAAACATATTTTCAGAATATTTTCCTTATTTTAATTATTTATAAATTTGTTATTATTTTAAACTCGACTTGGGTCTTCTATTAAAATCTTTTCGAACCGGAAATTATATTTACTTCGAGTAATAGTATATTATGACTTTATTGTTTATTTTCTAAGTGGTTGATTATTTGTATCCTATTTTATTACTATTTGGATTTTTATAAACTTGTTTATCTCAAATCCTATTTGATATGTATACCAAAATTTTTGTTATTGTTATTATTATCATTTTTATTATTCTTGTTATCAGTACTATTATTAGTATTTTTACAATTAATATTATTACCCTTGATCTTCAATTTAAAAATCCATTTCTATCGTTAATTGTATTTGCAGTCATTTCAAATGATTTCCATATTGTAGCACAAATATATTTTTGTTATATAACCCTACTTATTACTTTATCTATTGGACTGGATCTTTTATTTAAATCTTATTTAAAACCTATATTCTATTAAAACCCTACAACCCTAATACCCAAACCCATTTACAATTACACCCAAAACCAATACCCATCTCTTATCGGATCCAAATCCATCTAAACCCATTATATTATAACCCATTAACCCATTATATAATATCCTTTTCACTGTTAACCCTAGCCCCATCATTCCACAGCGCGCCGCTGCCATATCCCATGGCTGTCGTCGCTCACGCCACTGTGCGCTGCTCCTCCTGTAATACCCTAGTTTTCATTTATGAGATATTTTGTAATTTTACATGTTTTGCACGTGTGATTTCAATTGTATAATTTTTCGTATAAAATATTTTTGATAGTATTTGTTCTCCCATAATTTTCCAAAAATTATTTTCTTTTAAAGCCTAATTAAAATCTAAAGTCCAAATTGTCTTTTCAGCCCACTATATTAATAAATTATTTTAATTATTTGAGCCCATGGTCTTTTGGCCAATAGTAAGCCCATTTAGTTTAAATCCTCTTTTAATTAACCCAACTTATGTTGTAGACCAATTTTAATAAACAATTAATTGAAAGTGCATGAACAAATTTTGTAGGGGGTACTAGTTGCTTGTGCATTGCACTTGCACGTGCATGCACAAGAGTGTGCAAAACACACCTTACGTGTGGCCGGATGGAATCAAAAGAGAGGGAGAGATGAGAGTAGTGGTGAGGTGGTTAACTCATTCATGGGTGGTTATGGTAACTTCCAAACTCATCCTAGCCTTTAATCCCTAACTATTTGATCAAATCCTAGCCATTCAATCCACCCAAATTCTTGTATAAATACCCCCTCTTTTTCCTAAGTTACTCTTGCACCCATTTTTCATTATAAGAGAGACCTATACTAGATACTAAAAGATTGAGAGTTAGAGAAAGATTGAGTGTGTGCTAGTGTGTGTGCATCCTTGGAGGCTGGCAAATCGACAGGAAGAAGGAAGCTCGGGTTCCAATCTAGCACCAAGGAGGAGAAGGCAATTGCAATACATTCTAGGAGGAGAATGCCACTTTCTTGCATTCTAGGAGCGTTCTTTCCATTTTCTCCAAAGTAGGTGGGTGTTTCTCATGACTTCTAATTTAGATACCATGCTAGGTTTTGTGCTAATCATGCAAGAATAAATAAGTGAAAATATTGTTCTTTGATAATACTATGATTAAAGTAAAAATAGAACACAAACGAAATTGCATGAAATGAATGGGTGAACTTGATTGAATGATATGCTTGATGTTAGGATATTTTGATTTTAAATCTAGCATGCTAAATTGGAATAAATGCTTATCCCTGTAGAAGAATTGTGGTTATGGGAAAAGTGCTGTTTTTAGAAGCCATGTTTGTGTGGAAAATACTAATCGTAAGAATCTCTATATTATTAAGATTGGTTAGTAAATTATGCATGTTGTGATTGTTGTCAAATTAATTCTAAAGCTGTATGTTAGCTTTCGGGAAAATGAACATATTGTAATCTAAACCAAATTTTGTGTGTTAATCAAAAAGAAAGAAGAAATGATTCCAACTCTCGATTTTTGTTGCTGATCAGTCGACCGGATAGGCGTAGATAGTCGACTGTCCTAGATATTTAGTTCGTCGAGTTGAAATTCTCGCAGAACAGTCGACCGTATATGTTTAACAGTCGATTGTCCCGTTCATTTTATTTTCGAGTTTTTTAAAACACCGCATAACAGCCGACTGGTCTTGTTAACAGTCGACTGCCCTGATCTTTTATTTTCGAGTTTTTAAACCTTGATAGAACAGCCGAATGGCCAAGTTAACAGTCGACTGTCCCGACCATTTTCTTGAGTCTTTTAATTTTTTGCTGAACAGTCGACCGACTATGCTCCAAGAGTCGACTGTCCATACTATTTTGACGTCTCAGATTTTAAATTGCCTCGTGGTAAAAATAAATAAGCTGTTTGAAAGAACTTGAAAAAGAGATTTGATAATGGAAAGAATGAAGATTGAATGTGACAAATTAGAAAAGTGAACTTTATTTGTCTTTTGCACGAAATTGTATATGAAGTGAATCGAAATATCCTGATGAATTATGAAAGGTTTTACGATTATAAATGCTATGAACATGAAAAGGAAAAAACTATTGTTAATCATGAAAAGAGAACTTATGAGTTTGAAAGGCTCAATTCTCTGTGTGATTGTGAATTGAAATTGAGAACTAGAGTGTAGCTAAGCCTCATACCGGCATCGAAAAGAAATGAATTGAAATGAAATTGAATGAAAAGACCAAGATTTGGGTCATGTTGAATAAAGAATTAAGACCGTTATAGTGGAAAGGCTAACTCTAGAGAGTTGGTTTTTTGTTCATGATTCTAATAAATTAAGGATTTAGACACATAGTGGTGATGTGATGAAAGTAAGAGAAAAACACGAGTATGAGGGCCATCAGATTGGCGGTGTGAGATTGATTCAAAGACTGCCTGTTTGATGCGTCATGACATGGCGTGGGCACTACTTCGGAATTATCGTCCCGGTGGCGACGCGTGTGGGATGTTTGGTAACTGCGGGTGGTGCCATTGTTCCATGGCGGAGGCTGAATTGTCCATAGTTTGCCTGCTTGATGCGTCATGTCAGTGCGTGGAATTTCCCTCCAGACTGCCTGATATGGGCTCGTAGATCATAGAACATCTAGGATATTTATCGTAGTTACCATAGTAGTTTAAGTCATGGCGAGGGATTGAGCCCTATAAGATGAAGTACGATTAAGGGCTTGCCCTCGGACCTATGTAGTATGGGATGCATAGAATCCGAACAAGTGCGCATTAGTGTAATATAATATAACAACTGTATTAAGGACTAAGTGCACAGCACAACACGACATCAATAGGATAGTCCTTTTAGTTTTGTTTGTGAACAAGTTTGTGATTTGCTAGTACTGAGAATCGTTATACTATTTCAGACATAGAGAGGATGACCGTGTATAATATTTTATCAGTGAATGAACTGACGCACCCACAATTTTACATGCAGGGTAAAGATGCTTGACAATTGAAGTATACATGCTGCTTCAGATTGATTTAAATGTTGTTTCATGTAATTTATTATAAAAAAAATTGCTTTCGCTGTGATAATGTAAAGATGTAATGTAACTCTGATGTAAGAATGTTTTTATTTCCTTGTAAAATTGTATGAACGAAGTGTAAAGATCTTGTGGAACTTCGAATTCAGTTTTATTTAGAATTCGGGGTGTTACACCTCCCGTCAGTCAGTAAACAGCATCATCCTGCCGTGTCCCCTGGCCGCCGCCAGCATCCCGTCGCCACAGTGGCAGTCTCGCCATGCCACCGCTCGCCACCTCCGATGCCGCAGATCTCTCCCTCGCTCTCGGTTTCGGTGAAGGAGGGAAGAAGAATAGTAGATCAGTAGCTTTGAATCTGGGCCGTTGGATCGCATCGAGATCCGAGCCATCTCCTAATCCGTGTTTGCTGTTTTGGCACCCAGACCAGATCCAGATCCGATCCTGTGTGGGTGTTTGCATGTGCCTCGTACCTGCGTGCATGTGTCCGTGCTAGTGCCTCGTCTCTCGAAATTCTCATCCAGTATTGGTTCGTGTTCGGATTCACCGTTGTTAAGGCAAGTATTCTCCTTGTACAATTTATTGACCTAGTACAAGCATTTGATTGAAAATACCGCAAATAGGTTGTAGTTGTGACTCCTTGTCTTATCAATTGTCGATCTTGAATTTTTATCGTCGATTCCTTAATCTTAAGAGTCACAACACCTTCGTTGTTATAATTAAAAATTACTTGGACTCATTTTATCTCCTAGGCACATGAACATTTGAAATTAAGAAACCCTAGATTTATAGATGTGCGTTGTATCTTGTATGTGATGATCTTGCACCCATTTTAGTTGAGAAATAAATGTTGCTTGCTGATTTGATAACCACTACACCCGTATTTGTATCACACATTAATCTAGACTCATAACAACCAATTATCATGCATCTTATACATGAAAGACATTCACACTTGTTGCTGTCCTGAACTTTACTTACTATTTTGACCCCTTTAAAATAAGAATCTGAACCTGAGCCCTGAACAGTAAATGTAGCTCTAGATGTCTAGATGTCGATAGCATCCAAAATTTTTGAATTCGGAGTTACAGTCTAGGAGATATCGCAGTTTTACTGCAATTGTGTCGGTAGTCACAGATTCACAAAACTGCTGCACTTCTTTATTTTGCAAATTAATTTAGCTATGTTAACAGTAAGCGATTGACCTGAAATTTTACATGAGGTTGATGGAACCCTTAGAGAACATCCCAAAATTATATCAGAATTAATTAACTATTTTTCAATCATGTTTCACATGTATAAACTTAGATTCACAAATCCTGGCTGAACGTAGAAGCAATATAGTTTGCTGTTTTGACACATGCTTCCACCACTTTCACGTGAATTAATTATATGCATTGGAATCGGACAGGAGTCTAGTTTCTAGATCTTCTGACGGATCCACTTTCGCTCACTCGTAGTAATGGAAATCGCAATTTTGGTACAGCAACGTCGTGCTGTCCAGAATTGAGATTTTTGTTGTTCTTGATATTTTGATTCGTGTTGACCATCGAATATGCTATATAAATATCTCAAACTTGTTCCATGTCCATGATTATGATTTCTTGACTTGTTTCGCACACTTGCATGCTTGCTTGATAAAAGTTAATAAAAGTAACAAGCCGGGGTTTAAGGAAAAGACCATAGTAGTGGACAATATAGGTAAATGTACTCGGAAGGGGCCCATATTTCCCATAATTTTATGTTAAATGGAACTAAGTACCATGTAGAACTAAGTGACACGTCATGGGTGACGGGGGCCACCTCTAGAGTCTACGGGGGCCACCTCTAGAGTCCATGGTTGATCACTTGCTCGTATTTCCTACTCGATACCTGAGTACACCGCCCTATAAAATCCATTACTAGGCCTAAACGAAATTGCATTGTCTGTAGCAACCATGTAGTGAAAAGATGGATGCATGAAGTGCTACCTAGATAGTAATAACCACATGAGACTTGAAACTTAAACTTGATACTTGCTTACTCGATACTTGACTATTTGATACATGAAACCTGAACTTGATACATGTTCACTTGATACTAGAAGACTTGATACATGAAACTTGATACTTGTACTTGACAACTTGATACTAGGCTTGAGACTTGTTACTTGACACTTGTACTTGATACTTGTCACTTGATGTTGAATACTCTTATATGTCACTAGTCACTTGATCTACTATTAGTATTTGTTACCCAACCTGATCTCTTGAGTTGTCCTTCTCGCTAGTTAGTTTTTGAGTTTCCACTACTTATTGCATTCCTATTATATACTTGATTCCAAATCTTGTTTCACATCACTTGTACTCGTATTTACTATTTGTGTCCCTAACTTGCACTAAGGACATTTTCTCTTATTTTCTCTATGTTTTCCCTTTTTATAATTATTAAACAGACTTTGGAGACGAACTATCTGCTGGAATTGGTGAGCAGACATTTTAGGCTTCGCATGGAGGAAGAACTTGCTTAAATTATTTATTTCTTTTGAGTTATTTAATTCTTGCTACTTAAAACTTGTAACGGGCTATAGTCCCGAGTTTTATCCTTTGTTCCAGACTTGAAAACTATTTGGATATTATTGTTTGTTTTCAATTATTTCTGTTGCTTAATAAATTATTCATACATGCTTGGTTGTATATATATCTTGTTATATTCTTGTTGTGATGCTGAGTCGATCCTACAGCTTATGGATGATGTTAAAATCATTCGCTGGGCTTCGTCACGCGCTCGTATTCCATGTTTTTGGGAAGTGGGGCGTGACAATAACTCTCCATTCACCCCATCTCTAAATTATGATAAACTTTCATTCCTTTTTTTTTAATGTTGAAATTAAGATCCAAAGTGACCATTCTCAAAAATAATTATAATAACAAGAAACAACCTCTGCTCAGCGTTCTTTTCACCATGTTGATGACTGCGACCAGGGCCGGTCCTGACATGGGCAAAAAATAAAATTGTGCCCTTATAAATACGTCTGTATTTATATCTCTAATATTATAATGGGAGAAGCCCTTAGTGTCATTTGTAAATATACCACTTTATTTGTAAATATACCACTTTACGTGTATTGCACGTACAACTCAATCTCGCTCATTATACACTTTATTTAAATCTACCAATTTATGTGAATTACACGTATAACTCAAACTCTCTCATTATACTTTTTATATTACTTTAAAAAAATTGTATTTATTAACACGTGCTATATTATATTACTTTAAAAACTATGTATTGATTAAAACGTGCATCACACGTGTTAACTACTAGTATATATAAATAAAATATGATATAACAGCAGAGAAACATAAAACCAATACACAAGTCCTAAATTAAATAACTACTATCCTTTCAAACATTTGCATTCTCTGTCTCTACTAGAAATTGTCTGAGCCCGTAACTTTAGTGAAGTTCTTCTTTTGATAGAAGAATCTAAAAGTCCTAAATTAAATAACTACTGAACAAATAGATAATTATTCAACCTTGTATGCACTTAGCACTCTCAATGATGCACCTTTTCTCTGCCAAAATGAGTCCCATATTGGCACTAAACTCCATTCTGGAAGCAACTTTCTCATCAAACCTAGCAGAATTTCTTCAGCAAATATACTACTAAGATGAGTAAACTGACAAAAACAGATGAAGAAGTTTTGCTCAAAATAAATAAATAAATAAATAAATAAATAAATAAATAAAATTAAAGAAAATAAAAACAGAGAAGAAGAAGTAGTATCAGACAACTTGCAGAAATTAGTACTATTGAGACACCTGGTTTGCCCTCTACTCTCTAAAATTTCGAGTTGGAATTGTCATTGAAGAGAAATCCAAAATTTATAACTGCTCATAATACTTGGATAGATCATATAGTGATCCCCCCAAGGTAGGCTTGAAGAAGAGTGATAACAACTGAGTAGAAGAGAATGTTAAGTATGCAGAGAAGAAACATATATTTTTTTTAAAAAAAGGAAAAGGCTAGAGAGAAGTTAATCTCGTCATTGTATTTTCCACAATTCTAGTATTATTGTTCTCCAATTCTCTTAACATTAGTTTACTCAAGACCAAGTTGTAAGTTGTAATCTCAGAAAAATGTAACCAGAAATACCATAATTTTGATCAAATTAGTTGTTATTTATTTATTTATTTACTTATGTACGAAACTCAAACATGTAATTCGATCTCAATTCCTAAATTTCATTTATCAAATGAATATAATTTTTTCTCATTCACAACCTCGCCCTCATCACTTTGTAAGATTTCATATTGAAGGGGACTGAAAATTTGGACTCCAGTTTAAGAAATGAGTGCAAGTAATCCATCTTTTAATCAAAGCCATATTGCATGCTACTGTTAGAACCTGACTATAAAATAATAAGAAATTCCAACAAAGTTGTGAAGAAATCAAATACAGAAAGGAAAACAGTAAACAATAAACTTGTACAGAGTCGAGATTTTGAAGAATCTCTGTCCTTAAAGCAGAATTTGCCCCGTAGTGTGACGGTTACCGGCAAATCGCTTCCCAGGATACAACTGTACCTTCTCTGAAGATGCCGCACCCTTGCTTCAGAGACAACGAACTGCTGTCTGTGTGTACTCTCAGTTGACAGATATTGGACTCAGAGCAGAGGAAGAAGAAGAGGAAGACTGAAGTGAAAAATATTTTCTGTATCACCCTGGGAGCTGATGTCTGGGTCTGGATATATAGATAAGAGTTGGACTGGAGACTGTTCAGCAGCCATTACTCTGTAACAGCAGAGTAATGGGGACTCTTCAGCTTAGTAACTGGTGAGCCATTACTCTGCTGTTACAGAGTAATGGCCTCAGTTACTGAATCTGAAAAGTCTTTTTAGTTCAGTAGGGGAAGAGGCTGTCTGGGCAAAAAGGTAAAATAAAATTTTAAGCCAGACCAAACCAAACCAGACCAGACCAAGCCAAGCCGGGGCCGGGGCCGGGGCCGGGGCCGGGGCCGGGGCCGGGGCCGGGCCGGGCCGGGCCGGGCGCGCGTGTGTGTTTGTCATTTTGGCTAAGTCCTCTCTCCACTACACGTTAGTGGTAACCCCCGGGCCACGCCCTCTAGTCCAGTTTTCTAGTATATATACTAGTAACAATCTTTCCCAATTTCCGATATGGGACTATCCATTTGTTAAGTTGGTACCTTTCAAGTACCCAACTTTGGATCAACATTTCTCATTCATACGGAATTCGTTTTTGGCAAGTGAGTATACTACGGAATAGTACTCGACGAGAGGATCGCAATCCACTCATTTTCCGGTGCCGCCGGTGGCCGGAGCTTGCCGGAATCCGGCTCGAAAAACTGCAAAAATTAATTCCAACAATCCCCCACATGAATGGAAATTACCAGACCATGTAATCCAGACACGACAGAAAAAACAAAAAACTTGACAGAAAGACTCTGAGAGTACAATCGGAAAATCACTGCATCAGGAATGGTAGTAATTTTTCAACTTTGAACCACCCTTAGTAATTAGCTATCGGATTCACTTGACCAGGTAGTGATCATGATGTCTTGAACTACCCGGGCGTTCATGTGAACCTAGACAATAACTATCACACAGTTTCATCTCCTCACAGAACTAAGTTCTCTTGTTGTGTTCATTTTGGCCTTGAACATCCCTGGTTAATCATGAGTGAACTTGGAGAATGTAGCCTCTCTTCATTCTCCTAGAAACGGCCCCATTTCACACTCACAAGGTGATTTCCCATAAAGAGTATCCTGCTATACCCCACTTTTATTTCAAAGCTATGGGAATCATTAAAAGCCAAGCTTATCCTAACTATTTGCAGGCAGCACTTGTTTTATCATCCTAAGAATGGGTATGAGATGTTAATCTCTCAGTGCTTTCGTCGATTCAACAAGATTTAGTTGTCCCTTTGAACCTAGATCTTGGGATCTCTAATTTCTAAGTAGGGTTTCCATCAAGTATCCTCTTTCGTCATAGGCTTTAAACCCATTCCTCTTGATGATCTCACAACCTGCTCTCGCGACAGACCTTTAGTAAATGGATCCGCTAGGTTGTCGGCCGATTTTATATATTCTATAGAGATTACTCCATTTGAGAGCAGGTGTCTAATGGTTTTGTGTCGCCTTCTGATATGACGAGACTTACCATTATACATGCAATTCAGTGCCCGTGCTATAGCCGATTGGCTGTCACAGTGTACACATAAAGCAGGCACTGGTTTTTCCCACATAGGAATATCCTCTAAAAAGTTGCGAAGCCATTCTGCTTCTTCTGCCGCTTTGTCTAAAGCAATGAACTCAGATTCCATGGTGGATCTGGCTAATAGCGTTTGTTTAGAGGATTTCCATGACACAGCTGCACCACCAAGTGTGAAAACATATCCACTTGTGGATTTTGAGTTCTTTGAGTCCGATATCCAGTTGGCATCACTGTAGCCTTCCAGTACTGCTGGATATCTGGTGTAATGCAGCGCATAACTCTGAGTATGTCGCAAGTAGTTCAATACTCTTGTTATTCCTTTCCAGTGACTTCGTCCTGGATTACTCGTGTATCGGCTCAGTACGTTTACCGAATGTGCTAGGTCCGGTCTTGTACAATTTGTTAGGTACATCAGACTACCAATTACACGTGCATATTCCAGTTGTGATATGCTTTCGCCTGTATTTTTGAACAGGTGAAGACTTGGATCGACGGGACTTTTTGCTGTCCCATTGGAATAATTCTTGAATCTTTCAAGTACTTTCTCAGCATAATGAGCTTGAGACAAAGTAATCCCCTCAGATGTCCTGGAGACTTTGATTCCTAGTATGACATCTGCAACTCCCAAGTCTTTCATGTCAAACTTGCCACTAAGCATGCTCTTAGTTTGTTTGATAATGTCGTTATTGCTTCCAATAATGAGCATGTCGTCTACATATAGACAGACCAGAATGTATCCATTTGGAGTATCTTTGATGTAGATACATTTATCACATTCATTTATTTTGAAACCATTTGACATCATAACATTGTCAAATTTTGCATGCCATTGCTTTGGAGCTTGTTTCAGGCCGTACAATGATTTTACAAGCCTGCACACTTTATTTTCCTGTCCAGGAACTACGTAACCCTCAGGTTGTTTCATGTATATTTTTTCTTCTAAGTCCCCATTTAGAAATGCAGTTTTAACATCCATTTGATGTATTTCCAGGTTACGTAGAGCTGCAATAGCTATCAACATTCTTATGGATGTTATTCTTGTAACTGGGGAATATGTATCGAAGAAATCTAGGCCCTCTTTTTGCCTAAATCCTTGTACCACAAGTCTAGCCTTATGCTTCTCTATTGAACCATCTGGTTTCAATTTTTGTTTGAAAATCCATTTGCATCCTAGAGCTTTACATCCAGAAGGCAAATCGACTAACTCCCATGTATGATTTTGCATAATGGAGTCTATTTCACTTTTGATTGCTTCCTTCCACATAGGAGCATCAGGCATGGACATGGCTTCCTTGAACGTTCTGGGCTCATTCTCTAACAGAAAGGCCGTCACAAAGTCAGGGCCAAATGATTTTGATGTTCTCGCCCGTTTACTTCGTCTAGGCTCATCGGTATCCTGTTCTGGTTCATCAACTGAAGTGCTTGCAGTCCCTTGTTCACGTGTACGTTTAGGGTACGTAATATCCTTGCACGGAAACACGTGTTCAAAGAATGAAGCATTTCTTGATTCCATTATTGTATTTACATGGATATCCGGTATATCCGATTTGTATACCAAGAACCGATATGCACTACTGTTGTGTGCGTAGCCTATGAATATGCAATTAATCGTCTTAGGTCCGACGGTGACCTGTTTCGGGTTAGGTACTGCTACTTTTGCTAGACACCCCCACACTTTGAGGTATTTATACGAAGGTAAGTTACCTTTCCACAATTCGTATGGTGTCTTACCGGTTTTCTTGTGAGGTATTTTGTTGAGAATGTAGTTGGCAGTCAGCAACGCTTCCCCCCACATGTTTTGGGGTAAGCCAGAATTCAACAACAAGGCATTCATCATCTCCTTTAGAGTTCGGTTTTTGCGCTCGGCTGTACCGTTTGATTCGGGTGAGTAGGGAGCAGTTGTCTGATGAACTATTTCATATTCCGAGCAGAACATGTTAAATGATGCATCATATTCTCCTCCTCTATCACTTCTAACGATTTTAATCGTTTTGCCAAGTTGATTCTCAACCTCAAGTTTATATTCTTTGAATTTATCCAAAGCCTCATTTTTGCTATGTAACAAATATACATAACAGAATTTTGTGCAATCGTCTATGAAAGTCACAAAGTACTTTTTGCCACCTCTGGTCTGCACATATTTTAAGTCACACAGATCTGTGTGAATGAGACCTAGAGTTTCTGTGTTTCTTTCTACCGAACGTGATGGAGTTTTAGTGAGTTTGGCCTCCGTGCAAACTTCACATTTTTCTGAGTTATCTACCTTAAACTTTGGTAGCAAATTCATGTTAACTAATCTACGCATAGAATTTACATTAACATGGCCTAGTCTTTCATGCCAAACAGAAGAAGACTCAACAACATAGGCAATAGGAGTTATTTCATTAACTTTGGGAACAGCAGGAACAATAGTTTTAGGGATGACTGTCATTACATTAAACTTGAACAGTCCATCCTTTACATATCCTTTACCCAAATATACCCCATTCTTGGACAGTACAAAATTATCAGAAACAAGTACAACTTTGAACCCATTCTTACTTAGCAAAGAACCTGATATCAAGTTCTTTCTAATGTCTGGGACATGCAGCACATTTGTGAGTGTTAGCTCTTTGCCTGAAGTCATTTTCAGCACTATCTTCCCTGTTCCTTCAATTTTGGTGGTGGAAGAGTTTCCCATGAACAGTTGTTCATCTTTGTTGCACTTCTGATAGGAAGTGAACATTTCCTTGTCCGAGCAGATATGCTTGGTGGCCCCAGTATCGTACCACCATTCGCGAGGATTGCTCCCCACAAGATTTACCTCTGAAACAACAGCACAGAGGTCCAGGTCAGAGAGACCAGTGGACAAGTTCTCAGCTATGTGTACATGGGATTTTTCATTTCCTTTTACATGTCCAGATTTTGAATAATTACTGTCCTTACTGCGACACTCAGAAATTTTGTGCCCCAACTTACCACACTTGTGGTATTTCCCAGCAAACCTCTTTGCAAGAGGTTTTTTGTTGGAGGCTTGTGGCAGAAACTTCCTCTTCTTGCCCTTCTGTTCATGCTCCACCACATTAGCCTTTTCTATGGACTGATTTCCATAGGACCTCTCAGCCTTGCGATTCTCTTCTTCAATCCGCAACCTGATAATTAGATCTTCAAGAGACATCTCCTTTCGTTTGTGTTTGAGATAGTTCTTGAAGTCTTTCCACCCAGGTGGAAGTTTTTCTATGAACGCTGCAACCTGGAATGGTTCGCACAGCGTCATATTCTCTGCAGCAATGTCGTGCATTATAACCTGCAGTTCTTGGACTTGACTCACCACAGTTTTGGAGTCAATCATCTTGTAGTCCAGAAATTTGCCGACAACAAATTTCTTGGACCCGGCGTCTTCAGTTTTGTACTTCTTTTCCAGGGACCCCCACAGGAGTTTGGATGTCTTGAAGACACAGTAGACGTTGTACAGAGAGTCTACCAGGCCATTCAGGATGTAGTTCCTGCACAGGTAGTCCCCCTGTGTCCACGCGTCAACTGCTGCAACAGAGTGTGCTTCCATTGGTGCCAGCATCAGGGCAGATTCATTGAGGAATCTGTCCAGCTTCAATGTGGTTAGGTAGAACTGCATCTTCCCCTGCCACTTTTTGAACCCAGTTCCATTGAACTTCTCCGGTTTTTCTCCCACGCTTATGTGCGTGGGCAGAACGACCGAATGTGCCGCAACCGATTGTGCAGTCACATTCTGGGTCACCGGAGTTTGGGTACTGATAAGCCCAGCAGCAACTTCAGTTTGTGTGTTTTCCATGTTTTGATTTTGTTCTCTGAAATTGGGTGAAACAGAAACTATTAGTTATTTTTCCGAACAGAACCTGTAAACAAACTTCACAAAATTGTTAGAATCTGTGAGGAAAAATTCTGCTTTAAGATTGTTAGAACCTGACTATAAAATAATAAGAAATTCCAACAAAGTTGTGAAGAAATCAAATACAGAAAGGAAAACAGTAAACAATAAACTTGTACAGAGTCGAGATTTTGAAGAATCTCTGTCCTTAAAGCAAAATTTGCCCCGTAGTGTGACGGTTACCGGCAAATCGCTTCCCAGGATACAACTGTACCTTCTCTGAAGATGCAGCACCCTTGCTTCAGAGACAACGAACTGCTGTCTGTGTGTACTCTCAGTTGACAGATATTGGACTCAGAGCAGAGGAAGAAGAAGAGGAAGACTGAAGTGAAAAATATTTTCTGTATCACCCTGGGAGCTGATGTCTGGGTCTGGATATATAGATAAGAGTTGGACTGGAGACTGTTCAGCAGCCATTACTCTGTAACAGCAGAGTAATGGGGACTCTTCAGCTTAGTAACTGGTGAGCCATTACTCTGCTGTTACAGAGTAATGGCCTCAGTTACTGAATCTGAAAAGTCTTTTCAGTTCAGTAGGGGAAGGGGCTGTCTGGGCAAAAAGGTAAATAAAATTTTAAGCCAGACCAGACCAGACCGAGCCGGAGCCCGAGCCGGAGCCGGGCCGGGCTGGGCGCGCGCGTGTGTGTTTGTCATTTTGGCTAAGTCCTCTCTCCACTACACGTTAGTGGTAACCCCCGGGCCACGCCCTCTAGTCCAGTTTTCTAGTATATATACTAGTAACAATCTTTCCAAATTTCCGATATGGGACTATCCATTTGTTAAGTTGGTACCTTTCAAGTACCCAACTTTGGATCAACATTTCTCATTCATACGGAATTCGTTTTTGGCAAGTGAGTATACTACGGAATAGTACTCGACGAGAGGATCGCAATCCACTCATTTTCCGGTGCCGCCGGTGGCCGGAGCTTGCCGGAATCCGGCCCGGAAAACTGCAAAAATTAATTCCAACAGCTACAAGTCTACAACTTCAATTAATTTGATGAATTCTCCCCCGTTTGACTAATATTTTCTTAAAGTAGTTATAATTGGATGTCTTTAACATGCGGAGAAACAAAGAAACTAAATATATGAACACTTAATTAAGAAGTAGAACCTCAAATTTTCTGATTACAGGTCATATGTTGTTGATTACAGGTCGACAAACTAAAAATATGATCACTTTTTTTCATTGAAATCATTGCAGACTAATATATCTTTGTCTCAGTATATGATTTTTTTAAGTATAGATGTTTCATTTCAATCCAAGAAGATAGGAAATTCTACAGAAACAATATCAATATGTGCCTGCATCTCTTTCCCATCACAAATTTCAAAACTCAAGCATCAACAGATTCAACACAAAACACAATTGACAAATGACAATACTTAGATGGTTTATATATAACAATCAGCATATGGATCATAGGATCAGATTTGCAGCATTTGCTCAAAAGCTTTTAGTCACAATCAAACAAACAAATATTCTTACTTAGAGTGGGAATTGAAGATTGAAGAAGATGAACGATCAAACAAAACAAAAATTTTGAAGAAGATGAAGTGAAGCCAAAAGGGGAGAGACTCAAAAGAGAGAGTACTGACGTACTGTACAGTGCACAGAATGGAAATGTGGAATGGATTAGTTGGAACTTAAAATTTTATTAATTAAAAGAGGCAACCTTTAGATTTCTCGTTCAAATATTAATTTAATTTTTTTGTCTACTTACAAACCCTTATTATACTTAACAAAATTTTGGACCCCCTCTTGAATTGGGTCCTGGGCGGTCGCCCAGCTTGCCCTGGCCAGGGCCTGTCCTGGATCCACCAACTCAAATTAACTTTGCCTTTCCGCCTTTTTGCCCATCCCCATATGCACCTTCATTGATGTTTACATTCCCATCATCAGCAAGTACGTCATGTCCCTCAGCTCCACGTTGGCTTCTTCTTTCTCAAAAGCTTTGGAGGCCAGTGTCATCCTCACCGCATGCAGGCTTCATCTATACTCTCTCTGACGCCTTCGAGAACCTAACATCACTCTGTTTAGCAAAATACTCATGGCGCAAAACTTTTTATTCAAAGGGTTCGTGACAATGGTGGCAGTAATCAGGACGTTTATGGTGGATAGCTTCGCAGCAACGTATTTTACTAAATTGAATGATAGTGGTGGGAAGGTGGGAATGGTTGATTTAGCTAGAGGAGACAGAAAAGAACATATGTATCAATGTATGTTCCCATGCATGCAAGTCGCTAAAGAAATGAACTTTTGGTGTATAGTTGTAAAGTAGATCAAACATGAAGGTATATAATTGCAAATTAACCACTTTTTAAGGAAACACCATGTAGTATCCGACCTCTCACAATTTTAATAAAAGAAACTTTCAGGTTTCAACCCTTCAATACGCAAGCTACGTACAGTTGCAAAATGGTCCTATTGTAATGCAGTTGAAAAGATACCATGCAACGGTGGTAAAGTGCCTAATGATTCATCCCATGTTCGTACTAAGTATTTTCTTTGCAGATCTGAGCATCTCCGGAGGTCGAGACTGTCTTCTTGCTTAGATTTTTTCCTTTTGACTGTCTTGTGTGTAGGTTTCTGTCTCTTTAGGGCCTTCATTCCTCCAGCTCTTACTCCGTGTTTGTGCTTTACTGGCTTTTGGGTTACAACTTCCTCTTTCTGCGTGAAGTTGATGTTCTTTCTATATTACTGATGTTTTGGTGTTAAGTTTATGGAGTGAAGTTGATGTTCTTTCTATATTACTGATGTTTTGGTGTTAAGTTTATGGAGTGAAGTTGATGTTCTTTCTATATTACTGATGTTTTGGTGTTAAGTTTATGGAGTGTTTTGTGTTGGGTTTAAATCTTGCATACTATGTTGGATAAGAAGACGATGAGACGATGGAGTAATCGAGACGATCGGAGACGGAGTGGAAACAAAGAAAATAGTCAGCAGGAGTTGCGGTCGACTGTACTTGGGGTGCGGTCGACCACCCAACTCTGCAGAAGTTCCGGAGAGGGGGACGGTCGACCGACCTTGAGGTGCGGTCGACCGAACGCGATGCTGATGGATTATTTGGGTCGGGTCTTGGTGATTCGTGAGAAGCTCAACTTGCTTTTCAAGTCAGATCTTACGGCTCTTATCGTAGGGTTATCTCTTCAGGAATATCCAATGGTTATTGTATCAAGATATTAAACTAGGGTTCTCTAGATCTCTATATATTATTGTTATTGGCCTCCATTGAGAGCCAAGTGTTAGATTACTTTATTAAAGGCGAAGCTTGAGAGTTTCTCTAATTGTAAACAACTAGTACTTGCTGGTGAGGCTTGAGAGAGGGTCGTTGTGTGAATTGTAATATTCTTGTATCTTCTCTACTTAAATAACATCTTGGGTTTCTTCTCCCCCAAATTAAGGCGAAAGTCCCAACTGGAAGAAACTTGTGTGTGCTTTGGTGTATTTGGTGTGATCTAGTATGTGCTTGGTGGTTTGTGTTGATTATATCGAATAACTCAACAAGATCCTAAGAGAGGTTTTCAGTAGAAATCCCGAACAATTGGTATCAGAGCTTCGGGTTCAATGGTTTGTTCGAGTTCCGTGGAGATGATGGCAGATCATATCACGAAGATTAAGCGGTTTAAAGGCAAGATCAACTTTCATCTCTTAAAGGTGGGCATGCATGAAGCATCGGTTCAACAGGACTTGGATCTAGTCCTAGAAGGAGATAAAGGGAGACCACTCGGCACAAATCATGAGAATTGGGATGAGATTTATTCAGAAGTTTTGGGTTTAATTTGGTTGTCATCGACGAATGAAGTCAGGTATAAGAGAAGCGCGGCGAGTCTTTGTGCAAGATTCAGAACTGACTACTCGGGATCGTCATCACAGGGTTGGATATACAAGCGAAGAAAGTTGTGGGCCGGATTTCTCAATGAAGGAAAGTACCGCTCTTCTAGATCATGAAGTGGAGTTCAATATGGAGTTATCTGAACTGAGAGCGTTTAACGCAGATGATCTAAAGGTTTCCAACTTGATATATTCACCACCAAATCCATCCAACATGATAACCGTGCTAGATGAGGAATCTACCAAGGAGAAGTTTTTTATAGCAGGTATGATGAAGGGGTTGGAGGAGGATGCACTTAGGAAGGAGAGTCAGAAATCGGCGTCAACTTCTGTGAGTTGCTTGGAGGTGGATTGTACTTCGATTGGAAGAAAAAGTGTATGTAGGGGTAAGGTCCGTGGCCACCAGTGCAAAGAGATTGAGCATTACATGAGAGACTGTTGCAAGTAGTTGAGTCAGAGGAGCGCCAAATCAAGTGCCGCTGAATCAGGTGATGACTTAAACAGTGCTTTTGTTTCAAGTCATTTAGATGTGATCTCCAGTTGTTCTTTTGATTTGGTTAGTTTTTCTCAAGTTTGCTCCAAGAGGGAGATAGTTTCTACTTTCAATTTTGCATCATATCGTTGTGTGGGAACGAAGGCATAAAGATTTGTGAATTAATGGTTTCTACTTACAGGTTTGCCTCATGTCGTTGTGTGGGAATGAAGATTGACAAGACTTGTGAAGTAAGGGGTAAAAAAACTAATGAGTCGAAGATGATAAACGGAATGTGATACATACTAGAGGAGGGCATGTATATTCCTTTGATGAAGCGGAGCCTTATTTCCATGAGAACTCTAGAAGCTCAGGATTGCAGGTACACAGATCCAGGTGGAGTTCGTTCAGTTTGGAAAAGTTATCGTAAGGTGATGAAGGTTGAGAGGGGGATTGAACAGGGTCAGCACAATCTCTACCAGCTTTAGAGGAACAGAAAAACTTGTGCAAGTATTTCGAAGCCCATTGTTCCTAAAGCATCATCTAGTATGCCGTCACTAGAATCATCCGAGCAAGACTGCGACGTTCGAATATCGTCGGAAGGTAGAGAGATCCTTGAGGTAGGTGGATTTCATGTGGAGGGTGATACCTCCATGATTACATATACTGGGGTGTGCCCTTGAAGGGGGCATACAACGGGAGAAAAACAGGTGGAGATAGATTCAACTAGCAGAGGAAGCCATTGAAACGAGTTGTTTGCAAAAAGAGAAGGAATAGAATCTAGAAGGTTTTAAATTACACAGGTGTGGATTCATGAGTATGCAATTTAAGGTGGAGATTGTTGGGTTTATGTCTTGCATACTATGTTGGATAAGAAGACGATGAAATGATGGAGGAATCGAGACGATCGGAGACGGAGTGGAAGCAAGGGAAATAATCAGCAGAAGTAGCAGCAGGAGTTGCGGTCGACTGTCCAACTCTGTAGAAGTTCCCGAGAGGGGGACGGTCGACCGACCTTGAGGTGCGGTCGACCGAACGTGGCGCTGATGGATTATTTGGGCCGGGTCTTGGTAATTCGTGAAAAGCCCAACTTGCTCTTCAAGTCAGATCTTACGGCTCCTATCGTAGGGTTATCTCTTCAGCAATATCCAATGGTTATTGTATCAAGATATCAAACTAGAGTTTCTCTAGATCTCTATATATTGTTATTATTGGCCTCCATTGAGAGCCAAGAGTTAGATTACTTCATTGAAGGCGAAGCTTGAGAGTTTCTCTAATTGTAAACAACTAGTACTTTCTAGTGAGGATTGAGAGAGTTTCGTGGTGAGAATTGTAATATTCTTGTATCTTCTCTAGTTGAATAACATCATGGGTTTCTTCTCCCCCGAATTAAGGCGAAAGCCCTAACCGGAACAAACTTGTGTGTGCTTTGGTGTGTTTGGTATGATCTAGTATGTGCTGGTGGTTTGTGTTGATTGCATCGAATAACTCAACAAGATCCTAAGAGGGGTTTTTGATAGAAATCCCTAACATTATGTTCTCTTCTTTTCTTTTCTTCTTATATTTTGTATTCATTAGTTTGGCTTCTGGTTGCAATGCCCTGTCTTGTTTATATTGTGTTGTTGCTGCTATTGTGGGTCTGTGGAGGATTGTGGCTCCTTAGTTCTGATGTGGTTTCGTTGCTGGTTGAGTTGGTTCTTACTGCCCTTTGTGATGTGCGATATTGTTTCTCTGTGTTTTGTGTCTGGTGGTTGATTTCTGGGTTGTTGCTGCCACTTGCATAGGCTGTCGATACTTGGTCTCCTTATTTGCTTTGCACGATGTTGTTATGCTTTTGTTTACATCGGTGACTAAAGCTTCTGGTAGCTTTCTTATCTACCAATCTTGATCGTCGTTGTGCTGTATTGTGTTAGTGTGTTATTGTATTTTACTTCTTGTAAATTTGATTGTTGTATTTTCCTCCGTCCTTTTATTAATATCTCTACTATTTTAATGGGAGAGTTGGAGTTTGTAACCAAACAAACCCTAATTTTGTAACTAGACAAACACGTATAATACACGTTCAAACTAAATTCAACAAATACAAACATTTGTAGAAAAAACAAACCGGTGTATCGTCCATGCATATCTAAAATAAAGGAGGTCTTAGGTTCAAACCCAGAATACACTGAAGTTTTTTACTTTTAAAAAATATATATTTATTAAGACGTGCATCGCACGTGTAAATTACTAGTATTTATTTATGGAATTTTTTCCCATACTGTCCCACTTTTTGAAAGTTTTTCCCAAACCGTCCTATTTTTTTTTTAATTTCCAAACAATCCCACTCGGTCTTTGAAAGACCGAGTTTAGTTAAAACTAACTCGGTCTTTCAAAGACCGAGTGTTAGTCTTGGATTTTTCGAAGTCTAACACTCGGTCTTTGAAAGACCAAGTTAGTTTTAACTAAACTCGGTCTTTCAAAGACCGAGTGTCAATTGTGGGGGTTATTTCAGATCTGTTTCTTTCTTCTTCTTCTCTACTTTATTCTATTATATCTTCTCTAACTCATCTCCCTCAATCTAGGGCGACCTCCTACCCACAAAATCTCATCTCAATCTAAATATGTTTACCAATTCTTTCCTAATCCTCTCACCTTCCACTATAAAAACCCTAAACCCATCTTTCGAAAGATCTATATTTTGGAATTTTGCTAAATTTGAAGAGGATAGCAACTTCTACTCTTCTACCCAAATATCTACGGCTCTATCCTTGAAGCTTGTGAAGGTATGATGAATATTGGCCTATAATTTTCTACATTTTTTATAGATTTTGTTTGTGGGTAAATAATAACTCGCATATTCGTATAAATATACGTAGGTATAGATCTCGAGATTCCTATTTGGTTATACTTTGGTGGTGAAATAATTCGTGATCCAAAGATTGGTTATTGTTATAGTGTGTTGGATCCGGAAATAATTTGGGTACCTCGTACCATTACATTTGTAGTTGAGAAAATTTATGAAGTTACTAATTGGGATAGGGATCAATGGAATGTGAAAATTTTAGCTCGATACGCAGCAGGTAGAGGAGATGGTCAGTATTTTATGACAGTGCTCGTATCTATTGATAATGCTATGAAGTCAATGATTGCTAGGACATTTGATCCCAATTGTACTTGGTCTTCATTAGAGTTATATATTCAGCAAATTCAAATTTTGAATGCTTAGCCACATGATATTCCTAGTTCAAGCTTCGTAAGGATAGTACCTACACAACTGATGAGGTCTAACCCCGCTCAGTCTTCATAACCAAATCCATTGTCCTCACAAGAAAACACCTTCACAAATACAACAAATCCGGATTCTACAGATGTTGAGTTGCCACGCCAACCTAGTCCGGTTCCTGACTATGTTCCAAATGACACTGTATTTGAACTCTTTCAAAATGCTACCATTAACAACGACTTATTAGACGATAATGAAGAAGAGGAAAAAACAGACAATGAAGTTGATGATAGTGTAGAAAATGATGATGGAGACGAAGATGATGATGTAGCAAATGTAAATCCTACGAACAACAGTTCTAATGAAGTGAGAGGGACTGATAGCTATGCCAATGTTAACGCTCATGTTACCAAGGAGATGACACAAGGTGCTAGAGTACACCAAGTTTCACAAGAGTCGTCTGGTTCATCCAACATAGACGAATTGTACATTGGACAGGAGTTTGTAAGTAAAGAGTCGATTCAGCAAGCTGTCAAGGTGTATTCTATCAAGAAACATCGTGAATTTGTCACATTGAAATCTTCACTGTCACTATACACTGTTAAATGCAAAATGGCACTTAGAAAACGTACAATTGAGGAGATCGTGCAAGGTCCCCCAGGAGTAAGTGATGGTGGATGCCCTTGGAGATTACGAGCAATTATTCCAAAAGGCGGGACAAATTTTGTGGTGAAGAAGATAGTTGGGCCTCATACTTGTACGAATCCCACATTGAATCAGGACCACTGTAAAGTTGATTCTAACCTTGTTTGTAATTTGATTGTGGGTGTGGTGAAGAAGGATATTGGTTTTATACCGCGGGCAATTATTGAGATAGTGAAAATACAATATAATTATCAGATTTTATATAAGAAAGCTTGGATTGCAAAACAAAAGGCAATTGAGAGGTTGTTCGGTACCTTCGAAGAAGCATACACGAAGTTGCATTTTCTACTTACAGCAATTCAAGCAGCAAATACAGGAACCGGTGTCCACTGGGATAAATATGAGTCTAGTCCTAGCGAGGAAACATTCAAAGGAGTATTTTGGGCATTTGGTCCTTCGATTGAAGGTTTCAAGTCTTGCAGACCTGTTATTAGTATCGATGGAACTCACTTGTACAGTAAGTACAAGGGTTGTTTGCTAATTGCTGTTTCCCCAGATGCGAATGATTGCTTATTTCTATTTTCACTTGCATTGGTTGATGGAGAGAGTATAAATACGTGGACATGGTTCATGAGTTGCATTCGGTATTATGTCACCGATCGCACTGAGTTTTGTGTTATCTCGGATCGTCATGCTGGTATATTGTCTGCTATGGATTTGCAAAATGGAGCTTGGAACGAACCTAATGCATATCATCATTATTGTATGCGTCATTTTGCTACAAATTTCTTTAGTAAATTTGGTAGCAAGGCATTGCGGAAAAATGCCAAAATTATAGCGTGTCAAAACCAACCCAAAAAATTCATGGCCAAACTCGCTGAACTTGAAACCGTCAATGTCGAGGCGGCTAATTGGTTGAAAGAGAAGCCGGTTGAGAAATGGGCACTTTATGCAGATGAAGGTCGAAGATATGGCATAATGACTACGAACCTGTCAGAAGTCTTCAATTCAGTCTTGAAAGGTGTCCGTAGTTTACCGGTAACTGCGATTGTTGAGATGATCTTCTATCGTCTCAACTCTTACTTTACTACTCGTCGACAGGAAGCCAGTAAGCTTTTATCTGAAGAGACGATTTTTGCTAGAAGTGTACATGAATTGATCGATAGTCGCCGTGAGAGAGCAAACCGACATAAGGTTACAAATGTTTCATCATCAACCTGGAGTTTTTTCCGTGAGAACGGGTATACGCATGGTAAATGGAGAAAGGAAGGGTGGGAACTTGCGCACTGTGAACTTGGATACGAAAACATGCACATGTATGAAATTTCATCTATATCATATTCCATGTTCTCATGTATTGGCAGCTTGTGCATATCGTGCAATCGATCACAAGCCTTTTATTGATAAATTTTACCTTGTCACGTCATTAGTACAAACATGGGCTCCCTTATTTCATCCTATTCCAGATCCAGCATATTGGCCTACTATTGATGGACCACGACTCGTACCTGATGCTAGTTTGCGACGTTCAAGGAAAGGCCGACCTAAATCCACTAGAATACGCAACGACATGGATGTGAGAGATAGGTCTAGCAGGGGTTCGGGGATGAAATGTTCAAGTTGTGGTTTGGAAGGACACAACAACTGGCGTAGCACTCTATCGGGGTAGTAGAATTCAACAACCCCAAAGTTGATTAAGGGTGTTTTCGTCAGCCACAAATCACGCCTGTACGTGCAATTAGGCGGCAGTCGAAGTACACGCTCCTCCGTGTAAGGAAGCCACATGACACAATCAGCTGCCAACCTATCCAACTCATCGCGGTAGTACGTTAAGCACCTGTTGGGGTTGGCTATCCATGTAAGTTTTCTGGTCCAATAAACACTGATAGGAGGTAACAAGTGCACGTCATCGGGAAGATGTATCCAGTGCGGAGATTGGATCCGTACTACGGGCCGACCGACGTGAATGCACTCCCAACTCCAAATTTGAAGTAAAATCATAGGCTCATTCATCTGCACCGAACCTATACTGGCCAAACACAAACTTCGGTACAGTGATGACAGTACGACACTACCCTAACTATAACGGCTAACGTTTCCTAGATCGGCAATTAGTGGCAAGAACATCATCGAGACGGCATTACCTGACGAATTTGGAAACAATACAGTGCCAAATAGCGTGAGGATGTCGGCCCTGCAATAGCACTCCACCTCCGCCGCAGTTGAACCTACATTCAATTTATTCCTAAAGGTGTCTTTCAACCACTTCAACCGAATAAATTTATCACTAATCGCACCGGTTTCAACTTCGACACCTAAGTACTCCTCGACTATATAAACCGGGTCGAAGTCCATTGTACCTGTGACTGCCTCTCCATCGATTTAAGGCCTGGTGATTATGGAGACGTCCTGCAAAGTCACTGTCATCTCCCCAATTGGCAGGTGAAAGGAGTGTGTCTCAGGCATCCATCTTTCAAGAAGTGCTTCCAGAAGCGGTTGATCGCACTTGATGAAGCTCATCCTAGCAATACCGTATAACCCACAGTCTCCTAGTATCTCATGTATCCGTGGGTGCATAGGTAGTGGATGACTGGTCCTAAAGCGGCACTCCGTAGACTCACCGTTCCACACATTCTGCGATCGATGCAACAGTTGAAGAGTGATGAGTGAAGGGTCGAGGGGTCCTGGGCCTCTAGAAGGGATATACGATGATGAAGGGACCAAAGAAGAAGTGCCCGTCTCATATGTATTGATTTGAACCTACATAACAATAACATTTACATCAATAGACCGAAATTTCATTTAATTGTATTAGAATCAACAATTAATTACTTACATTAGTACCCTCGATACGAACACGACTACGACCACGACCACGTCCACCGCGAGTACGTGCTCCATCGCCACGTGGAGGTCTACTACTTTCTCCTTCCTCCATATTCCCCATTGTGTGAGCCATTTACGATAAAATACAAATCACTACAACTTCAACAAAATTGTTATTAACTACACATAACCTAGATATCAAAACCAACATTAACAACAATTACTAGATAACAATGCCATTTGCTACTCTACTTGTTTTTTTCATTCTCTAATTAAAACTAAAATTAACAACAATGACTACTCTACATTGTCAATAAAATCACCAACATTGTCATATTTATGAGCAACATCGTCAACAAAATTGCCATTTGCTACTCTACTTGTTTTTTTCATTTTCTAATTAGAACTAAAATGAACAATATTTGCAACTCTACATTGTCAACAACAATTGACATTTGCTACTCTACATTGTCAACAATAACACAAAATCAACTAAGCACATTCACAATGACCCAAAATTAACACAAAATTTGCTTAGCAAAAGCTTGATAAATATACCGTTCGAGTAGGAGATTCCAAAGCTTGATAGTGACAATGTAGAGTACTTCTAGATCCTTCAACCAAGATCTTCCCCTACTGAAGACGAAATTAAACGAGATCTAAGATATTGGGATTTAGGGTTTTAGGGTTTAAAGAAAGATTCAAATTAGGAAAAAAAGATGGGGGAAATCAAAAGACGATGAGAGATGACTCGGTTTTGGGGAGTGAATCGATCGATTTGAGGGAAAATCGACCAAAAAATAACTAGGGCGGCGATGGGTTTCGTTGAGGGAGAGAGGTAGAGTATATTGAATAGAATAAAGTAGAGAAGAAGAAGAAAGAAACAGATCTGAAATAACCCTCCAATCGACACTCAGTCTTTGAAAGATTCAAAGACCGAGTTTAGACCGAGTGTTAGACTTCGAAAAATCCAAGACTAACACTCGGTCTTTGAAAAACCGAGTTAGTTTTAACTAAACTCGGTCTTTCAAAGATCGAGTGGGATTGTTTGGGAATTTAAAAAAAAAAGTTAGGGCGGTTTGAGAAAAACTTTCAAAAAGTGGGACAGTTTGGGAAAAAATTCTTATTTATGGGCTGGAGTACTCCATGCTGTTATAAAAAAAAATGATTCATCTGATGCATCGAAGAATCAGGTAGGGTCACTTTTTTTAGGAAGATCCAAGAGCAGAAATTCCTTCTCATAGAAATCATATGATCCACAGGACCACAATGCTTACAATTATTTTTCTTTGCAGCATAAAACAAATAGGGTATTTGTACTGGGCCCTTAAACAATATATTCTCAGAACTCTATTCTCAGTGTTTGGATCAAACTCAGTTGTCTTGTTCCATCTTTCCCAAATTTGGAATCTGACTATCAAATATAGGAAACATTTTCTTAAAACCCAGAAATGAAATTTCAATTTCTAAGTTTTGAGTGATGAGAAGGAGAGAGTTTGAGTTGAGAAAGCCAGGAAAAAGGCAATGGCTTTTACAGGGTTGGATTTGGTTTGTGTTGATTGTACTCGGTCTCATTCTCCTCCTCATTTTGGTCCCTACTCACCAATCCAATCTAAGATCCACTCATCTAATCATTCAGGTTTGATCTTTTTCACTTAATCTCAGTTGGGTCATCTCATTTTTATTGTTTGATTTAATACTGGGTTGGGTCTGATCTTGTATTATGTTATTTGTGTATGATTGATTTGCACATTGATGCTACATTGTTGATTGCAACTGATTATTGTTGTTGGTACCGCGAATTATGGGTCTGCATAGAATTTCTTTTGTAAATGAATCTGGCAACAAGTTACAAATTCAGACAACTATATGAAGGGCATTCACATATCCTGAAAATTTGGCTGTGAGATGCTTGAAAGGAATCATTAATCCAAACTACCATATTTGGTCTTAAATGCCGGCTTCAAGAATCAGCTTTCAAATCTCTGATACCAGAGTCCTAGATTTTCTAATTTTTTAACACTAAGACCATCCTAGATCATGATCACCTTCAGATTACGAGGCCTAGTCCTATTGCCATAATGTAGCCTCTCTATGCCTTTAATGAGAACACTGAAACATGGCTACCAAGCTGCTGCTGCCATCCTAACTATGAAACCGAACGTGCTCGTATATGAAGGCTTAGAATCATTGGTGTGTTCTTTTACCACAGTTCTTCAATTTCGTTCATCTGGAAGCTGACTTGCTGAACATTTTTGCTCCCTCTAGACCTTTAGATTTTTGGAACTTCCTGTTACTTGCTCCAAATCCAAATGTGAAGTTGAATAGATAATCCAGTGAACTTCCCTTTTCTCATAGGAACATGGCATCAGGTTTCAGTGAACGATTTATTCTTAAGGTGTAATATGGCATAGGTGCAATATAACTTCAACACGGTACATGAAGTTCAGAATAAGTTCCCGTCAAACCGTACAATCTACAAAGGTTATTGTATTAAAACCTAAACTACTTCTGATCACAACAGCTGTACGTAAAAATTACAGGTTGAACATCACATATACAAATATTTAACTGCTGGGATGCAAGGTCTTTATTGGCGCAAAGCTCATTTCATTTTAACTTTCAAGGAAGAAGATTGCTATTGATATCATATGTATTTTAGTAGTTAGCTGTTTGGCTTGTATTGTTCATCATACAATGAATTGCCAAGCATATTGAATCATTCATAGTAAACCTTGTGTTCATATATGTTTATGTCATATTTTGTGATGACGTCCTTGTTCATGAATCAAGGCTTGATCAAACTTCAAATTGAATATATTAAGTCTTAATCATCATTATCTCCAAAACAGATACGTGACTAGTTAGGAGAGTTACTGTGTTTGTGTTCCTGCTGGAATTGATCTCGGTTATTGCAGAAGAAAATTTTCTAACACTATCATTGTATCAATTTTTTTGTTCTGTTAGAGAAAGATATATTGTTTTGTTTAAAATCCAACCAATATATGTGCAGTTCAAAATCTGTGTGATTTGTGAGCGACCAATGGTGTCTCAGCTATGGACCCTTTTTGGCTTGTTCTCTGCAGGCGTTGCTATGCTAACTCAATCAGATAAGTTAAGTGATGTAAACTTAACCCTAAGTAGAGAATTTTCAAGAATTTTGAAAGATTAAGTTTACCAATACGTAATACATTTTAAGTCAGAAATTAAACTACTAATTGGTTTGATGGATTTTCAAGATATGAAATAGTTTAACAAGCCCAATTAAAGATTCAATCATAATAATTAATAATTATATACCTAAGCGTTCTTAGCAAGTAAAACATACAATAATGATTTGTACTCTAAGTAGCAAGTAGAAGTAAACACTCTCAATATTTATGGACGACAGATAAATCAAATAATATTGTAGAGACGATAGATAGTATCACAAATAAATGAGAATGGAAAGAAGATATCAAGATTCGAGGACTGTGTCACAATGGAGAGGAATAGTATGTTAATCATCGACGTCAATTGTGTGGTACTCCTCCAAGAATCATCTTCATGTGAGAATTAGAGTCTCTAATTTTATTTGGATTTGGGAATTAGGGTTTCGGGTTTGAGTGGATTTGGGGTTTAGTGTTGGATTTGAAGTGGATTTGGGGCTTAGGGTTCGGATTTGAATTGGAATTGGAAATTATGGTTAGGGTTTGAGAGGATTTGGGAGTGGAGAAATGGCGCCGGTGATGTGGGAGGTCGTCGATGGTAGTTGGGGGTGCTGCGAGGGAGTGAGGTGGTGCGGCTACAGTGGTGGCCGGAGATGGTCACGACGTCGTCGAGGAGGTTGCGGGTTGGTGGTGGTGGTTGCGGGGGTGTTGGAGGGAGGTGGTGTCGAGTGTGACAAGGAGGGGGGGTTTGAAGGTGGTGGGTACAGGGTGATGGAGGGGTGGCGTCGGGTTGGGCTTCGGAACAGACAAAGGAGGGAAAGAAAAAAAAGGAGAGAGAGAAGAAGAGAGGCTGCTGTGAAGGGTTTTGATTAATTGAGGATTTGGGGTGTAATTAGAGCTTCTCACAAACCCTAATAGTTTCTTAGGATTTCTCACAAATCCTAATAATTTTTTATGATCTTACACGCACAAGAAAAGAATGCAGGGCAATAACTCAACACAATAATTTTTTAATCAAGAATAACATATTTTCTCATTATTCTTAAGGCCTATATATAGGCTCAAAATAAATCTCAATACAAATCTCCAAAATATTCTAACACATAAAATAAAGGGTGCAAATTGCAAAACTACTACATATGGCTAAATCTCAAAATAAAACAAAGTAGAACCGATGTCCTCATCATTAAGCCTCTTATAAATTTAGTCTCTGGTTCAAGATTTCCGCTATCTTGTTCATCAGGGGGATGAATTAACTACTTCTACGGTGGGGATGGACTAATGTTCTTGGAATTGTGTGTCACGTGATCACAACCACACATCAACCCTTGTATATTCATTTTTTGTAATTTTTATTATATTTGCTCCTTTTGTAGCAATATTAGATTTCAAATTGATTTGTCCAACAAGCCCATCATATCTATATAATAAAACACAAAGAAAGCTATTAAGTGGCTCTCCTTCAATCCTCCCAAAATCAAAGGTCCAGATCTAACCTCACAAAACACATTCCCCCCCCCCCCCCCCCCCTTCCCTCCCCCCCCCCCCCCCCCAAAAAAAAAACAACTCATTTATTAATTTTATTATTTCTCTCTCTCTCTCTCTCTCTCTCTCTCTCTCTCTCTCTCTCTCTCTCTCTCTCTCTCTCTCTCTATATATATATATATATATATATATATATATAGGGAAACATGGTCTTTTATTTACAACTAATTATTGTCATACTATTCAAACTTCAGCTACATAATTGTTGATTTACTGTTTACAAGGCTTTTTATATGCTGTATCGTTCTGAAGACGTGCCGTAGGCACGTGGCCACGGGCAAATCTAGTACCTTATATATCATATTCTTTCTCTATGCATTTTCTGTCATCTGTTTAACTTTTTCCTAACTATTTACTTCTGCTTACTTTTCTTTTATCAGAATTCTCACACTGCTAGTTTTCCCCAAGATCTTAATGTGACGAATGAAATGCTCGACCCTCTCTCGATCAGCAGGCAACTGGTTGACCAGATTTCTCTTGCTAAGGCGTTTCTTATCATCTCCAAAGAAAGCAACAACCTTCAGTTTGCTTTTGAGCTAAGTACGCAGATTCATAACTCCCAGGTCCTCCTTTCCTCTGCTGCAACTCGAGGGTACTCATTATCCATTCAAGAGTCCGAAACAGCAATTCGAAACATGGCTCTTCTTCTCTTCCAAGCTCAGCAGCTTCACTATGATTGTGCAGTTACAATCTCAAAGATTAAAGGACAGCTTCAGACCCTAGAAGAGAAGTCAAAATCCGAAACAGGGAAAAGCTTAAAGTATGGACAAATAGCAGCCGAAGAACTCCCAAAAAGCCTGTACTGTCTTGGTGTCATGCTAACCGTTGAATGGTTCAAGAAATCTAATATCTTTAGAAGAGCCATAGGTTCTACCCGGGCTTCAATGAAACTTAGAGATAACAATCTTCATCACTACTGCATCTTTTCTGATAACATCATTGCTGCATCTGTAGTTGTCAATTCGACGGTGACTAATTCGGACCACCCAGATCTTCTTGTTTTCCATTTAGTAACGGATGAGGTGAACTACACACCAATGAGGGCCTGGTTCAATATGAATAGCTTCCGAGGTGCCACCATTGACATCCAAAAGGTCGAAGATTTCACATGGCTCAATGGATCATATGTTCCGATTTTTAAGCAGCTGCAAGAAGCCAACACCAGGAGTTTCTATTTCTCTGGCAGTCGGGATAATAAAACTCCAATCAAGTTCAGGAACCCAAAGTACCTGTCGATGTTAAACCACTTGAGATTCTACATTCCGGAAGTTTTCCCTGACTTACACAAGGTGGTTTTCCTCGACGATGATGTCGTGGTTCAGAAGGACCTCTCTGATCTGTTCTCGATCAATCTTAATGGTAATGTGATGGGGGCAGTTGAGACTTGCATGGGGACATTCCATAGGTTTCACAAATACCTGAACTTTTCCCATCCTTTGATTAAAGCCCACTTTGACCCTGACGATTGTGGGTGGGCATTTGGGATGAACGTCATGGATCTGAGAGAGTGGAAGAGGAAGAATGTGACTGAAAAATATCATTATTGGCAGGAGAAAAATAGTGACCATAGTTTGTGGAAGCTCGGGTCATTGCCTCCAGGGTTGCTCGCCTTCTATGGGATGGTTGAGAGAATCGAACCTTATTGGCATGTTTTGGGATTAGGGTATAGAAATGTTGAACCATGGGAAATACAGAGCGGTGCAGTGCTGCATTACAATGGCAATTTGAAACCATGGCTTAAGATAGCAATGGAGAGGTATAAATATTTGTGGGATCAGTATGTAGATTACTCACACCCAGTATTGCAAAGATGCTTTGTTCATTAAACTCAGAAACAGTTTTTACTGGAGAAACAATAGGAAATCTGACAGTTCATTCAGAAAGTAAAACTATTAGTAGGTGAGTAGCATTCAGCAGACCACAGTGATCGCAGATGATTATAACTAATTACCGGTCACACAGAAGACGCATTCTAGCATTCTATTGTGCCAAAGCCGAGAAAATTTGTTTTTAGAACTTCAACTTCTTTTTTGTCAATTGTAAATTTATGACGAACATGTTAGATTGTGTTTGTAGTCTCCTTTTTTGCTTTACTATGATGAAGGCCTTCATTTGTCGAGAAATTATCTCTCATTCAATTATGGCTGAAGACATGAGCTATTGGATTCCTGATTTGCTTCCTCAAAAAGTTGCAACTTTAGCTTGAAGAACTACAGGGCATTGTTTTTGTCCACTTCAAGATTTAATGATAAGTTACCTCTAGTGTTTTCTCTTCAGTGTGAGTCTATTTTATGTTAGCTTGTAGCTTTTTCGAAAGTATAACAGTGGACTTTGTTAGTGAAACAAAGATTGGGAACAGAGAGTTCATGTGACTTCCTCAATATTCTGTTTCTTTGAAACCACTGACTGAAATCAAAGAATCTATGATGTTCCTCAGAATATTATCTAAACATTCTACAAGACTTTGCATGGATAAGTTGCTACGCATCAATGACCGGTTTTACAGTCATTGAATTTGCATACCTTCGATTAATTTGTGTGAGTGAATGATTGGTGACCAGTCAAATGATGAAGCAAGCATATCAACATTGGATGAATGTTTCAGAATTCTAGTTACGGCAAAGAGGATCAACAATCATTTTTCACCATAATATTTTGGCATGTTTGCATTAGCTCTAGCTAAAATGCTACAGAGGGACTTGACGGTTCTTAAGAATTATCTCCCTGTATTACCCCAACTAGCAGACCTCTTTGAACAACTTCTGGGTGACAGAGCTTACTCCGTCTGTAGCTGCAACTCCCTGAACTTATCAATGAAAATCTGAACTGTACCGTTCTCTCTCCCAAACATAAACTAAGAATACACCTCACAACAACAATGATCATATATCTGAAAGAAGGGTCTCTTAATAAATAAATTAGAATATCTAAGCTTTGCGAATTAATGGCACGCGTGAAGCTACTCCTTACACAGTTAACTAACCGAATCTGAAAGGTTTTCCCAGCTTTGATTCACAAATTCCGTCTCATTTTCTCCACTTCGACCACATCTGTAGAGAATAAGCTAGAATCATTCTACTTAGGCTCATGTCAATCTCTAATTCTCACATTTATTTAAAGATCATTTTATAAAAGTGGCTCTAAATGGTGACTCTAATTAAAGAAGTCTATGGCAAGAAATAGAACTGAAATAGTCACCCTCAGCGAATGAATATATCGAAGGTGAAGTTAAATTGTTACAAAAAAGCGGGAAGAAAAAGATGGAAGGAAAGTTCGAAAATACAAAATTTATTCTCCTGTGTAGACAAATTTTTTGAATGTATTCTCCTGAAGCACAGCAATTTTAGTTATTCCACAGTAGTATATCCTCAGAATGTGCTGCCTGGAAACTATGATCATCCTGAGAAGGATAGAACCAAACTATCTCAGTAGTTGGTTTCGTAACATTCTGCTGTGTGAGATGCTTGAAAAGGCACTCCCTTTCAGTGGATGTGAATCTGTTGAATTCAAGAGGGAACACCATGACAACGCGCACGAGTTTGATACATCTACTTAAGAAGAACTCGATCATAATCTTCTCGTTCAAGTACCCTCTGAAATTGTTCATTTTTATCAGCTTGAGATGCTGAAAGGTTGGGAAGGGCGGATACTGTAAGCCAAATTGCTGAACGCCACATTTACTACAATCTAGCCAAAACCAAACAGTCGGTAGCTGGGAATTCATCAACAAATGTAGCATTAGTTTGGAACGATAGTAAAAAAAAAATCATTTAAAATTAATTTTATTTTTTTTGATAATAAAGATGACCCCGTCATCGCTTCAATAATGGAAAATTAACGAAACAGAATAGTACATATAACAGCTAATCATCTAGCTCCACACATCAAAGTGAAAAATACAACTACAGTCTCTAGTGCAGAATGAAGATACAATAGACAATAAAACCCCTATCTACTCGACCCTCGCTCGTTTCTTTGCTCTACTCCTCTATATGAAGCCTCTTCTTGGCTTTGCCCAAGAAAGAATAAAGGAAAAAAAATTATGCATCATGGGAGAAAATCTATTATTAATATTGCGGAAGCACAGGTCGTTACGGTCTAGCCACAGACCCCAGAAAGCAGCCGCAATAGATATATCCCAAGATAATCCTTCCTCTTTTCTGACTATGTGTACCCACCAAGATCCCAAAACATCAGAGATCGACCTAGGATAATCTAAGCTCCCAAACCTTAAGCACACCACCTCCCATGCTAACCTAACTTTAGGACAGCTAAATAGTAAGTGGTTAGTGTTCTCATCGACATTATTACATCTCAAGCATCTAACATCAATTTGCAGACTCCGTTTCTGAAGGTTAATCTTCGATAAGACTTCGTTCTTCACCAACCATAGAAACACTTTGACTTTAAGAGGCACATTAATTTTGCAGATAATGTTGGCCTCCTTACATCTTAACCCTCCATCGTTGATCCATTGGTACATGGATGAAACCGAGAATGTGTGAGAGGATTCTAAGCTCCAGCTTCTCACATCCTTCATCTTGTTAGTGTACCTTCGTTCAGTACGAATGCAGTTGTTAAGATTTTGTAATTGAGTAATACTCTCCTAAGATAAATGATCAAAAACCTAAGTCTTCCATTACGCCAAACGTCAGCCACTAACGTATCGGTATTCGTTGTAACTGCTGCACCTTCTGGAAACAGAGCAATAAGAGTATTATCCCCACACCACTTGTCCTTCTAGAATCTGATATCCTTTCCATTTTCAATCCTACATCTTGTATTCGTTTGGAAGATTTCCCCCACTTTCACCACACTTTTACATAGAGATGATGTTTTCCCGTGCTTACCTATCCCTCCATATCTATTTTTTTTCTTGATCGGTAAGCCGCAAATGATTTACACCACCAATTATTGCATCTCCTTTTCATTTTCCACCACCTCTTACTCATCAGTGCTTTGTTCATATCTCTTAGATCCATTATTCCAAGACCCCCAAATTCTTTCCTCTTACAGACCTTATCCCACTACACGAGATGAAATCCATTGTTGGCCTCATCGGCCCCATTCCACAGAAATCTTCTTCTGGATTTGTCTATTTTGTTGATTACCCATTTCGGGATTTCATAAATAGATATCAGATACAGCGTAGTGCTACTAGAACCAAATTAAGTAGCGAAATTGTTCCTCCAAGCGAGAAAAAACATCCCTTCCATCCAGTTAATCTCTTTTGAATATTCTCTATTAACGGTTGTCAATCCTCTCTACGCATTGCTCTCGGTCTAATGGGTGTTCCTAAGTATATGAGCGGAAACTGTCCAATCACGCAACCAATATAACTTTTGATCGTAGTGATAGGAATTGATAACTGCTCGCTGATAGGTAGAACGTAGCTCTTGTTGAGGTTCACTTTCATCCCAGCCCATACCTCAAAACACTTCAGAACCATGCCAATAGCAATAATTTCTTCTTCATTCACCGTACCGAACATAAGGTTGTCATCCGTGTATTGGAGAATTGAAATTGTGTCAGGAATACCTCTAAACGCAATTCCGCGAATAGCGCTCTCCTCTCACCTCTCTTAATTATCACCGTAAGCCCATCTGCTATAATGGTAAATAACAGGGACGAAAGAGGATCCCCTTGCCTGAGACCTCTACTGCATCTGATTTCTTTCCCTAAGTTTCCATTCACCTGAACAAATGATTTTCTCCCTCGGACACATGACTTAATCCACATTCTCCACTTGGACCCAAATCCTTTGAGCATTAATGGTTCGTCTACAGCATCCCATTCAACAGAGTCATAAACCTTTTCAAAGTCTAATTTTAATAAGAACCTATATGTTTTTTCTTTGTCGCCTCTGTAAACAATCGCATGTGCAGATGCCACACTGTCCATAATATTCCTTTCTCTGATAAACCCACTTTGGGATTCTCCCACCACATCGTTCATATGAGGGGATAATCTTTGTGCCAACACCTTGGTGATGATCTTCAAAGAGCCATTCAAAAGGCTAATCGGTCTTAAATCTTCAACTCTTAGCACCTCATTCTTCTTTGGGATTAAGATGATGTTTGCATAGTTAATCCTATCCAAGTATGCAATTCCGTCATAAAACTCTCGGAATATATTCATCATGTACTTCTTGATGCCTAGTAATGCACATAGAAGAAAATAGGAAAACCGTCTGGTCCAGGTGCCTTGTCCCGGAATAAATCTTTAATCTCGCGTAGCACCTCATCTTCTGTAGGCATGCTCTCGATTCCCCTATTTCCATCTATCCTGGATGAGCTCCACATTTCTGGTTTCAAGTTACATCTATTAGATTTACAACTCCCTAATAGCTCCTTAAACCTTTCATCTATATGCTGCCTAATCACTTTCTCATTGTTATGCCATGCCCCTCCCACAAACAATCCAGTAATGAGATTTTCTCTCCTTCATATTTGTGTCTCCTTCTGTTAACCACTGTACCCTTGAACGCTTCCTCCAATATTGTTCCTCCATGGCTCCTATGTGTTGAATCTGAAATCTACTATTTGATAGCTCCTCAATCTCTGATCGTAGTAGATCCCTTTCCTCCTCTAAAATTTCTAACTCCTAGAATCTATTTCCCAAATCCTCCTTCCCACTTCGAATTTGACCAAATTCTTGCCTTGCCCACTTCTTTAGCCTCTTATGCAGCCATTTCGTTTTTTCGATCCATATTCCAACCGCAGAAAGTTCCTTGGTATTGGCAATCCATGTGTCACGCCCCGCTTTCTAAAAAGAATACGGAATACGGATACGCGACTCAACCCAGCGAATGATTTGCATCATCCATAAGCTATTCAGGAATCTTTACAACATGATATCTCACAATATAATCAGAGTCGGAAGCAAAAGAGTCAACCACACATGCATAATTGAATTAATAAACCAACATAATTTACTTGAAACAAAATACATTAAGCTCAAATAAACCAGAACATGGGCAAGACAAATATCCTGGGTCACATCACCCAAATACAAAGTAATCATCCAAGTACTAAAAATACATTATTCAAATCAACAATATTAGCAATACTAATAAGCAAGAAATACAGCACTAATATCTCATTTTGCCAATGCCGTCGGGTAGCTGACCATCCTGATCTGCAATTAATAATTACAGGAGAAGGAAAGAGAAAGCAAGTACCCATCAATGCAAGTTATGGGTCACTTATAATGTAGGATACAAGTACATGGAATGATCAAATCTAAAATAACAGTAGAAATAAACATAACATAGTATAATGCATCAATAGTAATAACTAGCATGAATCAGTAAAACAAGGTCAACTAGCATGGAATACTAACAGTACAAATGAATGTGTCAAGTATAGTGTCATATGGCAAATAACAGTATCCAGTAACCGTAAGCTCAGTATATCAGTGTAACAGTATAACAGTATCAGTCTAACAGTATCAGTCTTATGTTCTTATAGTCTTGTGTGTATTACTAGCTAGGTAGCACTTCATGCGCCCCAAAATATAACACATGGTTGCTACAACAAACAGTTCTGCTTGTAGATTTCATAGTGGACCATAGTGGGGCAATGTACTCGGGTATCAGTAACAGTAGCAGTAGCAGTAAAAATAACAGTAACAGTAACAGTAGCAGTAAAAGTAACAGTAAAAGTAACAGTAACAATATGGAACACTAGTTCCTTTCCAAGTACATGTTTCTATATTTTTCACTACTAGATCTTCCCTTAAGAAACCCCGGCTTGATCACTTTTATTATAGTTATCAACAGACATGATAGTGCATGAAATAGTGTCAAAATAAAATGGTACAATCAGTATTAGGTTCAGAGAAACAAATAAACATGCATAGATGATATACAGTCACATAAACGAGCAAAACAGTGTATGTTCATATTCATGACAGCATGACAGTACAGTACTAAAACAGTGATTCCCGTTACTACAGAAATCCAAACCTGAATTCATCGAAGAATCTGAAAAATAGACTTCCACATGAACCCAGAGATTAAATATAAGCCATATAGTATTTCACAAAATCATAACTCAAAACTGATTTGAATCCAAAAAATACGTTCAGCCAGAAATCAGTAAATCGTATACAATGATAGGAAAACAGCATTAAAACTCCTCAAATAAATCCAGGAAAAATATGGGGTAATCCCCTATATGTCTAGTATCAGAATATAAAGTTTCATAATATTCCAGTAAAATTAGTTCAGTTAAAAAAAAATCAGAAAACACAAAGAAATGATAGTTTGGCAAATCTGGAATTCCCAACACTGTTGTACGAAAGCATTAATATCTCTCAAACCGTGAAACGAAATCCAAATCCGTCAAAGGGAGATGAAAAAGACAAAATAAGCTAACTTTCATATTTCATAAATATTTTCCATACAGTAAAAGGAAATAAGGTGAAAATACGATTTTTTTTCAGAACAACGAGCAAAATACAGCAAGTATAACTTTCATAAACAAGCATGAACGACGTATAAAACTCATCAATAAAATCCACCAAAATTCTGGGTAATCCCTAGATAGGTATAGAAATACTGTGCAAAGTTTCCGATCAAAATAATATAATTAGGACTAGTATCAAAATAGTTTAATCATCAAAATCATCAAGAAAAGAAATCTGAAAATAAAATACACCTCTGTAGTAAAATAGCCATAACTCACTTATACGAAAACGAAATCGATAAAGGGCAGAGAGTTTGGAAAGAAGACGGATTTCTTTACAATTCATGTCTAATACAAAAATTAAGAATCCTGACCTTAATAGGGTCTAAAATACAAATCAAAACTGATCAACGACAAATACAGATTTTTTCTTGAAAACAAAACCAACATAAACCACACAAAACTCACTCCAATCACAATCAAACATGGTATAGAGTTTACTAAGTGTCCAAATATCATGAAATAGAGTATATAACATATTCACAACCATCATATCACATGGATCTCCTCAACCACATAATTCACCTAATTATCTCACATATATGAATAGATCAAGAACAGTCAAACCTAGTTGTTTTTATGTCGATTTTTGTGTCGTGAAGCAACTATGGTCAAATAGCACTATAGAGACAAAACCCATCAAAAATAACACACACACGAGTTATCTCTAGAACCCAACTACACTATAAGCGGTATTTTTGACTTGTATCATACAAAGGAATTTGAGGACAAGTTACTTGCCTTAACCGAAGACGAAAACGAAGAACACCAAAAATAACGGGAACGGATCCCGACAATGAACAAATCCACGAACAAGAATCACAAACCAAATGACGATCCACACATGCAACTCATGCACGTGCAACCTACAAAGTGAGAGAGAGAACAAGAGAGTGTCAGAACGTTGGGAGTGGCGGCGACTGGCTTGCTGGCTGTCGCTGCTCCTGCGTCGTTGCTACACGTCGGACGGCGGAGGACGAGGAGAGAGAGATGAGATGGTAGAGTTCTCGGGTGTTGGGTGATCGGCTAGGGCGTTGACAAATGAGGGTCGG
This sequence comes from Hemerocallis citrina, assembly GCA_017893485.1. NCBI lineage: Eukaryota > Viridiplantae > Streptophyta > Magnoliopsida > Asparagales > Asphodelaceae > Hemerocallis > Hemerocallis citrina. Next base: position 21,863,440 of record CM030364.1, on the reverse strand, counting down.
GGGTTTGGGATGTTCGGGATGGAGGGCATCAGGGTGATGCAGGTCGGGCTGGGGTGTGTGGGACGGCACAGGAAAGAGAGAAAGGGAGGTCTGGATGAGAGAGTTAGGGTTAGGGTTTATGGAGAGAGAGAGTTGTATATATATATAGTATTTTAGTTTAGGGTTTGGGTATGTGGGTATTTGGGTTGTTAGGTTGTGGGTAGTTTATGAGTAGAAAAAGGATTTGTTTAATTAGGATTTGATTAGGATAAATTTGTATAAGACTCAAAATAAGATTGCGGTTAATTTGGCTTTGAAAATCAATTAGGGATCAAAGCGATAGGATTAGAGATAGGGTAACCAACCAAAACACCATGAACACCCAAGAGCAAAATAAAGAGAACAAGAATTCAATAAAGAGAGAAAAACAACAATTGATGAAGAACAAAGCAAAAGACGAACAAATCAACACAAAGAGCTCAAAATGAAACAAAAATGAATATATATTGAAACAACTCCAATATACAGTTCAAGAAAAATATAAGAGAGTACAAATACTCAAAAAGAAGAAAAATACATCAAAAATACAAAAAACGAAAAACAAGGGTTACACCATGAATCTTCAATAGTCTTACGGATACTACTGCACATAGTCCATGCTTTTCTCAAACCTGAATGGATGACGAGAAATCCTAGGTTTCGCCGGAGTCAAGAACTAGCGGAACATGATCGGAAGTATATCTAGTAATAGATTTGACTCCCGCTAACGGGAAAACATTTTCCCAGTCGGTGGACACCAAAATCTTATCCAGCTTAGCTAGAATAGAAATAGCTTGCATATTCTTCCATGTAAATCTCCTATATGTTGGCTCCATTTTCATTAGTTCTAAGTCGTCTAGGGTGGAATTGAAGTTATCTCTGTCATGAGGACTTGCTCCCCTTCCTCTGTGCTCTTTCTGGAATATAGTAATATTAAAATCTCTCCCAATCACCCATGGTCCCACCCATCCACTTCTCATATCCCTTATCGCGTTCCAAAGTTGACCTCGCAATCTAGAGTCATACAGGTCGTAGACTGAAGTCACCAAGTGCTCCCAGTCATCACTCCTCTGCCTTATTCTAACTGAGACTGAAAATGTTCCAATAATCTCCTCTACGATCTCAAATAAGGTCCGATCGATGCCAATAACAATTCCTCCGGAAAAACCGACAGCTGATTTGAACCTCCAATCAAAAGTCCCACCCCCCTTAAGACGTTGAAAGTCTTAGACCATAGGATTCTCAAGCCTAGTTTCTTGAAAATACTTGGTTTTTTCTTGCTAATTGTTTCACTAATAAGTCTTATCTTAGATTTTTGCCTCATCCCTCTAACATTCCAATAGATGTATGGCATTAAATAAGTTAACAGACACCTAACATCTACTCCACTTCAAGGATTCTTCTATGTTATAGACCCCCCCAACTTGGTATCCCCTCTTATGATATGAACTTGTTGTAATTGTTTGACTCTATTAGATTCCATGGCTAGACCGTAAAGATTTGTGTAATAGATAAAGAATCATCATTTAAACAATTCAGAATAGATAAATAGCTATTCGAAGTACCTCCATAAGCAGATGCAGGTTCCTTGGCCTTTGACGTTGCCTTGATTGAATCCTCTTTGCTCAGACCCTGTGATCCTCATTTGTCCAATTGCCTTTTACTCTTTCTTTGATATTCCAAAGTTTTCTTGTTAATGCTTCCAAGTCCCTCTCCTTCTGTGGATTCCTCAGTCTGTTTCCCCCCTACTTCAGTGTCTATGTCAGAAATGAAGTTATCTTCTCTCACTCCATCTAGTGCTCCAATCCTCTCCTTATGTAAGCGGTGTCCCTCCTCTGTGAATTCGCTGCCAAAATTTTCTCCTCTGCAATCCTCATTTTCATTCTCATCTAGATTTTGTTGTTCCAGGTCTCCTCCCGAATCTATAGACTCCACCCCAGTACCATCTAATTTGCCACTGCCTTGCCCCAAACATTTCTCCTCCTCAATATCTTGATTAATTAACTTCTCGCTAACATTCCTTTTGAAGTCCACAGTAAAGTTAGGCCCAATACGGAGGCCAATATTTTTATTCCTCAACAAGTTAATGACAACCTCTTTAACATTTTCTTCAAAATTTGCTTCGACATAGACAACATGTCGGCATCGATGTGACCTCCATCTCCTCTTACCTCGAGCACCCCGCCATCATTGTTCCTCAAAATCCCACCTTTTCGCGCCGACAACGTAGCTCCAACATGTACCTCATCTGTCACATTGTGCTTTTCCTTAATTTCTTTTCCTCTCACTGTGCGACAATTTTCCTCCACTTCTTTTCTACGCCACTGTTGCATTGAAACCAGAACCTCCTCTTTGCTTTGAACTGAACGTTTCAGATTTGTTTGATTTCGATCGGACGGTTGCGATACTGTTATGGTCAAGCCCTTTGATGGACGATTATGATCAAATCTTGTTGGAACCAACAAAGAGATTATCTCTTCAACCTCCAGTTCAATAGACTGCTCATCTTCCTCAACGTTTGCTGGCTCAACTCTTCCTCTGAACAACACACTTTTCTTCTTCTCCGTGATAACCCTATAAATCTCTTGCTCAAATTCAACTTGAATCAACGATGGGATATCTTCTTTGTTCTTAATGCCGATCCTAATCGAGCGTACTCTCGACGAGAGTGTAGCAGAGTATTCTTATCAATGTCTAAGATCAAGCCAAAACCTCTAACCAAATTTTGAAAGCCCGAGTGCACTCAACAGTGATAAGGGTGTTAAAGAATCTACCACAACTCGTAGTGCTAATAGCGGAAGTACACCATAAGTAATAGAAACTACCAAGACTTAGATGAACCAAGAACAAGCCACCACAATATATGTATGATCTCACAAGAACACAATCAATATGCAGAGATAACCAATACTTCTTATTCCCCAAGAAATATAAAGATTACAAAAGAGATTACAACTCTCAATATCTCTCCCTCACCTTTTAAACAATCAGCACAATCCCCTTTTGAAGTTGAACAATGATAACGGCTCACCAATTCTCTCTAATCGGTTATTCAAACCCTAGAGCTACAACCATATATATAGCCCCCAAGTAAACCTTAAAAGATAAACACAAATCCAGCTTATTGGTCCTTAAACTCGTCAGTCCAAATAACACACAGCGCCGCTGTCGGTCAACCGCACCCCCAGGTCGGTCAACTGCAATGTGTAAAGCCAACTCCTGAACTCTTAACCGGTCGGCCACATGGTCGACTGTCCCGCTCTCTATTGAACCCTATACATTCAAAGAACCTTTTACAGTGAGGGGAATTTTTTGCCACACTGACCCACTTTTTGAAAATATTTAGTGGTCTGACCCACTTTCGAAAATATTTAGCGATCTGACTCAGTTTTGGACACGTCATCATGAATCTTTAATGGAAATAACAGCATAGGTAATTACCATGCCGTGCTTCCAAAAATCGGCATCAGTTTAATTTTTTTTAGCATGCCGCTGTTTGGAAAAACGACATCGGTACATTTTTTATACAATCGTGAATCTTCTAACTTGGAAAAAACATGTCGCTGTTTGGAAAAACTACATCACTACATTTTTTATACAACTGTGAATCTTCTGACTTGAAAAAAATTTCAAGTGTTGAAACAACTTATAAATAATGTTGTTATCCCCAAGAACGACATTCGAATTACTGATGCCGTTGTTAGAGATAACGACATCAGTTATAATACTCATTAAACAGTTCACATAAATAGATCAACCAAGTATAAGTAATAAAATGAACTGTTACCGTTGTTCCAAACAACGGCATCAGCTATAGGATTTTTTCACACTTGCATTTTTTCCAAGTTATAGAGAGTACACGATTGGGAATAAGTTAACTAATGTCGTTACTCCAAATAGCGGCATATGAATTTTTTTTACAACGGCATATAAATAACCTATGCCGTTATTTTCAATAACGGTTTATGCTGACGTGTCCAAAATTGGGTCAAATCGCTAAATATTTTTGGAAGTGGGTCAGATCACTAAATATTTTCAGAAAGTATACTGCACATCTTCTACTTGTTGTTGTCTTCATTTGCTGTCTTCGTCTCCTTCTCTTCTTCTCCAACTCCAAGTACTCCGTGCCTACGTTTATTTGAGACCACAATCCTAACAAGGGGAAGTTAAAAACTCTAATCCAAACAGATAGCATCGAATCTGCCTTGAACAAGTCGATGCTGTGAGACCATCGTTTGAAGGTGATATAAAAGTCAATACCCTCTAGACCTTTCATGTCCAAAGCCTCTTGCACTTTCTCCTCATTTTTACAGACTTAACTACATGTTTGCCGTCCCTTATCCAAATTACAACCGATTCACAATTAGCAGAAAAATTTGCCCTAGTTGGTGTGGGCAACTGTTGCTAGGCAAATTTATAGTTTGGGCTCTACTTTGACCTTGGTTGGTCAAAGTGAGAATTTTTTCCCAAACAGACCTACTTTTTGAAAGTTTTTACCAAACCGACCTTCTTTTTTTTTAATTCCCAAAGCGACTCACTCGGTCTTTGAAAGACCGAGTTTAGTACAAAATAACTCGGTTTTTCAAAGACCGAGTGTTAGAATTCGATTTTTCGAATTCTAACACTCGGTCTTTGAAAAACCGAGTTATTTTGAACTAAACTTCGAATTCTAACACTCGGTCTTTGAAAAACCGAGTTATTTTGAACTAAACTCGGTCTTTCAAAGACCGAGTGTGTTATTTTGATAAATACTTTCGAAAGTGGGTCAGTTTGGTAAATACTTTCAAAAAGTGGGTCATTTTGGTAACAAGTTCTGCTTGACGTACAAGGAATTAAATTGCCAAGCTACAACTACAAGTGCTCGTATGTAACAAACCGAAAAAGGAAATAAATTTATAGCGATTAATCATATTGTAAACTCATTACTCTTTATTTATTAAACTTCAATAACAATACATCCCTGGTCACAAAATGATTAGGAATTAATATCCATAAACGATACGAACTCAACAACAGAATGAAACACGAATTTGAAACTTGCAACACTCTTTATTTATTATTTTATTTATATATTTATGTTGAGCTAACAAACTCCAGGGATCTTCTTGTTTGGTCCCTCTATCTCTGTAGCCAACATTTGCTGTTCGGAAGTGAATGACCTTACCTCACGAAGCACCGTCTTTATGTCATTCACCAGCCTTTCAGCAAGGGTCCGACTAAAATCCTCTCGGACTACAACTCGCAGCACCTTCACCTTATCTGCTTTGGGTGGCATATTGTAGGCTGGGACGATCCACCCAAATTGGCGCAAATTTTTTGACACATCAAACTCGTCATACCAACTGGAGTACTTGAGTGAGAATGCCACAAGTGGGACACCGTTGTCCTTTGATATTATTTTGAACTCCCCTGTCTTCTCTAACCCTTCCCTCAGAAACATCATATTCTTTTGGCAATTCTCTATTATGTTCTTGTATCCCTGCAATTATAAAACACTCAAACTTCACATGTTTTCTTTTCTAAAGCAGCAAAAAATGTTACGCACACATAAAATAATGTGATCAAAATTTGTTACCTCAAACCCCAAACGAATTAGGTTATAGTATTGTCCGATAATTTGGTTGGCACCTGGATCACACACGTAGATATAGTTATAAGTGGTATTGCATTAATGCACTACTTCAGGGAAAAAATAATCATATACCCTGTTGGGCATAAAATTTCTTTGGCAAAATGGGCAAATGGGGCCTTTGGATCTCTCCATAAGCTATATATGTCCCTTGGGATCCCCTCACGATCCCGGCAGATCTTGTGGAAAGCACAGTTAATTTTTGAGAAATTTCAATGCTCCTTTTTCTTTTTCATAGAATTTCTATGCCCTATCAGGCATATGATTCATATCCCGCAACTTCACTACCCAATCATATAGAGGTATTTATCCAAAAAAAAAAATCATATAGAGGTATACTACTAACAGTACATAATGACAATGGTACTGAACTTATAGCACTGGGAATTAATCAATTAAAATTACCTTTAGAGAAATTGAGAGTGAATGTAGGTTGATCGGCTCCAAGAACGGTGGTATGAAAGATGAGCTCTTCGGGTAAGTCTTCTTTGCTCCTCCAAATGGCCCACCCGATGCCTGGGTACACAAGGCCATACTTGTGCTCACTAACGTTGATGCTCTTTACTAAAGGAAGACGGAAGTCCCATACCAGCTTTGGGTAAAGGAAGGGAGCAACAAATCCACCGATGGCTGCATCTACATGTATCGGTACCTCCCATCTGCAAGTTTCAATGGATATGTATCCTAAATTAATTAAATATGTTCCTTTACGTATAGCTGATCGACTAATGATAGCGTGCATGGTGTGTAGCATGTCAGCAGAAGACTTCCAAAAATGTGTTTTTCTTATGAGTCCAACGAGCTTGGAAGCTATCATCTCCCTTGGAAATGTGAACTTGTTACCAAAATGACCCACTTTTTGAAAGTATTTACCAAACTGACCCACTTTTGAAAGTATTTACCAAAATGACACACTCGGTCTTTGAAAGACCGAGTTTAGTACAAAATAACTCGGTTTTTCAAAGACCGAGTGTTAGAATTCAAAAAATCGAATTCTAACCCTCGGTCTTTGAAAAACCGAATTATTTTGTACTAAACTCGGTCTTTCAAAGACCGAGTGGGTCGTTTTGGAAATTAAAAAAAAAAGAAGGTCGGTTTGGGAAAAACTTTCAAAAAGTAGGTCTGTTTGGGAAAAAAATCTCAAAGTGAGGGGTGCCGTTGGTTTCTTTCATGTCAGAGGACTCGCAGAGGTTATGTGCGACGCCTACCCTCGTTGCGAAGTTGCGGTGAGAGTTATCGAGGGTGAAGCGAGGGAATGAGAACGAAGACTCAATCTTGACATGGAGTTGTCAGATTGGTGGAGTGCCTGCGGTGTCTCTCATATGGTGCTTACACTTGTCGTTTGGGTCACTGTTGGGGGCAACGAAGGAGAGCGTACGATAGTTATAGAGGATAAACTGTGTACAAGCGAGGGACTAAGTGAGAGAGTGAGCCCAAATTGGCACGAGAAATTTGCTCTGGCGGAGGCGGCCGATCAGTAGGACTAGATTTCGCTATATTTTTTGTTTGTTGATTGGGGTGTATGAGTTTCAGAACCCATTCTGTTGGGATCTGAACTTCATAAGTCTTATTTTTTGTTGTATATTTTGTTAAATTCTTTTTAATGAAATGTGGGGGTTTTCACCCACCGTTGAACGATAAAAAAAACTACATGTTTGCAATAAAATATCATTGTATAGACTTATTACTTGCCATAACTAATAATATTCATATACTTACAATACTATCCTTAAACTTCCCTTGTTGGTTAAAATGATCAGCATCTATTAGGAATATTTCCAAACCGTCGCTATATGTCATACGTTGATATAGTCATGTTTGTTTTAAATAGCTCAAGCTAAGTTTGTAACAGGATACAAAAAAAATACAGACATCACACTTTCATAACTTGCTACCAACCATGGATACTGAGAGGAATTATATTCTAACAGAATTATGACGAGAGTGGAATATCTGAACCTTGTATTGAAATAAGATATTACCTCTATGAACAATCTCTCTTTTAAGTGAGGGAGCTTGCAATGCCTGAAGAACCCATACATGTCATTGAGATCAATCGCACTCATTTACCTTATTAGGAGCTGCAACTCCCTCAGCTGATCAAAGCCTACCGAAGTAATCTTTGTCATCTCTGGCATAAACTAAGATATCACCACACAACAAGAATTATATATCAAACCAAAGGAGGGAAAAAAAAAGAAAAAAAAAACAACTTGCAACAAATATATGACACTTGAGATTTCAAATTTGTGCCGGAAGAGACAGTACTAAATGTCAAAACTTTTGCTTTGTCAAGTTACATCCAGCATGAAGGTTCGCCTATTTGCTGAAAATCTTCTCTCCATGGGATAACCCAAGAAAGGCATGTTATCATATAGATAATAAATGAATCTGGAAACTTTTAGTATAAATAGAAGCTCCGAAGCATTGGAGGTTATCACGGTAACAATTGTTGAAATATAGTAATTGTATATTCTGTTCCCTAATATATAGGAGATAGATTCTCCAAATCTCTCATCTCCCCAATTTTCTCTCAATCTTTTTTCTTCTTCTCCAAGAATTGAACTCTTATATATAGATGCATACAGTAGAGAAATAAAAAAAAATAGAATAATATTTATTTTCCCTCAAATCTGTTTTCAACATGGTATTAGAGCCTAAATTGTCCTAGGCTACCTGAAGAAGAAGATCCTGATCTGATCCTCACTGTCGTCGATCCCATCGCTGACCCCGATCCTCGTGGACCTGATCCTCGTCAATCCCTGAATCCCTAACCCCGAACTCCCATTATCTTCATTGAGACCTCGAACCGATCCTCCTCGAACCCTGAGCTCCCATCGTCTTCCTCAACATCCGAAAACCGAAACCTTGAAGCCCATCATCATCGTCTTCGTCGTCGAAGTCAGATCTTGCTCCAGATCTGAAATCGAAGCCCAATTTTTTCGTCAACATATCCGAAGCCCTAACTCATCGACATATGTCGATTGTCGTCGAAGTCGTCGTTCTTCGGTCACCATCGCCCGTCGAAGTCATCGAAGTCATCATCGAAGTCGTCCTTCTTCGAAAGTTGCCCCTCCGCCACTTAGGAGCTCCGCTACATCAAAAGTTAACGTGATCTGAGCCGTTGATCACGATCAAAAGCGATCCAACGGCCCAGATCGCAGTTTTCACACTTGCTTGCAAATAAAACCCGTTTTTAATTGAGCATTCCTCTCTCTCTCTCTATATATATATCTATATAATAAATTACAAAGAAAGCTATCAAGTGGCTATCCTTTAATCTCTCCTAAAATCAATGGCCTAGATTGATTCTCACAAAACATATTTTCCCGTCCAAAATTTCAAACTTACAAATTTCAAAGACACACACACACTCTCTCTCTCTCTCGCAAAACTTTTTGCTTCATCTTCCAACTCCAAAGAAAACAGAAAAAGGAAAGAAAAAAATCAAAACATCTCCGGCAACTCCCTCGAGGATTTCGATCTCGATTCCGATTATGAGGAGCCACGATGCGTTCTCGCCCTTCAAGTGACATCGTAATCTTTTTTCATTCAATCTCATATTTTGTTTGGTTTTCTGTTTGAAATTTGGAAAAAAGATTGAATCTTTTTGGTAATTGGAGGCATAGATCGAGCTCATTGACGGTGGGTGAGTGGTTGTGCACAGTTCTTATACCATTTATAGCAGTAATCGAAGTGGTCATTATCGCCTTCGCCGATTGCTTCGACTGCCGCCTTCCTCCGATTCGCCGCCACGGGCACAATCTCCGGCAACTCCCTCGAGGATCCAGATGATGTATGTATTCCAGATCTTGATTTTTTTTTTACAAACATTTTGTTTGTTTGTTTGTTTTGGGACTAAAGTTTTGATTTTGGGAATGGTGGAAGAAGTTTCTGTGAATGACGTGGAGACGTTGTATGAGTTGTACAAGAAACTGAGTTGCACCATTATTGATGATGGACTCATTCATAAGGTGATTTTTCGGGATTTTGACGGAGTATTTTATATGACAAAAAATGGGGGAAATTTGCAAATTGATGTATATTATTGTGTAATTTTTCAGGAAGAGCTGCAGCTGGCATTGTTTAAGACTCTGTCCGGCAAGAATTTGTTTCTTAATAGGGTAAGTCTAATTTTACATGTTTAAGATGTACTATTTAATATCTTTCGAATGGTTTTACTCTTCATAAGCTCGAATTTAGTTTTGAATATTTATTGGCATGCTTAATCTCTATGTTTCAGGGTTTTGCTTGATTACAATTTTTGGTTTGATTTTTCTGTTTAGTTTGTATATTTTACAACCCTCTCGAAAGGTTGATCCTAAATAAATAACTTAAGTTGTTCCCATAAGCTGTGTGGCTACCAGGGATTATGGTTGAGATAGAAAAAAGAAATGATGGTTATGGTTGATGATCGCAGATATAGATGCCCGCCAACCAAGGAACAAATACTCTTCTAGAAAATGAGAGGCAATAAGGATTCATGTTGCCAAGAGTAAGCCAGTGAGGTTTTGCATATTATTAGAAAGATGTTATACCATATAATGAACATAAAATGCAAAAAAAATATAAAAGAAAAGATTGAAATGATCTGCTAACTAAATATGCATCACGTGCATGGAGTACTTTGGATTACCACTTGAATAAGATGCCTGGAGTGTCCAAAACTGCCATTAAAGCAGCAGAGTGATGAGAATACAGACCAGGTGGTTCGCTTAGTTCGTTTGATGTTATATAGCAAATGTGAGAAAATTCTTGCATGCAGCGTTTCAATTTTCAAATTACTTTCAACTTTTTCCCCAGATTGACTGTTGCTTAAAGTCTAAATCATGAATCAAGACAAGTACTAATGATCTATTTTCTCGACAAGTGTAGGAAAATAACTGACTTACTAACTTTACATATTATTTGTGTAGGAAAATAAGAAGCCCCCCCAAATAAAAATAAAAATAAATGTAGGATTTTATTACTGACTTTGCATTTCGTAACTGAATAAAAAATATCCCTTAGAAAGAGAATCTATCGTATGTAATGTAGTTTGATTCCAATCAGCTATAATGGGAAGCCTGAAACTATATAAAAGCTATATCAAAGGATCACAAGCAGACAAATTATCGTCTTAACCGCAAACACTTTAAATTTTCATAAATTGAACCTCCAACAACACATTGTTAGACACTTGCAACTGGATGATGCAAAACCTCGGTCAGATGAAGATGGCAGATTAACAACACAAATCAGGCTAAAAAATTATATGATGTTATGATGAGCATGAGAATGTATCGAGGAGAATGGTGGATGTTGCCGCTAATTTCGGTGTGGGGGCAAACAGACAGTATTTGTGAGTTCGTGGAAAACCTGAATAGCAAACACCTAACCTGTTCCGCCGGATCTTGACCGTTGACTCCCGCCGTCCACCTGCAAGGAAGTGCGAGACACCGGGGTTGATCCCGGCGACGCACCCTCCGACGCTCAAGTCAGTAACCAGAAATGATTATGAAAGAGCGTTTAACTAGAAAAAGATTGATTACCTCTTAATGGAGATGGGTGAGGGGTATTTATAGGCGTCTTAGGGACTGGTTTTAGGAATGTAATCCCCGTGATTAGATAAGGAATATTCCTCGCAATCAGATAAGGCATGTAATCTGATAAGGTATATCCCCTGTAATCAGTTAAGGAATTTAATCCCTAATCCCCAGTGAAAAGATAGCTGTGAATCATGGCCGTTGATTTAGATCTAATCAGGGACCTTGATTGTATCTTGTCGGATCGGGTTGGTAGCGGGTTGAAACCCGTACCCAGCTGAGGTGGATCCGTTTGCGGGTTATTGGATCTGTGAGAAGGAGACCCAGTACCCGCTTCGGACCCATTTGCATGTGAAGTTACCGTTTTACCCCTGAGCTTCAAGATTCGGGTCCGATGTGAACGGTCTCGATTTAATCCTATTTTTAGCCATATCACGAGCCCCCCACTCCTAAAGACTGAGTGTGATCAGCCTTTGAGGAGTAGTTTTACTGTTTCAATGGCGTACGGGATTTTATCGGTGTTCTCAAGGGAGTTTGGAATCTTGCTCAGGGTGTAACAGTGTTATTATGGGCTTGTAAAATGCCCAAAAATATTCTCAGAATTTTCTGGATTTTTTGTGATTTTTCCAGATTTTTCTGAATTTTTTCTCATTTTTTTGAATTTTTTATTCATTTTCCGAATTAAATAATTAATTATCCAAAATATTAATCAATTATTCTAATTTAATAATTATTTTTTCAGAATTTAAAAATAATTTTTTCTGAATTAATAATTATTTTTAGAATTTTTAATTAATTTTTTCAATTTTTAAATATTTTTTTCGGATTTTTTAAATAAAAAAAACAATTAAATAAATAAATAAATAATTTAAATATTACCTGGACACGTGGCAGATTTCTGGCCGTCCATCATGACCAGATGAGCACGCATCGTAAGGCAGATCGCGATCTGGACACGTGGCGCGTTTCGGGCCGTTCATCATGATCAGATCAGCGCGCATCGTGAGGCAGATCACGATCGGGACACGTGGCGCGTTCCTGAGCGTCGATCGTGTCGCGACACGAATTTTGGAACGATCGGACGGATCGTGTGGCCCGGCCCCTTTTTTTCTCCAAATACGAGTTCGGCACTTCGGCGCTCCGGCGAAGTCACCCCGGATCGTTGAGATGTCGCCACGTGGACCGCCACGTGGCATTTTTTTTTTTTTTTTTTTTTTCTTTCTTTCTTTCTTCTTTCCTCCCCGCTGCTTCTCTTCTTTCTTCTACTTCGTTGCTGCTTCTTCTCTCCTCCGTCCGTCTACATCCTCGTCTTCTTCTCTCTGCTTCGACCGCGAACTCGAAGACGGAGCGGAGTGGAGCTCGTCTGAGGCGAGGGGCTCGAAGCTTTGGAGTTTGAAGACAGTGGAGGCGGTGAAGGAGTTCGGCGTGGTGATGGAGCTCGGCATGAAGAGCCGACGCTTCGGCACTCGACGAAGAGGAGAGGCAAGCTCGGAGGTGGTCGTCGAGCGAGGAGAGCTCGACCGCGAGCGGCGTTGAGGAAGTAGGGAGACGGAGGTCGAAGGAGGAGTGGGTTCTTCGGTTCGATGGGTTCGGCTCGGCATGGAGGCTGACGCTTCGGCGCTCGACGAAGGGAAGAGGCGAGCTCGGAGGCGGTCGTCGAGCGAGGAGAGCTCGACCGCGAGCGGCGTTGAGGAAGTAGGGAGACGGAGGTCGAAGGAGGAGTGGGTTCTCCGGTTCGATGGGTTCGGCTCGGCATGGAGAGCCGACGCTTCGGCGCTCGACGAAGAGAAGAGTCGAGCTCGGAGGTGGTCGTCAGTAATGGGTTCGAAGTTGGAAGGGAGCTCAATGGAGTTCGGCAACGGAGCTCGACTGTTGGGAGAGCTCGAAAGCTGCGAAGGATTTGGAGCTCGTCGACGCGTTGGGACTTGGAGCTCGATGGCGGAGGCGAGCTCGTCGTTGGAGCTCGGTGCAGGGAGAACTCGGCGTTTGGAGTTCGACGAAGGTGGCTTCGGCGGTCGTGGGGAGCTCTGATGGTGAGCCCGGCATGGTCGAGGAGTTGGGTTCTGAAGAAGATGGGTTCTTCTTCATTTTTTTTTTTTTGGCGGGAGAGTGTAGGGGAGAAGGAGGAAGGGTTCGGGTCGGATCCTAACGGGTCCGAACCCACACTGTTTTCTCTCTCTCTCCTCCTTCTTCCTTGTTGCTTCGGCTAATGCATCTGGTTCGGCAGATCCGAGCACGGATTTAGAGGAGAATTTTTTCCCACTTTGCTGTTCGGTAGGTCGGTAGCTCGGATTTGAGATCCGAGCTACGTGGCTCAATCTGGACGGTTGATCACGATCGTGGCGCGAATCACGAGACAAGAGGCACGAGTTTCGAGAAAACGTTATCTTGTCGTTTTGTGATGACGTGGCGAGATCTGAACCGTTCATCATGTTTTAGCACGAATTTTGAGACGATCCGACGGTGAGATGGATTCGGTCGAATTTTTCTCCATATACGAGGGTCGGTACCCCGTCACCTCGGATCGGCACCCCGGATCGGCACCTTGGATCATTGAGATGATGCCACGTGGCATGCCACGTGGCCCCTTTCTTTTTTTGAAGGGTTTGTTGGGATTTGTCTCTTGTTGGTTTGCTTTGGCGGGAGCGTGCGCTCGACGTTATTGGAGGAGCTCGACGGAGGTTCGGCTCGGCTAGTGAGCTCGGCGTCGCGGAGCTTCGACAGGCGGGTTCGAACGTGGGGAAGGAGCTCGACGTCGTGGCGAAGATGGCGAAGATGGCGAAGCTCGAAGCTCGGCCGAGGAGTTAGGTTCGGCCAGTGAGCTCGGCGTCGCGGAGCTTCGACAGGCGGGTTCGAACATGGAGAAGGAGCTCGACGTCGTGGCGAAGGTGGCGAAGCTCGAAGCTCGGCCGAGGAGTTGGGTTCGGCCAGTGAGCTCGGCGCCATGGAGCTTCGACAGGTGGGTTCGAACTTGGAGAAGGAGGAGTGTTGTTTGGTTTTTGCTGTTGGAGAAGAAAAGTGACGTGGGGAGTGGGGAATCCGGGTTTGGATCCTAAAGGGTCCGAACCCACATTTTTTTTGTTTCTCTCTCCTTCCTTGTTGGGAAAATCTGAGCTCCTCGGATCCGCTTCTTGTTCGGCCAATCCGAGCACGGATTATGAGGAGATTTTTTGCTGCTTAGCGGTTCGGTAGTTCGGTAGCTCGGATTTGAGATCCGAGCTACGTGGCTCAATCTGGACGGTTGATCACGATCGTAGCGCGAATCACGAGACAAGAGGCACGAGTTTCGAGAAAACGTTATCTTGTCGTTTTGTGGTGATGTGGCGCGATCTGATCCGTCCATCACGCTTGAGTGCGAATTTGGAGATGATCTAACGGTGAGATCGCCTCGGGACGATTTTTTGCCATATACGAGGGTCGGTACCCCGGTATCTCGGCTCGGCGCATCAGGGCTGTTTGGCCGAGGTGCTGAATTGTCTGTTTTGAATTAAGTGTTCCTTGAAGATTCCGCCCCTTCGTGCTCAGTGGCTCGGCCGTTCGGCTGAGCTGTTTGGTAGCTCGGCTGTTCGGACGGCTCGAGCGTGAGGAGAAGCTCGGTGAGTTGATGAAGGGGATGAGTCGGCATATGGAAGAGGTGATGCTCTGCTTGGCTTTTGGAGATTTTTGAAGAGGAGCTCCACTCCTAGGGGCGGAGAAGAGGTGCTAGGAAGATCCTCGTAAGAGCCATGGGAAGACCCATTCTTTGAAGTGAGCGCAAGGAGCGATTCTAAGAGAGTTTTAGCTCCGATCTCGTCGAGGAGAGCTATTTGAGAGACAAGTTTGAGGAGGAGCTCCAGGAGAAAGTTGTGCTCCGAACCTGTGGAGGAGAGCTCCGCTTTGGAAGTGAGTGGAGTGAAGAGCTTAACTTGTAGAAGAGCCATCTGGGCGGTTGATCACGATCGTGGCACGAATCACGAGACAAGAGGCACGAGTTTCGAGAAAACGTTATCTTGTCGTTTTGTGGTGACGTACGCGATCTGATCCGTCCATCATGATTGGGTGCGAATTTTGAGATGATCTAACGGCGAAATCGCCTCGGGACGATTTTTTGCCATATACGCGGGTCGGTACCCCGGTACCTCGGCTCGGAGACTCAGTGCTTTTGGCCGAGGCGCTGAGGCATTTTGGAGGAAGTGCTCCTTGAAGATTCTGCCCCTCCGTGCTCAGTGGCTCGGCCGTTCGGCTGAGCTGTTCGGTAGCTCGGCTGTTCGGATGGCTCGAGCGTGAGGAGAAGTTCAGTGAGTTGATGAAGCTCTGCTCCTCGGCTCGGGAGGATGGGTCGGCATACGGGAGAGGTGAGGGGCTCTGAAGTTGTCTCTATTCTGTTTGGTTTTGGAGATTTTTGAAGAGGAGCTCCATTCCTAGGAGAAGAGGTGCTGGGAAGACCCATTCTCTGAAGTGAGTGCAAGGAGCAACTCCAGGGGAGGGTTGTGAGCTCCGAACTCGTCGGGAAGAGCTCCGCTTTGGAGGCGAGCGGAGTGAAGAGCTTGGCCTTGAGAAGGGGAGGAGAGGCATTCGGGTTCTCTCCCCTGCCTCGTTCCTTCGCACAGTGAAGAAGAGCAGAAGTGTTGGGTACCTTTGGCGGGAAGACCGAAGAAGGAGAAGAATGAAGGAGCTAAGAAGGGTATGGGTCGGACCGAGGGTATTGGATCCGACCTTGACCCGTTAGCCTCTTTTTCTTCTTGCTCTTCATCCGCTCAGCTGCTCGGCAGATGCATCTTGTTCGGCAGATCCGAGCACGGATTTTGGGGCACATTTTCCGCAACTTTGCTTCTCGGTAGATGGGTAACTCAGCTCAGATGGTCGTGGGGGCAGTTCGGAATGGCTATCTTCCTCCGGCCCGTTTAAGGACGAGCCGGTGAAGTAAAGTCGAGCCATAGGACCCCGACCATCGTGAGGTTAGTTTGAGGGATGCAGGAGCAGTTTCGAATGGCGAGCTACTTCTAGTCCGCTTAGGAGCGGACTTGCGAAGCAAAATCGAGCCAAGTGTTGGACTCCGATCCATTCAACGGCTGCAGGAGCAATTTCGAACGGCGATCTACCCCCGGCCCGTCTGAAGACGAGCCGAGGAGGAAGAGTCGAGCCGAGTGCTGGACTCCGAACCATTGTGAGGTTAGTTTAAGGGATGCAGGAGCAGTTTCGAATGGCGAGCTACTTCTAGTCCGCTTAGGAGCGAACTTGCGAAGTAGAATCGAGCCAAGTGTTGGACTCCGATCCATTCAACGGCTGCAGGAGCAATTTCGAACGGCGATCTACCCCCGGCCCGTCTGAAGACGAGTCGAGGAGGAAGAGTCGAACCGAGTGCTGGACTCCGAACCATTGTGAGGTTAGTTTAAGGGATGCAGGAGCAGTTTCGAATGGCGAGCTACTTCTAGTCCGCTTAGGAGCGAACTTGCGAAGTAGAATCGAGCCAAGTGTTGGACTCCGATCCATTCAACGGCTGTAGGAGCAATTTCGAACGGCGATCTACTTCCGGCTCGTCTGTGGGCGAGCCGAGGAAGAAGAGTCGAACCGAGTGCTGGACTCCGAACCATTGTGAAGTGCTTAGCAAGTTGTGGGAGCAGCCATGTAGAAGAGGCTGGGCTCCGAACTCACCTTTTAGCGAGTCGTGACTCGGAGAGATAGAGATGAAACGAGAGCAACAATTTCCAATGAAAAACGTAAGGTTTTATTGAAATAAGCTAAGTGGCTGCTTCAATAGAGCGTGCCGTTATTACATGTTGTTGGCCGGGTTACAAGCATCGGCCTTATTGAAAATCAAAATCCTACTTCTACAATAAGGTGAGGACCTCTTGGGAGGAGCTGAGTCTTGAAGCTCGGCGGGCCTTTCTGTTCGTTTGGAAGAGGTGGTGATCAGGTGAGGAGCTCGGCCCCCTCTTTTTGGACGAACTGGATCAGGTGCCCCCGCTGTATGAGTTCTTCGATCTCCTCCTTGAGAGCCCGACAATCATCCGTGTCGTGGCCGTGGTCCCTGTGAAAGCGGCACCACTTATCCTTATTCCTCTTCTTGCCAGGTGTATTCATTCTCGGGGGAGCGCGGAGTAGCCCTTTGTTGTCCACCTCCATAAGGACTTCTGATATGTTGGCAATGAGGGGGGTGAACTTCTCAAACCGAGGAGTCGGGCGATGCTGTCCATTGCTGTCCTTCTGGGATTTTTGGGAGCCCTCATCTTCTTCGGCCAGCTTTCGTTTCGTTCCTGAGGCAGACCCTCCGAAGCTTGGAGGGTAGGCGGCCTCTTCGGCACGAATGTACTTGTCACACCTGAGAAGGAGGTCGGCAAAATTCTGTGGAGGCTTCTTAGCAAGAGAGGAGCGGAGGCTGGAATTGAAGACGTTGGATTGGAAGGCGGCTGTTGCGACGGATTGGTCGAGGGAGGCTATAGTCCTGGCTTCGGCTGTGAACCTCTTCACATAGTCTCTTAACTTCTCACCTTTCTCTTGCCTAAGTTGGAGGAGTGAAATGCTGGTCTTCTCCGTGCGCCTGCTAGTCACGAAGTGGGTGATGAAGAGTGTCTCGAACTGCTCGAAGGAGAATATGGAAGACGGTGCGAGGCGGGAGTACCACTCTCGAGCCGGGCCCTTCAGTGTCGCGGGGAAGGTTTTGCAGAGGAGGGCATCGGAAGCTTGATGGAGGAGCATCAAAGTCTTAAAGCTTTCGATGTGATCGACTGGATCGGTCTCCCCGGTGTAAGTCTCAAATTGGGGAGGTTTGAAGCCGAACGGGACAGGTGCATCCACTATGGTTCGGGAGAAAGGGGGTTGGCTAGGACGTAAGGTCCTCCCCCTAAGCTCCTCTTCTCGGTTTATCCGACCCAGGCACCTTTCTACTTCATGAAGACGGCGGTACATGGCGTCATCCCTCCGACGGTGATCTGCCGAGCCTCGAGACTCATCTTCATACGAAGGAGAACGAGGACTGCGGCGATGGTAGCTTCGGGAGCGACGAGGACTTGGGGTACGCCGGGAGCTAGTAGGAGCAGGACGAGGAGAGGGGAACCGTCGGCGAGGGCTTCGGACCGGGGGAGGGGATGGAGCCTTGGGTGCGTTGGTGAGAGCTTGTAGGATGGTCGCTTGGAACTGCTGGAACTCGGCACGGGTGATTGGTGCCTCCTCATTCTTAGGCTGCTGCCGACCCACGGGGGAGCGTGGCCTTCTTCTGCGATGCTCGGGGGATTCCCTTCGCCCCCTACGGTTAGGAGACCTTCTGTAATCCCGGTGACGGGGAGATCGTTCACCCGGACGACAGTGGCGGGAGGTTCCCTCTCGGGCCCGTTTTTCGTCCAGACGGTGACGAAGATCCACGTCCTTCTTCTGCCGACTCTGAGGATTGTGTGATGCCATGGAATCCGTAGAGGCATTGTGTATGGAGATGCGGTCTTGGTGGAGAGGTTGCTTTCCGCGGGAGCCCCCCGCACCAGCATTCTGAGGTCCGGTCGGACCCTTGGGGGGTTGCTGATTCTGAAGGGGCTGATCTTGCTGAAGGGGAGGTCGTTCCTGCTGCAGAACGGGTCGGTCAGGGACTGGCTCCTGCTGATCGGCGGGATTGGGCCCACGGTTGGACCCCCTAGATTTGGCTTTTCTCGGAGGCATGGCTGGAGAAGATCTAGTCGACGGAAAGAGGAGGGGCTGCTATTCGTATGTTTTTCCCACAGACGGCGCCAATCTGTTGCCGCTAATTTCGGTGTGGGGGCAAACAGACAGTATTTGTGAGTTCGTGGAAAACCTGAATAGCAAACACCTAACCTGTTCCGCCGGATCTTGACCGTTGACTCCCGCCGTCCACCTGCAAGGAAGTGCGAGACACCGGGGTTGATCCCGGCGACGCACCCTCCGACGCTCAAGTCAGTAACCAGAAATGATTATGAAAGAGCGTTTAACTAGAAAAAGATTGATTACCTCTTAATGGAGATGGGTGAGGGGTATTTATAGGCGTCTTAGGGACTGGTTTTAGGAATGTAATCCCCGTGATTAGATAAGGAATATTCCTCGCAATCAGATAAGGCATGTAATCTGATAAGGTATATCCCCTGTAATCAGTTAAGGAATTTAATCCCTAATCCCCAGTGAAAAGATAGCTGTGAATCATGGCCGTTGATTTAGATCTAATCAGGGACCTTGATTGTATCTTGTCGGATCGGGTTGGTAGCGGGTTGAAACCCGTACCCAGCTGAGGTGGATCCGTTTGCGGGTTATTGGATCTGTGAGAAGGAGACCCAGTACCCGCTTCGGACCCATTTGCATGTGAAGTTACCGTTTTACCCCTGAGCTTCAAGATTCGGGTCCGATGTGAACGGTCTCGATTTAATCCTATTTTTAGCCATATCAGTGGATCACAATGAAAATGCCTCCCAAACAAAGTGAAGAAAAGATGCAATACACGCACATTTTTATTGAAAGCAATAAATGTCAAGAATTGCATATTTCTTACACTGTCAATAATGTTAAGAGTGGCTACGTCTACGCATGAGTACATGGATACATGAATTCATTAATTAAGAAATACAGTTTGTATTTGTCAATCATACATACAAAATGACTAAAATCAAGTCAACATATAGAATCACGTTAATTTCCCAAAGGCAATTTTGGATCACGTTAATGCACAAAACCCTACAAAAAATTGACTGGGAACAAATATATCCAGATAAATGGACTGATAGATTGTAAACTTTATGGTATTTAAGTAGTCATTCGTATTGAGTGATTCCCCAATAATCCAGGAAGCGAGAGCGACTATTGTCGAGAAATCAACAGCTCACCAGGAAGGTGATAAGGACTTAAAAAGAGCATATAGTACTGATGAGAAAGTTACAAATAAAAAGTCTGCTTACAATCAGTGTCGGGCGTAGCATGATGGAGATGAAATATTTAGGCAGAGATGTGTACATAATAATTTAAATAATGCCTTTTGAATTGTGCAAAGGTGATCGCTGACTGAGATATGAGTGATAAAATCGTATTTGATGGAGACACATCAAAAGGAATTTCATCATTGATGGATTCAAGCAATTAGAAAGGGAGATGGGTAATTGTTATTGAACATGGGAATGAAACTCAATGGAGAAAAGATGCATTTCTGTTTGGATTTGGGATTAAGACTAAATATTGTCTTCAATTGCATTTATACAATCCATTATATGAATCATGAAAGGGGCGATATACCTCAGTTCAAGCAAATTAAGTTGATGGATGGCCTTCACAGTTGACGCATCACCATCCATTATATGAATCTGAAGACAATGTTCCCATTTGAGTTGTGCAAAAGTTTTTGATGAAATTATACCCGTTTCACATTATTTGCCTTCTTCAAGAGTTTCTCATGTTATAGCTTGGATGAATGGTGAAGATCATTTTCTTTTTTCCACTTTTCAATTTGGACCAATTTTCTACCTTAATAGTGAACAATCACTTATCCATGTTCTTTTCCCATGCCTTGCAGTTGTTCGTTGATAGTCAAGGAAATTCTGTATCATTTGTATTTTATTTTTTTCAGTTATTTGGGATTTTGGTAGTTTTACCATTTTGTCGATAAATTGGCAATAACGAGCTTTTCATATGCAGTTTGCAGGAAGTTGATTGATGAAAAGGTTGATTGTTGTCCAATTTGTAACATTGATCTTGGTTGTGTTCCAATAGAGAAGCTCGGGTTAGTTTCTTCTCTTAAATATTTCCTATACTGTTTATAAAGTTTTTCATATGATGTATCATTCTAAAGACGTGCCGTAGGCACGTGGTCATGGGAAAATCTAGCATACTCATAAAGGATGTTTACCAAACAACCACATCAAAGTCTTCATTCCAAAATTTTGGAGAAAGGAAGGATAACAGATTGCAAGTAGTGATTATAGTTGAGTTCTGATAAGATTACTTATAATTAGAAATAAATCAAAACCAAGCAAACAAACAACAGCACAAAGTGTAAATCTGAAAACATCTAAAAAAGCCCGCTTTCTTTTTTCATCATTGGAGAAGCAGATCTTGCCAATTATTTGCTTTTTTTCCTTTTCCATAAAAAGACATACAAAAATCAACGAACATAAGAACTGGAAAGGATAACATGCACAGGAAAAAAAGCAACATGATGGTGAATATATCATCAACCACAACTGTAAAGTGAAAAGGCTCTACACAATCCATGGTTAAATAATAAATTTTATACAGATTCAAACCGTTACATGCTTCAACTCCAAAATATCTAAAACATTGTCAGAGAAGTTCATATTGCTTTAGAGATGAAGTTTCAACTTCAACAATCTCACAATCACAACACAAATTATCCATAATTAAAATAGACAAATCAATCTCTAGACTGACTCAGAAGAAGGAAAAAAAAATCAACCTAATTCACTTATTAAATACAGTTTAAACTATCATCAATTTAGAAACCATGGATTGTTGAGTTACGACGATACTCGACAAGCTATACAATCACTCGGATAATCTCTAGCTCTAAAAGCGACAAATGTGAAACTCTAAACAAGAACCAAGTAAATTTATATGACGACACGATGATGGATCAAAGACAAGGGAGTTTCTTCATATGCAAGAACCAAGATGGAACATATCGTTGCATCCGATGTCACCATCAAGGAAGCTAAGATCATCGCACTCCTGAAAGGAAAGCAAAGGCAACAAAGAGAATGATGTGTGATAATCACAGTTTTTAAGAATTTAAATTCAAGTAATGTTGTGTGTAATACAAAAGTTCTTTAGAATGATCGGTCAAGTTATTTACATAATTGACGGGGCCGTTTATCACAATAACATATGAAAATCTTTAAGATGCAGATTACATGAAGGTGGCCTGGATGTTCTACAATTTACTTTGGCAATGATTACAACTAACAATGTCTCGAGATATATTTCATGTATTAAAACTGCCACTGATCATTAGCCATTAATGAATTATCTCTTTCTTTCTATAGTACCATTTCAATGTTTATTCATGTGGACGCACCAATAAAAAGAAATCTAATATCTTATATACCTGTATCAGTAAGGGTTTACAGGAGAGTGGTTTCGTGTATCAGATACTACTGAGATGAACTGGTTGCATCAAATCAGGACTTTGCCTACCAATACATTTGACTAGGTTGTGATCTTGGTTGTAACATTTGTAACATTGATCTTGGTTGTAACATTTTTGTTAACTGTAGTTCCTAATCTATCTTTCTTCTACTTTAACTAGAGTAGCTAGCACTTTCTCAGCATCCATCTATTAAATAGTGACCATCTATTAAACAGAGTATTAAATGCAAATGTTTTTAATTCAGTTACTCGAATACACACTATCAATCTTTGCCGATTTTTGAGATCGATCTCTCTGTTCTGTCTCTCTCTAGCTTCAATTTTGAGACGACTGTTTGAGATCAATCAAGTAATATGAGTTGTTATCAAGCATCATGATTAGTCCCTGCCAGTGTCAATGAAGCGAAGGTTAGCTTTGTTCCGGTTAAGATGCATGATTTGTAAGATGATTCTGTTATTCGAAAGCAATAGTGTAAAATTATCATGCAGAGCACTAGCGCTTTCTACCAAATTTAAATGATGCAGTGTATGCATATACTTTATCAGGACTTCCTATTTTTCCAAATATTAGGCACATATAATTGGACTAGAACATAAATATAATTTTATCGAGAAATAGCACTAGAACAATATCAAAGTTGGCACACAGTATGTATTTTTACCTGATCAAATAATTTGCATAAGATCAACCAGTAATTATGTTTGACCATTTTGAACGCATAAAACAACAAAACTAAGAAGTACTACAATTACATAGAGATAATTGTTGTTTGGGAAAGAGATTATTCATATGACTTTATCGGACATTAATATGGATTTTCAGAAGGTTTTCAAACCAATGAACCAGGAGTCTTAATTAGCTGGTGGACATAGTCTTTCCTCGGAAATAAAGGATCCCTGGTCCTAATTTCGCTAAGAAAACACCCGACTGACCAAATGTCGATAGCAGCAGTATACTCTAAACAATTAAGGAGGAGTTCCGAGGCCCGGTACCAACGAGTGACCACATACTCTGTCATGAAATCGGTTTCATAAGTTGTCCTTGCCAATCCAAATTCACTGATCTTAAGGTCACAGTTTGTATTCAGAAGCAAATTGCTGGGTTTCAGATCACAATGTAACACATTGGCTGAGTGTACATACTTTAGTCTTATCAGTAATTGGTATAGGAAATACTGCAAGTATATTGATGCAAGGAAATATTACAAGATAATAAAGAGGATGACAGAATATGTGGATAATGCAAGTAAAATGCAAGAAGTGATACAACAATCAGCTCAAGTTTGTTAGTGAATTTGCTAAAAAATGCAAATATTGTAAAAGATGACATAACGTAACAATATTAAGTCTTAACCATAAAGTTAATGTTCAAAATAACGGCAAGCAGAAATTTGGGCTAGAACTAAATAGATATTCTAGACATAGTATAAATAAAAAAAATTGAACTATTAATAAGCTAAACCTCATTAGCAAATTTGTCACAAATATTACCAAGAAAGATGCACTTATTTACCAAGAAAATGCACTAATGTAGAAAAATTTGATGAATTTTTTGAAGATAAAATGTAGTGTCATATATAGATCCCTTAGTAATAAATGTGGTAAACGCCATCTGTGGGTTCAAATGTTTAAGCATTAAAAAGCCTCAAGCAAATAGCTACAACCCAGTTAGCTCACTAAATAGGCAAGTAAGGGAAGATGCTAAAATTAAACCTGGCAATGATCATCAGTAAGTGGTTGATTTGACCGGATAATTTGATGGAGATCAGTGTTCATTAATTCATAAATAATGTAGACATCATTGAAGGTCTCCTTCTGTGGAGAACGTATAATATCCTTGATGGCAATAAGCTGACTTTGAAGACAAAATATATCACATAAGAAAAAATTTGAATTGATGAACAAAATACCTCTTATCAAGTAGAAAATCAAGTCACTTCTTTAATTTTCTAAATGAAAAGAACATGTTTAACAGTAAAACATGTTTAATTGTAAATTTTGGGATTTTGAATATATCCATTTCTGTTGTGAAGAAATCAATGTATCTTTAATGAAAGATTTATTTAGTACTCCTATTTAATCTACCAACTTAAAATACATATCTATCCTATCATTTAAAAAAAACAGTTACCAATTAGACAAGGAAAACACAACTAATAAACAAGCATTCTTCAGCATCATATAAGCTTGCTGCATGTTTAGTTGAATACAAATAAACCATAATATCTTTCTTCAAATACAATGATTTTCAGAACAGTCTCCATTTAGTATGAACAGTTGAGAGTCCTAAAAAAAGGTGACATAGAAAGATTCCTTTATTTTTCTCAAAAGGTTTGGCCATTTTTTTACGAGACTAATAGTGCATATCAGTTCTGCATTGGAAGTCTTTTTTCATCCACAGGTTTATTGACTAAATAATATATATTTTAATATTTTTTCATGGGATCGAAAATCATGCAAGTTCTTTATTTCTATTTCCTTTCAGCTTCTACATTCCTTCATAGAAATTTTGAGTTAACTGTTGGAAATGTTTAAGGGTTCGGTCACTCCCATTATTCATGGACTTTGATTCTCAGAAAATTTGGACTTTTGTCTATCTATCTATCTATCTATCTATCTATATTTTTATTTATTTTTCTGACATTTACAACTCTTTCATATTAGATCAACAAAGTAACAAATTTATCCAATCATTTCAATAAATTTACATTATTATTTAACTTTTGTATGACATTCGTGTTTGAACTATAATAGGACTGGGATGAAGCTCACATGGACCTCAGATTTATAAATGCAACTACATTGATCAAATGGGGTTACAATAAGGTAAATTGATATTTACTGCAACTACTTTCTATGTTTGCCGCTAATTTAATACTTTCTATTGATGGCCAGATTGTCGTCTAGACTCAGAATCATTATGTACATATTGACACTTTAACTCTTGGTAGGGTGATGAAGAACATGTTTGGTTGAAATCATCCAGTTTGAAAGGTATTATTTGAAAGCTATCATTTTTCTACAAACTCTTACTATTTGTTTATTTAATTATCAATGGTTTTAATTGATTCTTGAAAAACTCTTTACTGTTTGTTTAGGCACACTGTTTCGTTCCATATCGAAGACTCGAAGCATTGTGTTTAACTACAACCCTGTAATCTTTTTTTCTTTATAGTTGGGTTGGTGGATGATGTATTAGTTGTATATATTTTTTTGTAGTTTGGTTGGTGGACTATGTAAATTTTGGTAGATGATGTAAGAATCTGTATAGGATGATGATATAATATAGTGATGTTCAAATCCGTACCTGCAAAGTTATGGAGTATTGGGTTCTGTGGGTGGTTTTCCAAAGGTTTTTCTAAAAGTTTATTATATTTTTCAACAAGATTTTGGTTTTTATTTTGTATTTTACATCATATGAAGATTTTCGCCCCCAGAGCCTTCTATATATGATGCTTGTGTGATGTTGCTTGGATTGGCATGGGGAGGATTGATATTAACTGCCTGTGATGTTATATTTTTAATTGTTAGCAGAATTTCATAAGGAATTGTTGTAAAATGGCTAATATTTTAGGGGAGGTTTTGTCGAAATTTTTACTAAAATTTCTTTAAAATCATTATGTTTTTAAATAAAATCTTAGTTTTTATGTTATATCTTGCATCATAGAAGATTTTTGCCCCCATGACCTTATATATATCATGCCTGTATGATATTGCTTGGATTGGCCTGTGGATGATTGATATTAACTGTATGTGATGTTATATTTTTAATTGTTAGCAGAATTTCGTAAGGATTTGCTATAAAATGGCCATATTTTAAGGGAGATTCTGTCGAAATTTTTACTAAAATTTCTATTAGTATTCTAGAATAGAAATTATTATTGGTTTTGAATTGATTGATTCCTTTTTCATTATAATGATTTTTCATCCTTGATCATGATTTTTTGCGAATTTAGCCGTCAATCCATCTGCAATCTTCATTTTCTCTTAATGATTGAAATGCTTGATAATTGGGCTTATGTGTTTTGTGTGAGAGTAGATGTAAGTTATATATTAAAAAATAGATACATGTAAAATATCTCATATACTGAAATATATCCCAAAAAAATTTGGGGCTAACAAGCCTGTTTCATATCAAATTTTCAGTAGGCTCTCCAGTATATGGATACTATTTCTATTAATATGGAGATGTAATTATACTTGATCACATTTAACAAAAGGTCTTCACATGTACATCACAACAAACTTTTTCTCTCTATCTCTCTTTCTTTTTTAACCTCTTTTAAAATCATACATGGTTAACTACATGAAAATATGACAACGGGGAATTAACTGCTTTAGCTCTAATGTTTAAATCACATATGACAACTGATTTCCATCCACTACTGAGGGAGGTTCATAGTACTCTTTTTCAATCCCGAGCTTCTGACAAATGATCCTGCAAGATATAAATCAATAAACAACTTAATTCATAATACATCAATGTCTACTGCCAAATACATATCTATATAAATCATTCTTCATGAAGATGTGCATATATTTAATTTTTTACATGGCTTTTTATATACTGTATTGTTCATGAAAACGTGCCGTAGGCACGTCTCCACAGGCAAACCTAGTGTGTGTGTGTGTATATATATATATATATATATATATATATATACACACACACACACACTAGGTTTGCCTGTGGAGACGTGTCTCTCTTTATATATACTAGTAATATACAAGTGCAATGCACGTATTATTTTTTATAAAAGAAATTAAGTAAGATCTCTAATTTACATGTGTAATGCATGTCTTAAAAATATGATTATATATTTTTAAAAGATAATGTGAAGACTATAATGAGAGAGTTGGAGTTGCACGTGTGTTGCACGTAAATAGGTAAATTTACGACTCCAACTCTTCCATTATAATAGTTATTATATATTATATTATATTATTGATAGATTGACAGATAGATAGTAATTTACACGTGTGATGCACATTTAATATATATTAAAAAAATAAAATAAAAAATCTGATATAGTTAGGACTCGAACCTGAGACCTCCTTCATATTAGTTGTGCACGTGCAATACACGCGTTGGTAGATTTACAAATTTACAAATGATACTAAGGCCTTCTCCCATTAGCCTTCTCCCATTATAATATTATATATATATATATATATATATATACTAGGTTTGCCTGTGGAGACGTGTCAACGGCACGTTTTCATGAACAATACAGTATATAAAAAGCCATGTAAAAAATTAAATATATGCACATCTTCATGAAGAATGATTTATATAGATGTGTATTTGGCAGTAGAATTGATGTATTATGAATTAAGTTGTTTATTGATTTATATCTTGCACGATCATTTGTCAGAAGCTCGGGATTGAAAAAGAGTACTATGAAACTCCGTCAGTAGTGGATCGAAATCAGTTGTTATATGTGATTTAAACATTAGAGCTGAAGCAGTTAATTCCCCGTTGTCATATATTCATGTAGTTAACCATGTATGATTTTAAAAGAGGTTAAAAAAGAAAGAAAGATAGAGAGAAAAAGTTTGTTGTGATGTACATGTGAAGACCTTTTGTTAAATGTGATCAAATATAATTACATCTCCATATTAATAGAAATAGTATCCATATACTGGAGAGCCTACTGAAAATTTGATATGAAACAGGCTTGTTAGCCCCAATTTTTTTTTGATATATTTCAGTATATGAGATATTTTACATGTATCTTTTTTTTAATATATAACTTACATCTACTCTCACACAAAACACATAAGCCCAATTATCAAGCATTTCAATCATTAAGAGAAAATGAAGATTGCAGATGGATTGACGGCTAAATTCGCAAAAAATCATGATCAAGGATGAAAAATCATTATAATGAAAAAGGAATCAATCAATTCAAAACCAATAATAATTTCTATTCTAGAATACTAATAGAAATTTTAGTAAAAATTTCGACAGAATCTCCCTTAAAATATGGCCATTTTATAGCAAATCCTTACGAAATTCTGCTAACAATTAAAAATATAACATCACATACAGTTAATATCAATCATCCACAGGCCAATCCAAGCAATATCATACAGGCATGATATATATAAGGTCATGGGGGCAAAAATCTTCTATGATGCAAGATATAACATAAAAACTAAGATTTTATTTAAAAACATAATGATTTTAAAGAAATTTTAGTAAAAATTTCGACAAAACCTCCCCTAAAATATTAGCCCTTTTACAACAATTCCTTATGAAATTCTGCTAACAATTAAAAATATAACATCACAGGCAGTTAATATCAATCCTCCCCATGCCAATCCAAGCAACATCACACAAGCATCATATATAGAAGGCTCTGGGGGCGAAAATCTTCATATGATGTAAAATACAAAATAAAAACCAAAATCTTGTTGAAAAATATAATAAACTTTTAGAAAAACCTTTGGAAAACCACCCACAGAACCCAATACTCCATAACTTTGCAGGTACGGATTTGAACATCACTATATTATATCATCATCCTATACAGATTCTTACATCATCTACCAAAATTTACATAGTCCACCAACCAAACTACAAAAAAATATATGCAACTAATACATCATCCACCAACCCAACTATAAAGAAAAAAAGATTACAGGGTTGTAGTTAAACACAATGCTTCGAGTCTTCAATATGGAACGAAACAGTGTGCCTAAACAAACAGTAAAGAGTTTTTCAAGAATCAATTAAAACCATTGATAATTAAATAAACAAATAGTAAGAGTTTGTAGAAAAATGATAGCTTTCAAATAATACCTTTCAAACTGGATGATTTCAACCAAACATGTTCTTCATCACCCTACCAAGAGTTAAAGTGTCAATATGTACATAATGATTCTGAGTCTAGACGACAATCTGGCCATCAATAGAAAGTATTAAATTAGCGGCAAACATAGAAAGTAGTTGCAGTAAATATCAATTTACCTTATTGTAACCCCATTTGATCAATGTAGTTGCATTTATAAATCTGAGGTCCATGTGAGCTTCATCCCAGTCCTATTATAGTTCAAACACGAATGTCATACAAAAGTTAAATAATAATGTAAATTTATTGAAATGATTGGATAAATTTGTTACTTTGTTGATCTAATATGAAAGAGTTGTAAATGTCAGAAAAATAAATAAAAATATAGATAGATAGATAGATAGATAGATAGACAAAAGTCCAAATTTTCTGAGAATCAAAGTCCATGAATAATGGGAGTGACCGAACCCTTAAACATTTCCAACAGTTAACTCAAAATTTCTATGAAGGAATGTAGAAGCTGAAAGGAAATAGAAATAAAGAACTTGCATGATTTTCGATCCCATGAAAAAATATTAAAATATATATTATTTAGTCAATAAACCTGTGGATGAAAAAAGACTTCCAATGCAGAACTGATATGCACTATTAGTCTCGTAAAAAAATGGCCAAACCTTTTGAGAAAAATAAAGGAATCTTTCTATGTCACCTTTTTTTAGGACTCTCAACTGTTCATATTAAATGGAGACTGTTCTGAAAATCATTGTATTTGAAGAAAGATATTATGGTTTATTTGTATTCAACTAAACATGCAGCAAGCTTATATGATGCTGAAGAATGCTTGTTTATTAGTTGTGTTTTCCTTGTCTAATTGGTAATTGTTTTTTTTAAATGATAGGATAGATATGTATTTTAAGTTGGTAGATTTAATAGGAGTACTAAATAAATCTTTCATTAAAGATACATTGATTTCTTCACAACAGAAATGGATATATTCAAAATCCCAAAATTTACAATTAAACATGTTTTACTGTTAAACATGTTCTTTTCATTTAGAAAATTAAAGAAGTGACTTGATTTTCTACTTGATACTACATCATAAGAGGTAATTTGTTCATCAATTCACATTTTTTCTTATGTGATATATTTTGTCTTCAAAGTCAGCTTATTGCCATCAAGGATATTATACGTCCTCCACAGAAGGAGGCCTTCAATGATGTCTACATTATTTATGAATTAATGAACACTGATCTCCATCAAATTATCCAGTCAAATCAACCACTTACTGATGATCATTGCCAGGTTTAATTTTAGCATCTTCCCTTACTTGCATATTTAGTGAGCTAACTGGGTTGTAGCTATTTGCTTGAGGCTTTTTAATGCTTAAACGTTTGAACCCACAGATGGCGTTTACCACATTTATTACTAAGGGATCTATATATGACACTGCATTTTATCTTCAAAAAATTCATCAAATTTTTCTACATTAGTGCATATTTCTTGGTAAATAAGTGCATCTTTCTTGGTAATATTTGTGACAAATTTGCTAATGAGGTTTAGCTTATTAATAGTTCAATTTTTTTTATTTATACTATGTCTAGAATATCTATTTAGTTCTAGCCCAAATTTCTGCTTGCCGTTATTTTGAACATTAACTTTATGGTTAAGACTTAATATTGTTACGTTATGTCATCTTTTACAATATTTGCATTTTTTAGCAAATTCACTAACAAACTTGAGCTGATTGTTGTATCACTTCTTGCATTTTACTTGCATTATCCACATATTCTGTCATCCTCTTTATTATCTTGTAATATTTCCTTGCATCAATATACTTGCAGTATTTCCTATACCAATTACTGATAAGACTAAAGTATGTACACTCAGCCAATGTGTTACATTGTGATCTGAAACCCAGCAATTTGCTTCTGAATACAAACTGTGACCTTAAGATCAGTGAATTTGGATTGGCAAGGACAACTTATGAAACCGATTTCATGACAGAGTATGTGGTCACTCGTTGGTACCGGGCCTCGGAACTCCTCCTTAATTGTTTAGAGTATACTGCTGCTATCGACATTTGGTCAGTCGGGTGTTTTCTTAGCGAAATTAGGACCAGGGATCCTTTATTTCCGAGGAAAGACTATGTCCACCAGCTAATTAAGACTCCTGGTTCATTGGTTTGAAAACCTTCTGAAAATCCATATTAATGTCCGATAAAGTCATATGAATAATCTCTTTCCCAAACAACAATTATCTCTATGTAATTGTAGTACTTCTTAGTTTTGTTGTTTTATGCGTTCAAAATGGTCAAACATAATTACTGGTTGATCTTATGCAAATTATTTGATCAGGTAAAAATACATACTGTGTGCCAACTTTGATATTGTTCTAGTGCTATTTCTCGATAAAATTATATTTATGTTCTAGTCCAATTATATGTGCCTAATATTTGGAAAAATAGGAAGTCCTGATAAAGTATATGCATACACTGCATCATTTAAATTTGGTAGAAAGCGCTAGTGCTCTGCATGATAATTTTACACTATTGCTTTCGAATAACAGAATCATCTTACAAATCATGCATCTTAACCGGAACAAAGCTAACCTTCGCTTCATTGACACTGGCAGGGACTAATCATGATGCTTGATAACAACTCATATTACTTGATTGATCTCAAACAGTCGTCTCAAAATTGAAGCTAGAGAGAGACAGAACAGAGAGATCGATCTCAAAAATCGGCAAAGATTGATAGTGTGTATTCGAGTAACTGAATTAAAAACATTTGCATTTAATACTCTGTTTAATAGATGGTCACTATTTAATAGATGGATGCTGAGAAAGTGCTAGCTACTCTAGTTAAAGTAGAAGAAAGATAGATTAGGAACTACAGTTAACAAAAATGTTACAACCAAGATCAATGTTACAAATGTTACAACCAAGATCACAACCTAGTCAAATGTATTGGTAGGCAAAGTCCTGATTTGATGCAACCAGTTCATCTCAGTAGTATCTGATACACGAAACCACTCTCCTGTAAACCCTTACTGATACAGGTATATAAGATATTAGATTTCTTTTTATTGGTGCGTCCACATGAATAAACATTGAAATGGTACTATAGAAAGAAAGAGATAATTCATTAATGGCTAATGATCAGTGGCAGTTTTAATACATGAAATATATCTCGAGACATTGTTAGTTGTAATCATTGCCAAAGTAAATTGTAGAACATCCAGGCCACCTTCATGTAATCTGCATCTTAAAGATTTTCATATGTTATTGTGATAAACGGCCCCGTCAATTATGTAAATAACTTGACCGATCATTCTAAAGAACTTTTGTATTACACACAACATTACTTGAATTTAAATTCTTAAAAACTGTGATTATCACACATCATTCTCTTTGTTGCCTTTGCTTTCCTTTCAGGAGTGCGATGATCTTAGCTTCCTTGATGGTGACATCGGATGCAACGATATGTTCCATCTTGGTTCTTGCATATGAAGAAACTCCCTTGTCTTTGATCCATCATCGTGTCGTCATATAAATTTACTTGGTTCTTGTTTAGAGTTTCACATTTGTCGCTTTTAGAGCTAGAGATTATCCGAGTGATTGTATAGCTTGTCGAGTATCGTCGTAACTCAACAATCCATGGTTTCTAAATTGATGATAGTTTAAACTGTATTTAATAAGTGAATTAGGTTGATTTTTTTTTCCTTCTTCTGAGTCAGTCTAGAGATTGATTTGTCTATTTTAATTATGGATAATTTGTGTTGTGATTGTGAGATTGTTGAAGTTGAAACTTCATCTCTAAAGCAATATGAACTTCTCTGACAATGTTTTAGATATTTTGGAGTTGAAGCATGTAACGGTTTGAATCTGTATAAAATTTATTATTTAACCATGGATTGTGTAGAGCCTTTTCACTTTACAGTTGTGGTTGATGATATATTCACCATCATGTTGCTTTTTTTCCTGTGCATGTTATCCTTCCAGTTCTTATGTTCGTTGATTTTTGTATGTCTTTTTATGGAAAAGGAAAAAAAGCAAATAATTGGCAAGATCTGCTTCTCCAATGATGAAAAAAGAAAGCGGGCTTTTTTAGATGTTTTCAGATTTACACTTTGTGCTGTTGTTTGTTTGCTTGGTTTTGATTTATTTCTAATTATAAGTAATCTTATCAGAACTCAACTATAATCACTACTTGCAATCTGTTATCCTTCCTTTCTCCAAAATTTTGGAATGAAGACTTTGATGTGGTTGTTTGGTAAACATCCTTTATGAGTATGCTAGATTTTCCCATGACCACGTGCCTACGGCACGTCTTTAGAATGATACAGCATATGAAAAACTTTATAAACAGTATAGGAAATATTTAAGAGAAGAAACTAACCCGAGCTTCTCTATTGGAACACAACCAAGATCAATGTTACAAATTGGACAACAATCAACCTTTTCATCAATCAACTTCCTGCAAACTGCATATGAAAAGCTCGTTATTGCCAATTTATCGACAAAATGGTAAAACTACCAAAATCCCAAATAACTGAAAAAAATAAAATACAAATGATACAGAATTTCCTTGACTATCAACGAACAACTGCAAG
Organism: Hemerocallis citrina; assembly: GCA_017893485.1. Classification (NCBI taxonomy): domain Eukaryota; kingdom Viridiplantae; phylum Streptophyta; class Magnoliopsida; order Asparagales; family Asphodelaceae; genus Hemerocallis; species Hemerocallis citrina. Next base: position 21,829,796 of record CM030364.1, on the reverse strand, counting down.
GCATGGGAAAAGAACATGGATAAGTGATTGTTCACTATTAAGGTAGAAAATTGGTCCAAATTGAAAAGTGGAAAAAAGAAAATGATCTTCACCATTCATCCAAGCTATAACATGAGAAACTCTTGAAGAAGGCAAATAATGTGAAACGGGTATAATTTCATCAAAAACTTTTGCACAACTCAAATGGGAACATTGTCTTCAGATTCATATAATGGATGGTGATGCGTCAACTGTGAAGGCCATCCATCAACTTAATTTGCTTGAACTGAGGTATATCGCCCCTTTCATGATTCATATAATGGATTGTATAAATGCAATTGAAGACAATATTTAGTCTTAATCCCAAATCCAAACAGAAATGCATCTTTTCTCCATTGAGTTTCATTCCCATGTTCAATAACAATTACCCATCTCCCTTTCTAATTGCTTGAATCCATCAATGATGAAATTCCTTTTGATGTGTCTCCATCAAATACGATTTTATCACTCATATCTCAGTCAGCGATCACCTTTGCACAATTCAAAAGGCATTATTTAAATTATTATGTACACATCTCTGCCTAAATATTTCATCTCCATCATGCTACGCCCGACACTGATTGTAAGCAGACTTTTTATTTGTAACTTTCTCATCAGTACTATATGCTCTTTTTAAGTCCTTATCACCTTCCTGGTGAGCTGTTGATTTCTCGACAATAGTCGCTCTCGCTTCCTGGATTATTGGGGAATCACTCAATACGAATGACTACTTAAATACCATAAAGTTTACAATCTATCAGTCCATTTATCTGGATATATTTGTTCCCAGTCAATTTTTTGTAGGGTTTTGTGCATTAACGTGATCCAAAATTGCCTTTGGGAAATTAACGTGATTCTATATGTTGACTTGATTTTAGTCATTTTGTATGTATGATTGACAAATACAAACTGTATTTCTTAATTAATGAATTCATGTATCCATGTACTCATGCGTAGACGTAGCCACTCTTAACATTATTGACAGTGTAAGAAATATGCAATTCTTGACATTTATTGCTTTCAATAAAAATGTGCGTGTATTGCATCTTTTCTTCACTTTGTTTGGGAGGCATTTTCATTGTGATCCACCATTCTCCTCGATACATTCTCATGCTCATCATAACATCATATAATTTTTTAGCCTGATTTGTGTTGTTAATCTGCCATCTTCATCTGACCGAGGTTTTGCATCATCCAGTTGCAAGTGTCTAACAATGTGTTGTTGGAGGTTCAATTTATGAAAATTTAAAGTGTTTGCGGTTAAGACGATAATTTGTCTGCTTGTGATCCTTTGATATAGCTTTTATATAGTTTCAGGCTTCCCATTATAGCTGATTGGAATCAAACTACATTACATACGATAGATTCTCTTTCTAAGGGATATTTTTTATTCAGTTACGAAATGCAAAGTCAGTAATAAAATCCTACATTTATTTTTATTTTTATTTGGGGGGGCTTCTTATTTTCCTACACAAATAATATGTAAAGTTAGTAAGTCAGTTATTTTCCTACACTTGTCGAGAAAATAGATCATTAGTACTTGTCTTGATTCATGATTTAGACTTTAAGCAACAGTCAATCTGGGGAAAAAGTTGAAAGTAATTTGAAAATTGAAACGCTGCATGCAAGAATTTTCTCACATTTGCTATATAACATCAAACGAACTAAGCGAACCACCTGGTCTGTATTCTCATCACTCTGCTGCTTTAATGGCAGTTTTGGACACTCCAGGCATCTTATTCAAGTGGTAATCCAAAGTACTCCATGCACGTGATGCATATTTAGTTAGCAGATCATTTCAATCTTTTCTTTTATATTTTTTTTGCATTTTATGTTCATTATATGGTATAACATCTTTCTAATAATATGCAAAACCTCACTGGCTTACTCTTGGCAACATGAATCCTTATTGCCTCTCATTTTCTAGAAGAGTATTTGTTCCTTGGTTGGCGGGCATCTATATCTGCGATCATCAACCATAACCATCATTTCTTTTTTCTATCTCAACCATAATCCCTGGTAGCCACACAGCTTATGGGAACAACTTAAGTTATTTATTTAGGATCAACCTTTCGAGAGGGTTGTAAAATATACAAACTAAACAGAAAAATCAAACCAAAAATTGTAATCAAGCAAAACCCTGAAACATAGAGATTAAGCATGCCAATAAATATTCAAAACTAAATTCGAGCTTATGAAGAGTAAAACCATTCGAAAGATATTAAATAGTACATCTTAAACATGTAAAATTAGACTTACCCTATCAAGAAACAAATTCTTGCCGGACAGAGTCTTAAACAATGCCAGCTGCAGCTCTTCCTGAAAAATTACACAATAATATACATCAATTTGCAAATTTCCCCCATTTTTTGTCATATAAAATACTCCGTCAAAATCCCGAAAAATCACCTTATGAATGAGTCCATCATCAATAATGGTGCAACTCAGTTTCTTGTACAACTCATACAACGTCTCCACGTCATTCACCGAAACTTCTTCCACCATTCCCAAAATCAAAACTTTAGTCCCAAAACAAACAAACAAACAAAATGTTTGTAAAAAAAAAATCAAGATCTGGAATACATACATCATCTGGATCCTCGAGGGAGTTGCCGGAGATTGTGCCCGTGGCGGCGAATCGGAGGAAGGCGGCAGTCGAAGCAATCGGCGAAGGAGATAACGACCACTTCGATTACTGCTATAAATGGTATAAGAACTGTGCACAACCACTCACCCACCGTCAATGAGCTCGATCTATACCTCCAATTACCAAAAAGATTCAATCTTTTTTCCAAATTTCAAACAGAAAACCAAACAAAATATGAGATTGAATGAAAAAAGATTACGATGTCACTTGAAGGGCGAGAACGCATCGTGGCTCCTCATAATCGGAATCGAGATCGAAATCCTCGAGGGAGTTGCCGGAGATGTTTTGATTTTTTTCTTTCCTTTTTCTGTTTTCTTTGGAGTTGGAAGATGAAGCAAAAAGTTTTGAGAGAGAGAGAGAGAGTGTGTGTGTCTTTGAAATTTGTGGGTTTGAAATTTTGGACGGGAAAATATGTTTTGTGAAAATCAATCTAGGCCATTGATTTTAGGAGAGATTAAATGATAGCCACTTGATAGCTTTCTTTGTAATTTATTATATAGATTAAATTTTTTGAAAGTGCTCTCTGAAGCACAACATGCAATGTTTTATTCCACTAAAAATTAAGAAAATCAAAGTGCTCGAAGAACCTCAACTTCATTTGAGAACTGCACAAAATTTTTGAAAGTACTCTCTGAAGCATTATTCCACTAAAAATTAAGAAAATCAAAGTGCTTGAAGAGCCTCAACTTCATTTGAGAACTGCACTAATTTTTTGAAAGTAGTCTCTGTATCACAACAATGTTTTATTCCATTAAAAATGAAGATAATCAAATGCTCGAAGAGCCTCAACTACATTTGAGAACTTCCGAATGCACTGCTTGGAAACTATGATCATCTTGAGAAGCATAGAACCAATCAATCTCAGTCGATGATGCCATAATAGCTTTCTGCTGCGCAAGATACCTGAAAAGGCGCTCCCTTTCAGTGGCACGTGTGAATTTGTCGAATTCAAGTGGGAACACCAAGACGACACGCTCAACCTTGATACAACTACTTAAGAAGAAGCGGATCAGAAGCTTCTCGTTCCCGTACCCTCTGAAGTTGTTAATTTTTATCAGCTTGAGATGCTGAAAAGTTGGGGAGGGCCAATACGGTGAGTCACCCTGCTCAATGTATTGACCGCCCGAAGGCGAAGCCGGCCAAATGATTGGTAGCTGGAAGTTCATCAACAAATATGTATAATTAGTTCAAACAATGGTATGTAAACTCTATGTTTTCTAAACGCAGAAAGGAATATGCAATAAAATAATCAACATGTTTCAAGTGAAAGCAGTACGTGTTCATAAAAGGTAAACTACTGTTGAAACAATAAAACACCACCACTTGCAGGTTGCAACTCTACAAGAGCTTCTTCTTTCAGGAAGGTTTCAGGATTCAGTTTTGGATCAAGAAGATCAACAACCATTCTTCACGAAAACAAATCATTTATAACATGCAACACACATCCATAGTCAACAATTATTCATATAAATGTATACTTACAATAACTTCCATTAAAAGTTCCCTTGTGGGTTAAAATGATTGACAGCAGAATCTAATAATAAGAATATATAGTTCAAAACTGTTGAATAATGTCATAGTATCGATATAGAGTCATGTTAACTACTTGAAAATAGCTCAAGCTGATCGAGTTGTTTTTTTAGCCAAGTTGTTAATTACAGATGCAAGGAACTACATATATATGTCAATTTCAGAACTTGCTACGTACCGACCATGTATATACTCATAGGAATTATATTGAAGAGATCGGAATATATGAACCTTGTTTCAAATATGATATTACCTCTATGAACAGTCTCTGTAAGTGAGGGAGCTTGCAATTCATAAAGAACCCATACATGTTACTGAGATCAGTCGTGCTGATTTCCCTTATCAGAAGCTGCAACTCCCTCAGCTGACCAAACCTCATCCAAGTTCTCTTTGCCTTCTCAGATATACACTAATTAAGAAAATCACCACACAGCGAGAATCATATATCAAACCAAAGGAGAGGAACAGGGGGGGGGGGGGGGGGGGGGGGGGGGGGGGGGGGGGGGGGGGGGGAGGGTACGCAACTTGTAATGAATAATGCATGACAACTAAGATTTGCAAATTTGTAATTGCTCAAAAAGAAAAGATTGCGAATTTGTACCCGAAGGGACGAATTACTCAATGTCAAAACTCGTGCATTGCCAAGGCACATGCAGAGTAAATCTTGGCTTAATCGATGAAAAGTGATGGCATCACTCAATAAATGCATGTGAGCATCCATAACAAGAACAAATGAATCTGGGCACCTTCCGAAATAATATTGGAAGCTGCAAAGCGTTGGGGCTGAGATTAAGATAGAGTCACACCTGTGACAGTCTGCTATGATCAATTTCTTGAGTCCATGTAGCTTAGCTGGAATGCTAATAGACTTTAACAAGTAACATTTCTTCAGTTCCAGATATTTTAGTAGTTGGCAATTTGAGACAAGTTTCCCAAGCATTGCGTCGTTGATGTTTACTTCACACAGGCTTAATCTTTCTAAGACCCTGAAATATTTGAACTTAAAATACCTGTGGAGTCTACAGTAACTCAAGTTCAAAATAGCCAAAAGTTTATTGCTTTGGAACAAACTTTCCTGCAGCTCAAATCTCTTCTCCCTCCTTTCATAAAATCCCGTACTAGCTTCAGAGAAATCCAAGTTGAATTCTTCAACTCCATTTAGTACGGCTTGTTCCACCCATAAAGAAGTAATCTTTTGATGCTTGATTCCTGGATAGAAGTGAAGATTAAATATCTCAATCTTTCTTTTGCCATGATCACTCATCTCTTGTTGAACCTTTGTAGCCAATTCATCGTTTTGATCTGGCCTCCCAAATGTGAGAATGGTTTTGTGAGAAAACCGATTTTTCCATAGATTCTTCCACTTTGAGGACAGAATGCCGGTCCTTATAGCATCTTTTCGAGGAAGAAATGCAAGAATGTGGAAGAGGATCATCTCAGGTATGTCACTGATAATGTCAAGTCCAGGACATGGTCGATGTATCCATTGATCTTTGAGCTCGTCGGCAACATCCATCTGCAAGGTTCATCATTGAACTTTATATCTTTATATCCGACAATGATATTATTCCCCAGTTTTTTTTTCCATTAGAATTGGAGAAAACCTCAATTAATCTACATATTATACCATACTGCAATAATATTATTGGTAATTTTCCGATAAAACGATTACAATACATTACTATAGAATCTGATAAAACATCTTATTATTAAAAAAAAAATGATAAAACATCTAACTTTAAAATCTTTTTTTGGCTGCTTAATCTAATTAACAGTCAAACCTATGAACATAGGTGTGATTAATTTCAACATATAGACATTCGGTTATAATTATGAAACGACTAGCAAATTAGAAAAACTTAGAGGTTGATGGAACCTGTTGTCTTCTCACTTCCATCTTCGATCAACCTTTCAACTCCTTCAACGCTTCAAGTCTTTCAGTTCAAAAAACTATCTCTCACAAACAAAAACAAAAAAATTTAAAACAATGATTTATGACTTTAAATTTTGGTAATATATAATAATTTTAAATTGTAATTTCAAGAAGGAAGTAAATACTGTATATATATCTCTCTTTTTTCTTACTTAACGTAATTATAAATCATACTAAAATTGAAATGTGCCTTTCCTTGTTAGCTTAACCACTCCTATTATTTAGTTGTTTAGAAGTTCAGCAAATATCGTGGTCATTATCCCTTCTTCATAGGATCCCACGAATATTCACCTCCTTTTCCTTTGAAAATTTTCAAAATTATTTTGTTTCCATTTTTTTTGCTAAATATTTTGATAATCTGCTATGCCTAATACTAATAGCCCATGCCTAACCTTGCGACTTGCGATTAACGTTGAGTTGTATTTGGGCCTAGGCCCATTACCTGCCTTATTATGACAGTAATTCTATTGGGCTTGAAGTGACCAACTTGTCTAGTATTCACTTGTCCTTTTTTTTTTTTTCCCATCCGATTCCTTCGTTATACTACTCTATTATTTATCTTAAAGTACGTAACTAGAAAAGTAGGTGAGATTAGCAACAAGAAAATAAAAAACAAAAAAGTTCGTGAACCAACATCAACTAACCTTTAAAAATTAGAATCAAATATTACATCCCAAACAAATAGAAAAAAGCAGAACTAATAATTTATATTAGGAGCGCAAAACAATTTATATTTTGTGAGCTCAAAATGGTACATATACAACGTATCATAATCAGTGCGTGCACAATGAAAATTCCTTAGCTTCTAACTTTTTTTTTAAAAAAATTAGATTTTAATAATATGATAGTTTATTCATATCAGTAATATTTGTCCCAAATTTATTTGAGAAATTGAGACGGATGTTAATATGTTACTATCTGTCATAAAATTTATGGTGACGTCTTTTAATGTGTCAGATTAAAATCTATTACGAATTTAATTCAGTGACAAATTTTTTTTATTATGTGAAACATCTTATTGATCACTGCAGGTCATTTTTCTTATAGTAACTCAAAGAGAGATAAAATATAATAAAAATATAAATCACATTATATGTTTTGTTAACTTCTATCTCTCCTACTTTCTTGTCTTGTCTAATTTTTGGCTAACTCAATATATGTTTACATGGGCTAAAAGTGATCGGCATTGTTGTCATGTTTCACATTTTGTGAACTATGCCAACGATTTTGTTCTTGGGTCAACAAACATGGGTTAGACATAACATATGTTGTTTTTCATATGCATATATTGTATAACTTCTTTAATCAAGAATGTTAGTTGGGCATGACTTTAGAGTTCATAAGTAAATTTCTAACATACTGAAAAGTATAAAACATCATTAAATGTTGCACACAACCATGTTCTCATGATTTTTCATATTATTATAACCCAAATAAGTTGAATGAAATTATTTTATGTGTATGTGAAGTCAATTTAGATGTGTGAAATCATCATTATTGTAAAATAGAAAATATCATTAAATGTTACATGTAAGTATACATTAATAATCATCAATACTGTTACAACACAAATAGGTTAGGTGAAGTCAATTATTTGTATGAAATAAATCATCATTGAAAAGCAAGAAATATCATTAAAGTCTCTTCTAAAAAAACTATATTTCATAAATATGTTTAGCATGTTTTAACCACAATATATGTTAGAAGTCAACATTTCATGTTTGTGAAAACAATCATTATAAAAAGATAGGAATCACCATACCGTCATACTTTCAAGCAATTAGTTATGGATGTTTTAAAGTCAACATGTCAGTGTGTGTGAAGTCATTTTTTTTTTTTTGTTAACCGATGAATAAAATAACATATTATTGTATTCTCGTGAAGTTTAGATCAATGCAAATATGATTCTCAGTGTATACATAACATTGAAGTTTTGCGCACACACACATGTGATTATAGTGCAACATTAGGAGTTATAAAATAAAGCAAGTAAATTTAGGAAAAGATTCAAAACATTGGATACCAAATTAAAATCATAGATAATATTTGAGGCCATAACGCAAATGAATTCAGAATAAGAAATCCTACAACAAGATCAAAGAACATTACTGATGTAAATTAAAAGGAGTTGAGAACTAGACAGATACAACCGAAGCACAACATTTAGTAGTTTGTCGACTGACAAGGAACTTAAGCCCAGTTTGGTGTCACACGAGTCAAAAAACTTTGGATAGCCTTCATATGCTTCGGTTGGACGTTGGAACGCATGGGAATCGTCCTTATGAGTTTTTATCACCATCTCCGCAGCTGGTGATCTGCCTTTTTCATGAGTTGTTCGACATTTATCAAGAGATTTTCATCGGTGGACACCAAGGTGATGAGCTTCAAGTTTACAGCGTTTTTCAGGTAGGAACTCAACGAGAATGAACACGCTGATATGGCCATTGAAATTCTTCAATTTTATGAACCTCTAAATTCTGAAAGTACTTGATATATATATTTCTTACGCTAGCTAGCTCCCTATCAACCAGCAGGCGCCAGAGACAAACTCCATAGAAGGATCTGATTTCTGATAGCAATATCGGGAGTTGCAAGTTCACCAGGAAAAAGGAAAGAGAGATTAAGTAATCCTGAATATTATTTGTGAAATAATGCGCAAATTGTCATTTACACTATCAAACTATAACTATAAGTTAAGCGAAAAATCATACATCCATGAAAAGCCTCTTCAGTTCTGGGAACCAAAATTGCTTGAACAGACCGTAAATGCGGATGAGATCAGCACCCTCCATCTTCTGAGAATTAAGATTGAGCTCCTTGATACTGCAGTGATGCATAAGTTTCTCTTCGTAACAAACACTGTGGCAAAAAATATTTTATATATACATACATACTGATGCGGTTTGTTTTTGGGGTGGCTGCAACAGGTATGAGTTCTCTCAATTTATAAAGTGGAAGTCGCGGTACTGGCTATACGCCCGACCCTCGGATGAGGGAGCGGCTCGGGAGTAGGCAGGAGTGAGGTGGAGGTCGGATGCTCGGCTCGGATCTGGAGACTCGGATCGGTCTCTACTCGGCCTTGGAACACCGGGGTTGATCCCGGTGGCAGGCCCTCCGACGGTCTAGTTAGTTACTGAAGAGTAACAGTAGCTAGGTTTTTAGAGGAGAAAGATTGATTACCTTTTAATAGAGGGGAAGGTCTGGTATTTATAGGCAGAAAACCGGGTCTGAGACCCTGTTGGGCCGGGTCGGACCCGTTAGCCCATGGGCCTATTGCGACAAAAGTCCGTTTGACCCTGTGTTAACTTGATGATCAAGAAAGCGCTGTTTCTGAGGGGATCCAGTGGCCCAGATGGGGCCACGTCATTTGACCCATATCAGGAGACCCCCACTCCTGGAGGGCTGGATAATCCAGCCGTGTAGGAGTGGTTTTGCCTCTGTAGGAAGAATGGAGTGGTGTGTATGGCGAAGAATGGAATTCGTATCTTACTGGAGAGGCCAGCGGGGTAGGATGAATGGGATCCCCTCTTGGAGTTATGAGGGGTGTCGAGTGCTGAAGAGCAAGAGCTCGTTTTGCGGAGCGTCGAGGGTCGGTAGACGAGCCCCTTTTCTTGTTGGAAAAGCAGGGGGACGTAGAGATCTGAGGAGTAGAAGCTCGCTTATCCGAGCATTGAGGATCGGTAGGCGAGCCCCCTCACTTGTTGGAATAGCAAGGGGACGTCGACATCTGAGGAGCAGGAGCTCACTTAGCCGAGCGTCGAGGGTCGGGAGACGAGCCTCCTCACTTGTTGGAAATGCAAGGGGTTGTCGAGATCTGAGGAGCAGGAGCTCGCTTAGCCGAGCGTCGAGGGTCAGTAGACGAGCTCCCTCACTTGTTGGAAAAGCAAAGGGACGTCGAGATCTGAGGAGTAGGAGCCTGCTTATCCGAGCGTCGAAGGTCGGGATACGAGCCCCCTCACTTGTTGGAAAGGTTTTTGTGGCTCGCGGTGCCATCCGAGCGCCGAGTATCAAACTTTCTAGGGAAGTTTTTGTGGCTCGCAGTCTCAACCGAGGGTCGAACTTCAAACTTGTTGGGAAAGTTTTTGTGGCTCGCAGTGCTATCCGAGCGCCGAGTCTCAAACTTATTGAGGAAGTTTTTGTGGCTAGCGGTGCGATCCGAGAGCCGAGCTTCAAACTTGTTGAGGAAATTTTCGTGGCTCGCGGTGCCATCCGAGAGCCGAGCTTTAAACTTGTTGGAGAAATTTTTGTGGCTCGCGTTGCCATCCGAGCGCCGAGCTTCAAACTTGTTAAGGAAGTTTTTGCGGCTCGCGGTGCCAACCGAGCGTTGAGCTTCAAACTTGTTGGGGAAGTTTTTGTGGCTCGCAGTGCCATCTGAGCGCCGAGCCTCAAATTTGTTGAGAAAGTTTTTGTGGCTCGCGGTGCGATCCGAGTGCCGAGCTTCAATCTTGTTGAGGAGGTTTTTGTGGCTCGCGGTGTCATCCGAGCGCCAAGCCTCAAACTTGTTGAGGAAGTTTTTGTGGCTCGCGGTGCCATCCGAGAACCGAGCTTCAAACTTGTTGGAGAAGTTTTTGTGGCTCGCAGTGCCATCCGAACACCGAGCTTCAAACTTATTGAGGAAGTTTTTGTGGCTTGCGGTGTCATCCGAGCACCGAGCCCCAAACTTGTTGGCGAAGTTTTTGTAGCTCACGGTGCCATCCAAGCGCCGAGCTTCAAACTTGTTGAGGAAGTTTTTGTGGCTCGCGGTGTCATCCGAGTGCCGAGCTCCAAACTTGTTGGCAAATTTTTTGTAGCTCGCAGTGCCATCCGAGCGCCGAACTTCAAACTTGTTGGAGAAGTTTTTGTGGCTCGCGGTGTCATCCGAGCGCCGAGCCCCAAACTTGTTGATAATTTTTTGTGGCTCGCGGTGCCATCCGAGAGCCGAGCTTCAAACTTGTTGGAGAAGTTTTTGTGGCTCGTGGTGGCATCCGAGAGCCGAGCTAGAAACTTGTTGAGGAAGTTTTTGTGGCTCGCGGTGCCATCCAAACGCCGAACTTCAAACTTATTGAGGAAGTTTTTGTGGCTCGCGGTGTCATCCAAGTGTCGAGCCCCAAACTTGTTGGCGAAGTTTTTGTGGCTCGCGGTGCCATCCGAGCGCCGAGATTCAAACTTGTTAAGGAAGTTTTTGTGGCTCGCGGTGTCATCCGAGCACTGAGCCCCAAGCTTATTGGCGAAGTTTTTGTGGCTCGCGGTGCCATCCGAGTGCCGAGCTTCAAACTTGTTGGAGAAATTTTTGTGGCTCGAGGTGTCATCCGTGCACTGAGCCCCAGTTGACCATGCGTTCCGAGCCGTCGCACCAGCTGAAAGGGTTGGGGGTAAAGAGGTAATTTTGTGCCCCATACTGACGTCACAGGTATGAGAATCGAAGCGATTCAGATCCTAGTGACCGTTGGATCTTGATGATCAAGATTCATCAAGATCCAACGGTTAGATCTTTTCGTGAAAATCGAGAAGTCTCTTCCTCTGTTATAAATCTCCCCCCTCCCCCCCCCCCCCTCTTTCATTTCCACACTTTCCGTTTTTTCTCTTAAGAACAGGAATTTCTCCAATAACCGTCGACGACCTTTTTCCGGTAATCTTCTCGTAGCTCGATACTTCTAGGTTAGTATTTTTGATTCAGAGTGTCGCACGCTCAGTCCGGCTCTGAGGCAAGCTCTTCAGGTCGTTCTGAGGAGGAAGGTGAGTCAGCTTCGACATCTTGGTTTCTGGGCAACCTTGGATTCAAGGAGGAGGTTCAGTCAGACTTAGGATCGGATGGTGAGGATGATGTAGTTTATGTCGTGCAACTTATACGATCCCGTAGGCCAGGTAAGGAGCCTGTGGAGGAGGGTGAGCATGAAGAAGGAGACCCCGAGGGAAAGGGAATTCTTGAGGAGGGGGAGCACGAGGAGGGAGACCTCGAGGGGGAAGAGCTTGGTGTGGAGGACGACCAGGAGGAGCCCGAACAGGGGACCGGGGGAGGCGATGGTCGGGGAGAAGAGGAAGGAGGAACCGCGAGGGAGGCAGCCGAGGAGGAGGATGATCTTCCGCCTCTGCCCCCATTAGCGACCACATCTTCAGAGAAGAAGCTTCGCCCTCGTAGGAGGAAGAGGAAGTGGATTCGTCCTGATAGCTTGCCCACGCCAGAAAAATATGGTCATGAACCGGGGTTCGAGTTTCCCCCCCGTGTCCCATAGAAACCCGAGGTCGATCAGAATGTACCCTGACGACGTGGAGGGCCTTGTCGCGTTCACCTCCTTACTGCAGGACGAGGGTAGGCCTGTGATTAAGATGGACAGCATCTAGTGCGTCTTGAGGGCGGACTATCTGAATATCCCGAGGGCGGTCTACTTCATCCCGAAGGAGTTTGAACTTCTGATGCCGAACCCTGGAATCCGCCCGACCACAGCTCTGGAGTCGTGCTACTGTATGTTTCCCGAGGTTGCCTTTATCTCGGGGTTGAGGCTGCTGCTGCACCCTTTCATCGTGAGGGTTTTGAAGTGGGCGGAGTTGAGTCCGATGCAGTACGGTCCTAACTCGTGGAAACACCTGGTTTGCTTCATTCTGAAGTGCTAGGAGAAGGGCATCAAGCCGAGGCTTACATATTTCCGTGCTATCCTAGGGATGAGCTCGCTCGGAGATGCGGAGGAAATCTTCTACCTCTCACCGCGATCTCACAAGAAGGTGATGCACGGCCATCCGGACTCCATCATAGGATGGAAGGAGAAGTATTTCATAGTCCACAGCGAGAAGACTTGGAAGATTCCAACCCTTTGGAACTTTGGTAAGCCGAACAACAAGCCCCTGAAGCGCAGTAAGTTGACTGAGAAAAAGTGGGCGAAGGTGGAGAAGATTGTTGGAGGGCACAGTATAGGGTGGCCGCGAGTGACGGAGCTGTACCTGGCCCGAGCTGGAGTGAGCCCAACCGACCCTAGTATGTTTTTGTTCTGAATTTGTTTATCTTCCTGGCTTCGTGTTAAAATATTTCTTTTTCTTCCCTTTTGCAGAGATGTCCGCCAAGCAGCTCAACGACGGGCAGGCTTTGTTGGCCCTAGTCGCCAAAAGGAGGGTAGACAAAGAGAAGAAGGCTGCCACGGGTGCGGGTTCTAGTAAAGGGCCGGCCTCGGTAATGGTGGAGCTGTCCCCGAAGAAGGCGAAGAAGCACCACCATATGCCGAGGTCGTCGAAGGAACCGGGGGCGAGCTCCGGTAGCAGAAGAGGGGCTGAGGTCCCGGAGCAGAGGCTCCCTCCACCCTGCCCCAGTGCCGAGCAGATGGTGGGGCAGCAGGGCTTGAGGCCGCACGCCTTAGATTGGGGGGTCAAGGCAGGGGATATCCTACTCGAGGGTCTGGTGGCCATGGAGGTGGTGAAGCATCCCGCCACGGAGCGAGATTGGATGGCTCTGGCAACGGAGACGTCCGAGACAGGATTCATGAGGCGGGCTCACGCACAACTCTCGGTAAGTGTTTGGAATTTGCTTTCAGCATAGAATTTAGGATTTCTTCTAACTTATTCTCCCTCAGCCAGGCAGTGCTTCACGGGCAGCACTTTCACAAGTGCTTGGAGAAGGAGGTCCTCGTCGAGAGGAGGAACACGGAGAAGTACTTCCGCGAGGTTACCAAACTGTAGGACAAGCTGAAGGAGGCCCAGAACGCTGAGGAGGCTGAGAAGGCGTAGATCGCTATGGCAGAGATGGAGATCACCATGGCAGATACTCTGATCCTGGCCCAGGACGAGGCCTATGCCAAGGCAAAGGAGCACTTCCAGCAGGTCTGCCCGGACGTTCGGGTCGACCACCTCCACTACAACTGGCAACCAGAGCATTCGCTCACGCCCGGTGGTGAGGAGGAGATGGGGGACCCTCACCAAGAGGAGGTCGGGGGTGACCCGGCTGACGAAGAGGTGTCGTCCCCCTCTCAAAAATAGTTTAGGATTTTCTTTCTTTTGATTTTGTAGAAAACATCAAAATAACTTTCTACTTAACCCGTCATTATGGATAATGAGTTAAGTGATCTTAACCCATTATTCACAATAACGGGTTAAGTAGGGATATTTTGGCAGAACTTTATCATCTACAGAGCTGAGATTAAAAATCTTCTGCCATTATATGTCTACTTAAGCCGTCATTGTGGATAACGGGTTAAGTGATCTTAACCCGTTATTCACAATAACGGGTTAAGAAGGGATATTTTGGTAGAACTTTATCATCTACAGAGCTGAGATTAAAAATCTTCTGCCATTATATATCTACTTAACCCGTCATTGTGGATGACAGGTTAAGTGTGGGTAACCCATCATCACCAATGACGGGTTAGGTAGAGATATTTCGGAAGAAAATCAGTACATGTGTCTCTTTGAAAATACAACATCACAACAACAATTCATAGCACAAGAAGTGAGAAACTCAGTTCACAACAATACAACAACATATATATATCATACCACAACAACTCAGAAATCCATGTTCGCAATAATATATATGTTAAGACATAAAATAGGACATTCATTAGCAAATAGTAATCTCCACAATTGTTCAACTTCATTTACCTATTACAAGACATTGAGTACAAAAAAATTCATCTCAACAATGAAGTCCTGTACATGGATCGATTCAGCTATCTTCATGGTTGACTTCCGTGGATGCCCGGTATTTATCTGGAACATTTACAAACATAGAAAAAAACAGTAGTTCTTAGTTATTTGAACGGAATAAAATCAAAAACCAAACAATAAAATACCACTAACCAACCTATTTTTAGATAATACCTTTTACGACCACGCGGTTTGCGACCACTTGGTGTAAATTGATCAGGTGGGTTCCTCTTTCATTGAGGATTCCGTCGTCTACCTTCCGTTTTGGGAGATTGAGGATCATCTTCCCATTGCTCCTCCTCATCTTCTTCAGGTGGTTGTTGTTGTTGAACCTGTTGCGGCTCGGTGATGCGAATTCCTAGCCTAGTCACAGTTTGTTTTCGCCGAGGAAGTGCCACGTTGGATTTTAAATATGCATCAAGTTGTGGACCTTCAGTGGCACGCTCGCACCAGATGAGTTAGGGAAGATCACTCCCCGATCATGCTGAAAATATATGCACGGGCATAGTAACGTATGGATTCATCGTCCGAATTCTCCGTCAAAAATCCGTCGAATTGATATTTCAACCAACTAAGTAGAAGTGATTTCCCATCGAAGATTTCGGTCCAGAATTCAGCTTCGGCCTTATCTTTCGCATCGTCTAAGGCTTGATCTAATAGATCGGCATCAAAATCAGCAGGAGTATCTCTGATGATTTCTCTTTCAACGTCCTCTTTTTTTTGGATCAAGGACTCCTCAATATCGATACCGAGCAGATCACGAACAACTTCTACTCGGTCAAAATCCATGTTCCCCGTCACGACGACCCCATTTATTGGTAACCCAGTAATGATCGCTACATCTTGGAGAGTGACGGTCATCTCACCCACCGGTAGGTAGAAAGTGTGGGTCTTCGGCCTCCAACGTTCGACCAGAGCTGTAAGTAGAGGTCGGTCAAGCTTCACATCCCCCATAAAGTGTAAGCTCCGTAGAAACCGGCTTCAACTAAGAAGGGAGTGATAAGGGGATCGAATGGAAGAAGTTCGTGCTTCCAGAAGTTGCACTTTTTTGCGGACCCAGTCCACACGGATTCTGATCGGTGTCTGGATTGCAACGAAAGTAAGCTGGAGTCCACTGGTCCAGAGGAGCAATGGATATCAAAGACGAGAGACCGGTCTCGGCAGGTGTAGACCCACCAACCTACACGAACAAAGAGAAATATTATTATTAATGAGACAATAAAACTCATATTCATATTTAAATCCGATAATAATAATCAATCTTACCTCCATCATAGGTGTGCCACTAGCGCTACCAGAAGGGCTACTCGGTCGCCTTGTTCCAGCCATTTATCTGTGAATGAAAAATTTAAGATTAATTGATACGGGTTACATCCATTTATCTATCAGCAATAAACAAAGCGAAAATATGGCAGAAAATGCACAAAACACAACCAAAAATAGCAACACTATGCAACTTGGTCGAATTCAAGTAACACAAGCCACCCGAACTTGTAGAAGCGAGTTTCGAGTCATGGTTTGCGAGATACGGCCGTATACCACTTTACTTGGTTTTTTTCAACCGAAAGCGATACGCGGCCGTATCTCTCGAACAGTGAGTCAAAACTCACTTCTATAAGTTGGGTTGGCTTCTCATAGGGGACACCAACTGATGCGGTTTATTTCTGGGAGACGTGTGGACGCACCAGGTGTGAGTTCGGACTCGATTTATATTGGAGAAGAATGCCGCTCGTCTGCCGATCTTCGGTTGACCCTCGGGGACCTGCGATGAGCTCGGAAAGATGGCGGGGCTCGGATCGGAAGGGTCGGATCCGAGCTCTTGTGTACCTGCAGACGGTCCTGAAACACCGGGGTTTATCCCGGCGGCGGACCCTCCGACGCTCTAGTCAGTCTCTGTGAGAGAGTAGCGATAACTAGGTATATTTAAGTGGTAAAAGATTCATTACCTCAAAAGGTGGGTGGGGGTCTAGTATTTATAGAGAATCCCAACCGGGTTTGGTTCCACTTGGGGGCCGAGTCTGGATCCGAAAGCCCGTGGGCCTGACGTGGCAGAAGGCCCAGGGGGTTTAGGGCGGACGTGGCAATACCAGGAGTGGTATAGGACTGACGTGGCAACACCCTTGGCGGTATTTGGAGTTGACGTGGCTGATCGTGGGTCTCCTGCGCTTCGGGGGGGGAATCAGAGGGCCTAGGCTGCGCCAGGTCATCCTTCTGCCCCGCCAGAGAGGGGGGACGGCCTGTGGGACTGTCCCGGATCGGACTCCGAGGGCTACTGAGGCTCGTCGGCACGAGGAGGCCAGTACTGTGAGGGAAAACACGAGGTTCGGCGCCGACCCTGAAGTGGTTCGGAGCCGAACCAGGTTGCTATCTTTACCTTTCTGAGTGGAAATTGTATTGGGCCCTGGTTGGGCCTCAGGCCATTTTTACCCTGTCACACAAGCCCCCCATTCCTGCGGGGGGTGCGGGAGCTAGCCGTGGAGGAGTGCTTATGGTTGTAGAAAAAATGGGAGGGCGAATCACAGGGCCTTCCTGGTGGTGCTGCCCTGAGGCTCGGATGGGACCTCGAGCTAGTCGAGGGTTTACTTGTAGGTGAAGGCGATGGCGAACCGTTGTCTCTTCCGGAGAAGAGTACCCTGGTGTTCGACAGAACCTCTAGAGGTCGAGGGATTATGTGTCGACAAGGGTGATGGCGAGCCGTTGTTTCTTCCTGAGAAGAGTACCCGGGTGCTAGACCGAACCTCGAGATGAGGGGGAATTATGGGCTGGTAAGGGTGATGGCCAGCCGATGGATCTTCCGAAGAAGAGTACCCGGGTGCCAGACCGGACCTCGAGCTGGCGAGGGATTATGGGTCTGTAAGGGTGAAGGCGAGCCGTTGTTTCTTCCTGAGAAGAGTACCCTGGTGCCAGGCCGAACCTCGAGACGAGGGGGAATTACGGGCTGGTAAGGGTGATGGCCTGCCGGTGGATCTTCCGAAGAAGAGTACCCAGGTGCCAGACCGGACCTCGAGCTGGCGAGGGATTATGGGTCGGTAAGGGTGAAGGCGAGCCGTTGTTTCTTCCTGAGAAGAGTACCCGGGTGCCAGACCTAACCTCGAGACGAGGGGGAATTACGGGCTGGTAAGGGTGATGGCCAGCCGGTGGATCTTCCGAAGAAGAGTACCCGGGTGCCAGACCGGACCTCGAGCTGGCGAGGGATTATGGGCCGGTAAGGGTGAAGGCGAGCCGTTGTTTCTTCCTGAGAAGAGTACCCCGGTGCCAAGCTGAACCTCGAGACGAGGGGGAATTACGGGCTGGTAAGGGTGATGGCCAGCCGGTGGATCTTCCGAAGAAGAGTACTTTAACGCCGGTGTAGGCGAGCCGTTATTATGCCCGAACCGACCCCCGTTCCGGGCGGCCAGTCCGGCACTGGGTGACGTCAGCAGCACATGTTTCGAGGACGTGGCGTGATTTCCTAGGCGGCAGTTGCACGTCAATCGGTGAATAGTGACTGCGAAAATCGAGGAGTTGTTCCTATCCCCTATAAATGCTCCCCCTTCTCCTCCCATCGCTCATTTCTTTCTTGCTCCTTACTTTTCAAAAAACCCTTCACCTCTTCAGCGCTCGTCCCTTCAGTTTCCTGCAGCAAGGTCGTTTTTCCGAGGTGATCCCAGGTTAGTTGGTAACCCCGTTTAGCTTTAGGCACAGATGGATAGGGCTCAGTCTGGCTCGTCGGCGTCGACCTCTGGGGAGGGGCCGGTAGGCGAGGAGGAGGTTGTTCACACTGTGCAGCCATTGCGATCTCGGAGGCATTTCGTGGTGGAAAGCAGCGATTCTGAGGAGGGGGGCGGTAGTTCAGACGAAGTCCGGACCCTAGGGTTGGCTTCCGGAGAGGAGGGTGGCTCCGAGGGGGATGGCTCCGTAGGGTCTCGGAATCCGCCCGTTCTGGGGCGTTTGTCTACACCTTCGCCGGAACGGACCAAGAGGAGGAGGGCTCCGAAGAAGAGGGGATCGAGGATTGGCGGCCCGAGCGACTCGGTGATAGGGTCGTCTGCACAACCACAGTCTTTCCGTCGCTACCCCCGACGATCTCTCGGATAAGGAGTCCTCGGGGGTCCAGCCGTCGTCGTCAAGTCGGAAGAGGTTGAAGGTGGACGCATCCCCGACCGTTCTGGAGGCAAGCGACTTGGGGGCTCTGCAGTTGGCCTACTATATAGGGCCCAATTATGAGCTTATGCTGCCGAGTTCTACTCTTCGGCCGACCGATCCCCTGCCGGATAAGTATTGTATCTTCCCTGTGGACGCCTTTATCTCCGGCCTGAGGCTGCCCATCCATCCATTCGTTCGGGAGGTGTTAAATTGGTCGTCCCTGGCGCCGATGCAGTTTGGGCCGAACTCCTGGAAGCAGATCATCTGCTTCGTGCTGTTGTGCGAGGAGCAGAGGGTACCCCTGCGGCTGAACGTGTTTCGAGCGATGTTGTTGATCGGCTCATCGGCAGAAGGAGTATACTATATCTCGCCCCGAGGTAAGGCGAAGGTTGTCCACGGTCATCCAGATTCCATCAAGTTCTGGAAGAAAAAGTATCTGGTGATCCGGAGTGAGGATCCTTGGGCTATCCCTACTCGGTGGAACCATTCTAAGCCGAGCTACGCAGCACCAGGGCCGGGGGACTTGACGGCGGAGGAGTGGAGACTCGTTGAGCGTCTCCGCCTGTCGTATAGCATCAATTGGGGGAAGGTGACGGAGGCCCACCTGGCGAGCGTCGGACTGAGCCCTAGCCCGGCCGTGTCTCGTACGTGGTTGTTTCTTTCTTCTCACTCCTCTTGTACTTTCTTGCTCATTTGTTCTTAATGGATCTTTTTACAGAAATGGATGAAGAGTCGATTAAGGCGTTGAGGCTCGCCATGAAGAAGAAGAAGGCCGAGAAGAAGGATGTCGTGGCGAAGACGACCGAGTTGTCCCAGGTGGTTTCCGAGGCCCCCATTCAGTCGAGGAGGAAAAGGACTCGGTCAGAGACGGGTGGGGACGCGGTGGTCCAGGGGGGCCCGGATCAGGGTACGGCCGCCGACCTTGATAAGGGGAAGGGTCCCCTGGTGGATCCCGGGCTAGAGGAGAGACTTCGGCGAAGGTGGGTGCTGGATTGGTCGATCCGCGAGGGCGATTGCCTGGTCCGGGGGTGCCAGGCCGTGGAGGTGGCAGATAAGCTGGCGACCCCTCGGGACCGTTCGGACATGAAGTCCCAGACCCTGGACGAGGCGTACGTACGTCTTGCGCAGGCCACTGTGCTGGTAAGTCAATCGAACCCCCTAGCTGTCGGGTTATGTTGTTTAAGAAAGATTTCTTAGTAGTGTCTGGCTGCGGCAGGCGACCGTGCAGGGGGCCCATGTGAGGGGCCTCTACGAGGCGGCGTTGCAGCGAGAGCGAGACCGGGCTGACAAGGCCGAGCAGGAGGTGACGGAATTGAAGGGAGAGCTCGAAGGCTCTCGTAAGAAGGAGGCAGAGACGAAGGCGGCTTTTGACAAGGAGAAGGAGGAATGGGCGAAGGCGAGGGTGGCTCTGGAGGAGATGTCGGAGAAGGAGAAGAAAGAGGTGACCGAGTCGTGTCAGATCCTGGTGATCAAAGCCCAGGACAGCAGTTATGCAAAGGCCCTCAGCCATGTGAGGCACTTTTATCCGACTATCGACCTGTCCAACCTCGAGTATGATATGGAGATTGAGGGGACACCGGAGACCCCTGGCGGACAAGGGTCTGATGATAAACCGGTTGCCGACCCCCCTACGGATCCGGCTGACATTAAGGTGGGAAAACCAGCTGTATAATTTTTGTCCTTCTTTTTCCTTCTCTCGATTGTATTTGCCTTCCGCGGACTGGCCACCGCATTTTTTTGTATGGGAAAACTGAATTTATAAAAAGAGGGTTTTTTGGCTGGCTAAGTGTTCCAACTTCGAAGAATTTCTGAACCTCTTTGCTTATATGTCTTGAGTGGGCTGGTTCTCTTGTAGGTTACGGCTCCCCCTCCTGAGGTGGACTCCCTTCGTTCCGACGTGGCGTGGCTTCGGGGCAAGGTTGAGGCCTTAGAGGCCACTTTGGTTCGGTATCGAAAGAGGGCTCGCGACACTGATGCGGCCTTTCATTATTACAGGAACAAGTCTGAAGCCCTAAGTGAGGAGGCGAGCCGGCTGAGGAGGGCGATGGTGGATCGGGAGCTAGGGGGCGTTGGTCTTGGATATACCATGTCAAGTTCCTCGGTGCAGAGGCCTTCCTCGGAGAAGCTACTTCGCGACGTGATAGTGGAGAAGGAGATGGAGATACACCGTTATAGGACTATGTTGGGTGTTTCGACATCTTCCTCGAGGGGTCGGCGAGAGGAGGGGGCTCCCTCGGCGTTGCAACTGATGGAACGCATGCGATCCGTGGATGCCCAGAGCTCCGTGGCCGGGGTGTCGACTGGGGCAGAACCGAAGGACCGTCATGACGAAGAGAGAGTTCCAAGTCGTTCGGTCGGAGTGATTCCGCCCTTCGCCGGATCCGAGAGGCCCTAAGTCGGCGATTCCCTTTAGTTTGAGATGAGTGGAGTGGTCCTGTAACGGTATTTGCTTGTTTTCTCCGCACCAAATAAAAGAGTATGAATAAAGCTTTCTTTTCCTTCTTTGCTCTGGCTAGCGGGGTGGTGAAGGGCGGTGTAGGTGAGGTTGGGCTCCGCCGATTCGTGAGGGATCGATGCGGGGCGACAGGGAGACCTCTGGTCCGGAGTTGGGTCGAACCTGCCGAGGCGTTTGGGGATGAGACCTGAGTGAGAACCCAGGTGCCGCCCCCATTGCCCGGTACCGGGTCGGAGTTGCCGAGGTTTTTAGCTTTTGACAAAAAGAAACTTCTTTTATACCAGACAGGGGGGGGGGGGTCGCCGAAGCGGCCCTTTACACATGAATGTTTACAAAAGTTTTAATTTACTTAAGCCATGCTAGAGCCTAAGCTTGCTCTCCCAGGAATTTCATGAGGTGCTCAGCGTTCCAGGGTCGGCTGATGGGTCGGTCGTTCATATCCGTCAGTCGGTATGTACCAGGGCGTACAGCCTCGACTACGCGGTACGGGCCTTCCCAGTTGGGAGCCAGCTTCCTCTTCTTGGTTGGATCAGAGACAGATAGCTTTCGCAAAACCAGGTCCCCTGCCTGGATGCTGGTGGGGCGGACTTTCTTATTGTAAAATCTCTCGATCCGTTGTTGATAAATGCTCCTTCGGACCGCGGACTTCTCTCGTACTTCGGCGACGAGGTCCAGGTTAGCCCTCAGGGCGGACGCATTGTCTTCTTCATCGAAGGCTAAGATCCGGGGAGAAGGCAATCCGACCTCGACGGGGATGACTGCCTCGGTCCCATAGGTCAGATTGAATGGCGTCTCCCCCGTGGGGATCCTCTGTGTGGTTCGGTGTGCCCATAGTACGCTGGGCAGCTCCTCAACCCATAGCCCTTTGGGGGAGTTGTCAAGGCGCTTTTTGAGGCCGTCGAGGATTTGCCTGTTCGCATTCTCCGCTTGGCCGTTAGACTGAGGGTGGCAAATGGCGGAGAAACGCTGCTGGATGCCGATGTCCTCACAGAAAGATTGGAAGTTCTGCCCTTGGAACTGGGTTCCGTTGTCCGTGACGAGGATTCGGGGGATCCCGAATCGACAAATGATGTTCTTCCAAAAGAACTGTTGCACTTGGCGCTCGGTGATGCTGGATAGCGGTTCGGCTTCGATCCACTTGGTGAAGTAGTCGATGGCGACAATCAGGAATTTCTTTTGCCCTACCGCTGGGGGGAAGGGCCCCACAAGGTCCATACCCCACATGGCGAAGGGCGTAGGGCTTGCCAGGGATCGGAGGTTGGCTTAAGGAAGCCTTTTGATAGGAGAGAATCTTTGGCAGGGGCCGCACCTCTTGACTAAGTCTTGTGAGTCTTGAAGCATGGTGGGCCAATAGTACCCTTGATTCAGGGCCTTTCGGGCAAGTGTCCTACTCCCCATGTGGCATCCGCCGATCCCCTCGTGCAGGTCTTTGAGGGCGTAGCTGGCCTCGTCCTTGGCGAGGCAGCGGAGGTATGGTTTGCCGTCGGCCAAGGTGTACGAGCGCTTGAAGAGGATGTTATCGATCATGACGAACCTTTCAGCTCGGATTCTGATTCGTCTGGCCTCGGCTTTTTCTTCAGGAAGCTCGGCCCTGCTTAAGAATTTTCAGATGGGAGTGGTCCAGTCGTCTGGGCTGGTCCCCTCTTGCACACACATCGCTTCCGGCTCCGGGCTACTGATGCTTGGCTTCAAGAGGACCTCGACGAGCACCGTACGATCGAGACCCTCGAAGGAAGAAGAGGCAAGTTTGGATAGCGCATCGGCCTGGGCGTTCTGTTCCCTGGGGACTCTGACAACCGCAGCGCCGTCGAAGAACGCCAAGAGTCGTCTGACTGCCGCCAAATACCTCATCATTCGGTCGTCACGGGCTTCGTACTCTCCGGTGATTTGATGGACCACGAGCTGAGAGTTGCTAAATGCCCGGATTCGCTTGGCACCGGCTCGGTGGGCGAGGGTCAATCCGGCGATCATGGCCTCGTACTCTGCCTCGTTGTTGGAGGCTGGAAAGTTGAGGCGCAGGGAGTATTGAAGTAGGAATTGGTCGGGGCCACGAAGGATGACGCCCGCCCCACTCCCCGTTTCGCATGACGAGCCGTCAACAAAGACCTCCCAGGTCGGATCCGATTCTTCTATGTCAGGTTGCTCGGATACGGTGCATTCAGTTATGAACTCGGCGAGGGCCTGTCCTTTAATGGCCGCCCTGGGATGATAGCTAATGTCGAACTGGCTCAGCTCGATCGACCATTTGACTAATCGGCCGGAGTTTTCGGGCTTGTGGAGGACAGTCTTCAGTGGTTGGTCGGTCAGTACTTGGACGGAGTGGGCCTGGAAATAAGGTCGAAGTTTTCGGGCTGCCATAACCAGGGCATAGGCCACCTTCTCTATTTTTGCGTATCTCGTCTCGGCCGGGTGCAGTACTTTGCTCACATAGTACAGTGGTTTCTGAACTCCTTCCTCCTCTCGGACGAGGACGGCGCTGAGGGCGCAGTCCGAGGCGGACAGGTAGAGCCAAAGTGGCTCGCCTGGCTCGGGCTTGCTGAGGAGAGCGGGTTGGCGAGGTATTGTTTCAGCTGCTCGAAGGCTTCTTGTTGATGGGTACCCCACTCGAAGCCCCCTTTCCCGCGCAAGGCTTTGAAGAAGGGGAGAGATTTTTCCCCTGACTTGGAGAGAAAACGGCCGATTGCCGCCAACCGACCTGTGAGCCTCTGAACCTCTTTGACATTCCGGGGCGGGGACATGTTAATGATGGCCTGTATTTTTTCGGGGTTTGCCTCAATGCCGCGCTGGCTGACGATGAATCCTAAGAACTTCCCCGTGGAGACGCCGAAGGCGCATTTAGCCGGGTTGAGTCTCATGTTGTGGTGTCGGAGGACACCGAAGGCTTCCTCGAGGTCGGCGACGTGGTCCGGCCCAGCCCGGCTCTTGACAAGCATGTCGTCGACGTAAACTTCTACGTTGCGGCCGATCAGGTCCTTGAAGACTCTGTTGACGAGTCGCTGGTACGTGGCTCCGGCGTTTTTCAGCCCGAAAGGCATAACACGGTAACAATAAAGACCTTGGTCGGTGACGAACGAGGTCTTGGAGATGTCTGGTGGAAACATCCGGATCTGATTGTACCCCGAGAACACGTCCATGAAGGACAGCAGCTCGTGCCCTGAGGTCGCATCTATTAAAGCGTCGATGCGCGAGAGGGGGAAAGGATCTTTCGGACACGCTTTGTTAAGGTCCGTGAAGTCAATGCAGATTCGCCAACCCCCTGTCGCTTTCTTCACCATGACGACATTGGCCAACCACTCGGGGTAGCTGACTTCCTGGATGAATCGAGCGGACAAGAGCTTGTCTACTTCTGTTTTTACAATTTGTTGCCTCTCCGGGGCGACTTTGCGCCTCTTTTGGACGATCGGTTTAGAGTCAGGGAGGACGCTCAGTCGGTGCATGATCAAGTCTTCGGAGATCCCGGGCATATCGGAGGGCTTCCAAGCGAAGAGATCAACGTTGCGGCGGACGCAAGCGATGATGCCCGTCTTCAGGTCTTCGGCGAGTGAGCAGCTCACCCGGAACCATTTTGACTCATCCTCGGTGTCGAATAGGACCTCCTCCAGCTCGTCAACGGGCTCGGGGGCGGGGCCGTCTCTCTCGGGTTCGAGTTCAATGGCGCTGAGGGGGAGTACGCCCCCTCCCCCGGTGGCAACGCAACATGACCGTGCTGCTTCGACGCTGTTTCGGACGATGCTGACCCCTTGGGGGGGGGTTTGAGTTTCAGATGGTGGGCCGAAGGTATCGCCTGGAGGGAGTTTAGCCCGGGCCGGCCGAGGATGGCGTTGTAGGCCGCCTTGACGTGGATGACCATGAAATCCAAGGACTCGGTCCTCTTGTCAGGGGCCGATCCAGCGGTGACGTCGAGGGTAATCATTCCCTCCACTACGACCGGGACGCCCGAAAATTTGAGCAACGTGCCTCCTGCTGGTTTGAGCTTCCCTCTGGATAATCTGAGACTTTCGAAGGTTCTGAGGAAGAGAATATTTACCGAGTTGCCGTCGTCAACAAGGATTCGGCGAACCTCACAATTGGCCATGTGGAGGCTAACGACGAGGGCCTCGCCGTGGGGTAGGTGAACTCCTTCGGGGTCCTCTCCTGAGAAGGAGACCGGCCGCGGTTGTAGCTCGGGAGAGGGGCTGTACTGAATAGCGTTTGTCTCCTGGGTGAAGGTTCTTTGGGAAGTATCGGATCCTCCCCCCACCGGCCCCCCGTGGATGTAGTGTAGGGTGAATGGCGTATCCATGGATACCTCGGATTCGGGATCCTGACCCTGGGTGCGGTTTGGGTTAGGGTTCGGGGTTGATAATCCCCGGTTCCTATCACCTTGCCGACCCCATGGGCCGTCGTCCCTGTGGGTCTGCCTCGGATGGTTCGGGGCCGGGTTGGAAGCGGCCCTTCCCCAGCTGTGGGTAATCTTGCGGTTGAGGATTACTCCCCGGAGGTCGGGCTGGGCTGGCCAGCCGACGCTCCTTTGGGACTCCCGAGGGGGAGCCTTGTGTTTCGACGCGCGTGGCCTGGCTTTATCAGTGGGTGGGGGCGAGTCCCGTTGGTTGACGGAGGAAGCAGCCCCCTTGCCTTTGGAAGCCATGAGGGTTCGGCTGTTGATGGCCTTTGAGGGTCTGGATCGGATCGGCTTCTGGAGCAGCTTTCCCACAGACGGCGCCAACCTGATGCGGTTTATTTCTGGGAGACGTGTGGACGCACCAGGTGTGAGTTCGAACTCGATTTATATTGGAGGAGAATGCCGCTCGTCTGCCGATCTTCGGTTGACCCTCGGGGACCTGCAATGAGCTCGGAAAGATGTTGAAGGCGGGGCTCGGATCGGAAGGGTCGGATCCGAGCTCTTGTGTACCTGCAGACGGTCCTGAAACACCGGGGTTTATCCCGGCGGCGGACCCTCCGACGCTCTAGTCAGTCTCTGTGAGAGAGTAGCGATAACTAGGTATATTTAAGTGGTAAAAGATTCATTACCTCAAAAGGTGGGTGGGGGTCTAGTATTTATAGAGAATCCCAACCGGGTTTGGTTCCACTTGGGGGCCGGGTCTGGATCTGAAAGCCCGTGGGTCTGACGTGGCAGAAGGCCCAGGGGGTTTAGGGCGGACGTGGCAATACCAGGAGTGGTATAGGGCTGACGTGGCAACACCCTTGGCGGTATTTGGAGTTGACGTGGCTGATCGTGGGTCTCCTGCGCTTCGGGGGGGGAATCAGAGGGCCTAGGCTGCGCCAGGTCATCCTTCTGCCCCGCCAGAGAGGGGGGACGGCCTGTGGGACTGTCCCGGATCGGACTCCGAGGGCTACTGAGGCTCGTCGGCACGAGGAGGCCAGTACTGTGAGGGAAAACACGAGGTTCGGCGCCGACCCTGAAGTGGTTCGGAGCCGAACCAGGTTGCTATCTTTACCTTTCTGAGTGGGAATTGTATTGGGCCCTGGTTGGGCCTCAGGCCATTTTTACCCTGTCACACCAACCAACTCGAAAAGTTTCAATTTTTTTGGAGGTGGTTTGAAGGGTAATCTAGTATAACCGCACTTACAAAATTCTATGTCAAAAACTTCTCATGCGATAAACTTGAGAAAACCACACAAACGACATCCGAAAATTATAAAACTTTCCGATTTGGTCGAATTCACGTAGCGCAAGCCACCCAAACTTGTAGAAGCGAGTTTCGAGTCACGGTTTGCGAGATACGGTCGTGTACCGCTTTACTTGGTTTTTTTCAACCGAAATCGATACGCGGCCGTATCTCTTGAACCGTGAGTCGAAACTCACTTCTACAAGTTGGGTTGACTTCTCATAAGGGATACCAACCAACTCGCAAAGTTTCAATTTTTTTGGATCTCGTTTGAAGGGTTTTCAACTCTAACCGCACTTACAAAATTCTAAGTCAAAAACTTTTCATGCGAGGAACTTGAGAAAACCGCACAAACGACATCCAAAAATTATAAAACTTTCCGACTTGGTCGAATTCACGTAGGGCAAGTCCCCCAAACTTATAGAAGCGAGTTTCGAGTCATGGTTTTCGAGATACGACCGTGTACCGCTTTACCCCAGTTTTTTTCAACCGAAACTGATACGCGGCCGTATCTCTCGAACCGTGAGTCGAAACTCACTTCTACAAGTTGGGTTGACTTCTCATAAGGGACACCAACCAACTCGCAAAGTTTCAAATTTTTTGGATATCGTTTGAAGGGTTTTCAACTCTAACCGCACTTACAAAATTTTAAGTCAAAAACTTCTCATGCGAGGAACTTGAGAAAACCACACAAACGACATCCGAAAATTATAAAACTTTCAGACTTGGTCGAATTCACGTAGTGCAAGCCACTCGAAATTGTAGAAGCGAGTTTCGAGTCACGGTTTGCGAGAAACGGCCGTGTACCGCTTTACTTGATTTTTTTCAACTGAAAGCGATACGCGGTCGTATCTCTCGAACCGTGAGTCGAAACTCACTTCTACAAATTGGGTTGACTTCTTATAGGAGACACCAACCAACTACCAAAGTTTCAAATTTTTTGGATATCGTTTGAAGGGTTTTCAACTCTAACCGCACTTACAAAATTCTAAGTCATAAACTTCTCATGCGAGGAATTTGAGAAAACCGCACAAACGATATCCGAAAATTATAAAACATTCCGACTTGGTTGAATTCACGTAGCGCAAGCCACCCGAACTTGTAGAAGCGAGTTTCGAGTCACGGTTTGCGAGATACGGCCGTGTATCGCTTTACTTGATTTTTTTTCAACCGAAAGCGATACGCGGCCGTATCTCTCGAACCGTAAGTCGAAAATTATTTCTACAAGTTGGGTTGACTTCTCATAGGGGACACCAACCAACTCGCAAAGTTTCAAATTTTTTGGATATCGTTTGAAGGGTTTTCAACTCTAACCGCACTTACAAAATTCTAAGTCAAAAATTTCTCATGCGAGGAACTTGAGAAAACCGCACAAACGACATCTGAAAATTATAAAACTTTCTGACTTGGTCGAATTCACGTACCGCAAGCCACCCGAACTTGTAGAAGCGAGTTTCGAGTCACGGTTTGCGAGATACGGCCGTGTACCGCTTTACTTGGTTTTTTTCAACCGAAAGCGATACGCGGCCGTATCTCTCGAACCGTGAGTCGAAACTCACTTCTACAACTTGGGGTGGCTTGTACTACGTGAGACCAACCTACTCGCAAAGATTTATATTTTTTTACGGTCGTTTGCAGGGTTTTCAACCATAACCGCACTTAAAATTTTCTAACTAATTTCATATATACAATTCTAGTTCTACAAATTACTAACGCAAGCAAAAAAATTCGGCAATTGAATATAGTTAAAGTCAACCCAATTCTATATCTAAAATCTACTAAGGCAAATTTATTTTTCCCTACTTTCTAAATAATTTAGTATACACAAATTAAAAAATAAACACAAATATAGATTACTGAGGTCAAAAAATAGTCTATGCCTTACAAAATAGGTCCAAATGAAGCCAAAGAATCAATTTGGAGGGGAACTAGGGTATCGATTTCGTTTCGAAGAGGAGATGAGAGAGTAGGGTTTCAAACTTTGGAGTAGATATTGGGAGAGAGGAGGGGGAGCGGACGGAGGATGGCTAATTTGGGTATAGACGAAGGATTAGGATTTTTTTCGTGTTGGGTTCGTCGAAGAAAGAAGAAAGAGCGAGAGAGAGAATCGCCGAAGAATATGATCTGAATGCAGATCTAAATGAATTTAGATTGTCTTAGCCCGTTGTTGGGAAGGACGGGTTAAGGCTATTTTTTAAAATAAAATTTAACTTTAACCCGTCTTTCCCAACGATGAGTTAAGACAAATTTTTATAAAAAAATATATGGGCCGTTGGATCAAAGATCCAACGGTTCAGATCAAAGTTCGCACGGGTCTGTGCACACAGACCCGTTTGCAACGGAAGAAGACTCTATATATAATGTTCTTGTCTAACAACAAAGTGTGATTCCATTGTTTATGACTGAAATGTATTCTTGTGCAACTCAATCTATCAATTGTAGCTACGTCCTGAACCATCACCATATAGATAGGAAGGAGAACAATGAGAAATATCATGATGGAAAGTCGTAAGGTTATTGACATTCATAATGGTGTACGCGTACGAATTTTTGCAAGGGAGAAGGTGCGTACGAATTAGCCGTGAAGATTTCCTATTAATGAATGATCAGAAAGGGATCTCATGTTGAAGGAGCAACGAGAGTTTCTTCTAAGAAAGCTGAGAACGAGGGTACTTCTCTTGTGAAGAGGCATGCATGAGGGTTTGTGAGCTTCGTGCAAGGTTGAGCAAGCAATGTCGTACTTGGTGAATATGTTTAGTGGAAATATTGTGTAATTGTCTTTGCATATGCACGTGTTTTCTTTATCGTTTAAGAGCTCATGCATGCTAGATATGTACTCTTAAAAAAAAATTTCTTCTTCTTATGACCGGTTTTGATACTCCGCAACAACTACTATCAAGACAATTAACATTAGTGCTCAACAAAACAGTCACTAGGACAATCATAACCGGGCCAATATATGTTGCTCAACACGTATTGCCAGTACTTCTACACATCACAACCTCCATCTGAAGAAGAGATTCCTCCAGTAATACGTACCTACCTCTTACTGATTATTTAAGCATCAGAAGGTTAATTTGTGACAGCAAGAAAGTGCTTTGTAGGTTCACTAGGTCGAGTGAATGCAGAATGCTCAGTTCAAATGGACAAATCATTGAAAGGATGTATTCCCTCTCGATATTGTAACTCCATTTTACACAACTCTCTTCCATAAAAAAGTTTCATCATCTGAATGTGCTGTATATGGTTAATATATATTATAATAAGTTTTATTGCATGAAGTCGTTGTAGTATAGTGGTGAGTATTCCCGCCTGTCACGCGGGTGACCCGGGTTCGATCCCCGGCAACGGCGTTTTTTTAAATTCTGTTATTCTGGCTTTATGCAAATAACCACATGAATTAATAAGAATTTTTTAATCATTAGACAATCATTATATTTCATGAGGGCTCACTAGAGATAATGATGGGCTATCAGCCCAATGGGTTCAATTAAGTATTATCGACCACCTTGATTAACTAATTATGATTGCTTTTTTCATAACCATATCCATTTCTTTGGCATGCATAGTACTTGCAATTTAAACAACAAATTCTAGTAGACTAAGCACAAAATTGTACTGCTTTGCTTATAGAAGAACTCACTCATCATGCAACAATGCTTTTATGGTTTATTTTCTTTTTATTATTTTTGAAGATGTTATTTTTTTTTATGTGAAGATATATATATATCTATATAATAAAATAGTAGGTCATTAATCCAAAAACATTAAATAATCAATCATTTAAAAGAACATCAGAAAGCTCAAGAAACATAGGTCAGAGCAGTGGCAATCGACTTCATACTATAGTCGGCAGACTGTCTCGCGTAAAAATCCAAAACCTCGAGAAACACTAATCAGAGCAGTGACAATCGACTGTATAAAGTGGTCAGTCGACTGTCCCGCATGAAAATCGAAAACTTCAAGAAAACATAGATCAGAGTAATGAAAGTCAACTATATAAAGTGGTCAGTCGACTGTCCCGCATGAAAATCCAAAACTTCAAGAAAACATCAATCAGAGCAGTGGCAGTCGATTATATAAAGTGGTCAGTCGACTGTCCCGCATGGAAATCCAAAACTTCAAGAAAACATTAATCAAAGCACTGACAGTCGACTGTATAAAGTGGTCAGTCGACTGCCCCGCGTGAAAATCCAAAACTTCAAGAAAACACTGCAGCCAGGATCGCGACGGTCGACTGTCATAAATAACCGGTCGACTGTCGTACCTACAGACTGCAGTTTGAGTTTGTGCATGTTTTAACCGATATGGTGTTTTACTTTATAAAAACGAAATCTGTAAAAAGTACATTTCTGAGATGATCAATTGTGACTTGTGGAGTATATAGTAGTACATAAAAAATGAATCAAAACCACTTCGAATTAATAGAATAGAAATTTGACGAATTTCTTCAAAATATGTGCATATATCAAAATAGGGTATTTGAGAATCAATTATGCGTCAAAAATAACTTTGTAAATAAGGAATACGTTGTCAAAACTATCTGCTTAAATAATCAAGATTAAATCAAATCTCTATAAAACTCACAAAATTCAATTCCTTCAAAAACAATGAAATAGAGCGTAGGCATATATGTGTGTGTGGTATATCTAAATCATCAAGAAACCATTGTAAATACGCAATATAAAATTCTAATTCATTTCATAAATTGAAAACAACTCAAATCCAATTGAAGACTTCACACATTCACAAAATCCCAAAGTGGTCATAATGCATCAGCCCCAAGTCTAGTTATCCCAATCCAACCTCAAAACTTGATCTTTTAATTCATTAGCCTTTCTTATAATTCATTTAACTCATATACCATCATTCACAATAGTTAACCCATGAATATATGTGATTGTAACATGTTATAGTCAAAATTGCATTCATCCAAACTAATCAATAGGGTATTCATACATTTTTTATTCATTCGTGCATAACATTCATCATACTCAATCAAATCAGCAATAATCTGAAAGAAATAACCTACTCATAATTTCTATTAGGTTCTCTAACAATCTCAAATCATCCATATGTAATCTCAATCATAAATAACTAGGTTTTTATAAAAGATCCAATTTTTAACTCATCTACTCATCAAATCTAATATATATGTTCATACCAATCCCTAACATGCTTTCTAATAGATAAATCATCACATACAACATTCAAAGAACAATAAAAATAAACATATATCACTCACCTCTTTGAAGAATCAACCGAAGAAAAATAAAGAATAAGAAAAGTCCTCCTTCCGTCCTACGCAAGAAAACCAAGAATCCTCGCTTGAAAAATCGAAGAAATAATAATAAGAAATTCCTTTACGTTGTTCAGCAAAGAGACGACTGCACCTCACCCTAATATAGGCCGGAATAAGGGTGTCTAGGATTTTTTGAGTAGATTTGTAAAATGCCTCTTTTAAAATATACCCTTACATATATAAATTCCTATACTTGAAAATTGAATAAAACCAATTTAATTGAGTTTTTAAAAATAAAAACAACCAGCCCACAACCAGCCGGCACTGTTTGAAAATCCAGAAAAACAAATTTGCACTTTTACCCCTCTAAATAGCAATTTTGCAAAAAGACCTTCCTTTACCAAAACTTGCAAAATAAACCAAATTTATTAAAACAAAAGGTAAACTCTTTACCTCTGAGTTAACTAGGCATCATGCCCAGCCCAAAAATCCAAAAATCTGGAGTTTTCACTCCAAGTGGTAATTTTGCACAAAAGTCCTTCTTTTTGTAATATTTGCAAATAGGTCCAATAATTATCAGAAAAATTCAGAAAATTCACAAATAATATTTAATAATAAAGAATGAGTTTTTCCAAAATAAATTTGCACGTGTAAAAATATTTGCACGTGTAAAAAGATAAATTTTCAGAAAATATTTATTAAATCTCCAAAAATCATTTTAATTCATTTATAAATCTTTAAAATATTATTTTAAAAAATCTGGGGTATTACACATATTGCCACTCCTACACATCACAACCTCGATCTGAAGAAGAGATTCCCCCAGAAATACCTACCTCTTACTGATTATTTAAGCATCAGAAGGTTTGTGCCAGCAAGAAGGTGCTTTGTAGGTTCACTAGATCAAGTGAATGCAGAGTGCTCAGTTCAACTGGACAAATCCTTAAATGGATGTATTCCCTCTCCATATTGTAACTCCATTTTACATAACTCTCTTCCACACAAAAAAGTTGCATCATCTGAATGTACTGGATATGGTATTATAATAAATTTATAGTATCAAGTCGTTGTAGTATAGTGGTGAGTATTCCCGCCTGTCACGCGGGTGACCCGGGTTCGATCCCCGGCAACGGCGATAAAAAAGTTTTCTTCTGATTTTATGCAAATAACCCCATAAATTAATTTTTAAAATTAATCATTAGACAATCGTTATATTTTATGAGGGCCCACTAGAGATAATGATGGGCTATCAGCCCAATGGGTTCAATTATGTATTATCGACCACCTTGATTAACTAATTATCATTGC
This sequence comes from Hemerocallis citrina, assembly GCA_017893485.1. Classification (NCBI taxonomy): domain Eukaryota; kingdom Viridiplantae; phylum Streptophyta; class Magnoliopsida; order Asparagales; family Asphodelaceae; genus Hemerocallis; species Hemerocallis citrina. The sequence goes on along the minus strand of CM030364.1, from coordinate 21,796,322 downwards.
TTTTATTTTTTTTCATAACCATATCCATTTCTTTTGTTGTTGTTGTTGTTCACGAGAGGTCTTTTCTGTTGTTGTTGTTGTTTACTTTTGATCTCGGATAGGTCCGAGTACTTTTGATGTATCGTGATGCGTGTTGCACACGTGTTTTATCTATGCTGTACTACTTTGTTTCGTTATTTCTTATTAATGAAACGATGACTGATCATCTTTTATAAAAAAAAAAAAAAAACCATATCCATTTCTTTGGCATGCTTCTTGCAATTTAAACAACAAATTCTAGTAGAATAAGCACCAAATTGTACCGGTTTGATTATAGAAGAACTCAGTCATTTTGCAACTTGCTTTTATGGTTTGTTTTCTTTTTATTATTTTTTAAGATGTTTTTTTTTAATGTGAATATATATATATATATATATATATATATATATATATATATATATATATAAAATAAAACACAAAGAAAGCTATCAAGTGGCTCTTCTTCAATTCCCTCAAAAATTAAAGGCCCAGATCTAATCCCACAAAGCATATTTTTCGCCCCAAAAGTTTCCCCCCAAAACTCAAATTCAAATTCCCCACCCAAAACACCACCTATATTTATTTAATTATTTCTCTCTCTCTCTCTCTCTCTCTCTCTCTCTCTCTCTCCCTGTAAAGACTAAGTCGACTAATCCTTCATCAGTCGACTAGTCTACCAATAAGTCGACTGTACCTCATCAGCAATCGACTGGATATGACTGCAACCATTTGCAACAAAACTCTCGGCACAGTCGACTAGTAGTACCCTACAGTCGACTGTACCCAATCCGTTACAATCCCTAAAGATCTGCAGATATGCAACCGTGTCAACAACCGATCTCCAGAAGAATAGGTCTGCAACAGCAATTGTTTGTATCCCTAAAGGATAAGATCTGTAACCAATAAAGATCTGATTTGATCTGATTTGATTTGTAAAAACACTATATATAAATCATTAGCATCACCTGTTTAAGGTGTGCAAGCCATTCAATAAAACTCACTTGGTATCAGAGCAGATCTGATCCTAAACCCAGCTTAACTTCTTCCAATCATGGCCACCCGTCAATCCGCTGCAACCAACATTGTATCCACAACACCATCTACACTCCCACCAATTCAAGTTCACCATCTAATCTCCGTTAAGCTCGACAACAACAACTATCTTCTCTGGCTCACCCAATTTCGACCTCTTCTAAAAGGGTACGACCTCGAAGGATACGTCGATGGGAGCTTCCCTTGCCCCACACGTCTTCTCCCCCAATCCACAGAGATTAATCCAGCTTATACCACCTGGAAGAAACAAGATTAAATTCTCCTAGGATGGTTATTATCATCCCTCTCCGAGTCAGTGCTAGCTCAAGTAGTTGGCCTTAGCACGTCTCAAGATGTCTGGGAATCACTACGCAAACACTTCTCCTCCCAATCTCAGTCCAGGGTCTTGTATCTCAAACGTGAACTACAAAATATGCGTAAGGGAAACAAGAAATGGCTGAATATTACCTCCATGCGAAACAACTCGCTGACAATCTTACCGCTTCTGGCAATGTCATCTCAAACACTGATCTCCAGCACATGATGCTAAGTGGTCTTGACTCATCCTATGATCCCATTGTGACGGTGCTTACTGTAACTGCCGCCGATCTACATATTGATGACTTCTACTCAAATCTGTTAGCCTATGAGATGCGCTGGGAAGCTCAACATGCAACTCCCCTCAGCCCATGGCAAACATTGCCCATCATGGCCCTTCCCGTCCCAACAATCGCTTCAACAACTCAAGGTTCGGCTCTCAGGGTCAAAAGAATCGGCCTTCGAACAGAGCCCAAGGCCTCCCTCAACCAAATCGCAATCCCCAAGGACCATGCCAGCTCTGTGGCAGGAAGAACCACACTGCTATGGAATGTTGGTATCGCTTTGATCGCAATTTCACTGCCGCCTCTTCATCCACCCCCCCAGCTGCATATGTTGTTGTCCCTGGATCACTCCTTGATGGTAATTGGTGCCCAGATAGTGGTGCTACACACCACTTAACCCCTGATCTGAACAATCTTCACATCCAGTCACAATATGATGGTCCTGATCAAATCAAAGTTGGCAATGGTAATACACTTTCTATTAAACATGTTGGTAAATCATCCTTTTGCCTTAATAATCGAACTTTCCATTTCAATCAGATTTACCACGTACCATCTATCTCTACTAATCTATTATCTGTATCCAAATTTTGCATTGACAACAACGTATTTTTTGAATTTCACCCATTCTCCTTTGTTGTGAAGGATCAGGAAACAGGGAAACCGCTGTTGCACGGCACGAATAAAGGAGGATTGTATCACTTTGTCGACAAGCCAGCTTGTTCTCCTTTTGCTTTTCAATCTGTGTCATTTTCTTTGTGGCATCACCGGCTTGGCCATCCGATGCTAAAAACTGTCAATAAAATTGTGTCATACTACTCATTGCCAGTAGATAATAAATCCTCTTTGTTTTGTCATGCTTGTCGTGTTAGCAAGAGTCATAAATTGCCTTTTTCATTGAGTTCCACAATTTATAAAGAACCATTACAACTGATTGTATCAGATTTGTGGGGCCCTGCTCTAATGCTTTCTAGAAATGGTTCTCGATATTATTTATTGTTAATGGATGCATTCAGTAGGTACACATGGGTCTATCCCCTATCTCACAAAAGTGATGTTTTTACTGTCTTCAAACAGTTTAAGTTACAAATTGAAAATCTCACTGGCAAACAGATAAAAAATTTTCAAACTGACAATGGAACTGAGTTCAAGAAATTCACTCCCTTTCTTCTCCAAAGTGGTGTTGTCCATCGCTTTACATGTCCACACACCTCAGCTCAAAATGGATTAGCAGAGAGACGCCATAGACATGTTGTTGAGTCTGGTCTCTCTCTCTTTTAAACCATGCATCCATGCCCTTAACATTTTGGGCTGATGCCTTTGTTACCAGTTGCTACCTCATAAATCGCCTACCATCCTCCCCACTAAAAGGTCAAACTCCCCTTGAACTGTTTTTTGGTTCCACTCCAGACTACAAAGCCTTAAAATCCTTTGGGTGTCTTTGCTACCCATATCTCAGACCCTATGCATCGAATAAATTAGATAAAAGATCCCTTGACTGTGTCTTTATTGGCTATTCCAGCACTCAAAAAGGATACATATGCTATCATCGACCATCCCAAAGGATATACATCTCTCGTCACGTCGACTTTGAAGAAACAATCTTTCCCTATTCGGCAGTGCAAAGAAACTCACTCTCCCCCTCCCTCTTCTATTCAAAAAATTAAGAAAATAAAAAAATTAAAAACTTTTAAAATAATTTTTAAAAAATCAAAAAAATCATATAATATGTTTTTTGCTGGACCCCCAAAAATTTCTCGTATAATATGTTTGTTATTTCAATTAATTTGCTGGACCTCCAAAACTATTTTATATGATCAAATAAGGTGCACCGTTCCGAAGACGTGCCGTAGGCACGTGTCAATGGGCAAACCTAGTATATAATAAAACACAAAGAATGCTATCAAGTGACTCTCCTTCAATCCTCCCAAAATCAAAGGCCCAGATCCAACCTTACAAAACACATTTCCTCTCCCCCCCCCCCCCAAGGTTTTCCCGCCATAACTCAAATTCAAATCCACCCAAAACAACTCATTTATTTATTTAATTTTATCTCTCTCTCACTCTCTCTCTCTCTCTCTCTCTCTCTCTCTCTCTCTCTCTCACACACACACACACACACACACACACATACACACACAATATATATATATATATATATATATATATATATATATATATATATATATATGGGAAAAAGGGGTATGAGCAACTTGCTCATTTAGTAAATAAGCAATTGATGACGTGGCATACATGTGATTGGAAAAACCTTAAAAGGGTTAGTTGTCCAATGTATCCCATGCAAGCCACATAATCAATTGCTCATTTACTAAATGAGCAAGTTGCTCATATCCCTTTTACCCTATATATATATATATATATATATATATATATATATATATATATATATAGACACACACACACTTATGGAAACACGGACTTTTATACCCCAATTTGTAATTATTTTTCAACGAATACTAATGAAAACATGGACTTTTATTTATAACTAATTATTATCATACTATTCAAACTTGAGCTATATAATCGTTGATTTACTGTTTACAAGGCTTTTCATATGTTGTATTGTTCTGAAGACATGCCGCAGGCACGTGCCTACGGGCAAATCTAGTGTGTGTGTGTGTGTGTGTGTGTGTGTGTGTGTGTGTGTGTGTGTGTGTGTGTGTGTGTGCGTGTGTCTATATATATATATATATATCATAATTGATTCTATTAATAACGTCCAATTATTTCAGTGAAGGTTTGCTTTTTTTGGCTGAGAATGAGTCTCATGTCCGAGCATGTTGGATAACATGAAACTGTATACTCTCTTTCTTAATTTTATATTTTGTTAAAATCTTATTAATAGAACGCGAAAGAATATTTTATCGTTTATATATATATATATATATCACACGATTGATTCTATTAATAACATCCAATTATTTCAGCAAAGGTTCTCTTTTTTTGGCTGACAATGAGTCTCATGTTCGGGCATGTTGGGTAACATGAAACTGTATACTCTCTATCTTAGTTTTATATTTTGTTAAAATCTTATTAATAGAACGCAAAAGAATTTTTTACCGTTTACGAATAAAAAAAATAACAATAAAAATTATTTCTGCTGGGTAAGAGCATCCACTGTCGTTTGAGAATAAAAAAAAAATGGCAAAATGCATATTTTACCTTTCCATTTCGACGAAATGCTGCAATCGTCAAAAGGCAAAAAATGCATCTTTTTGCTCAAAACGAAACAGACGAAACATGATGTTTCGCATGTTTTGTCTGTGATTAAAAAAACAATTTATATCGCCAGAAACTGAGAAAATATTAATAAAATATACGGGATGAAAAATAATGTTTCGTCCCAAAAGGGAAAAAAATTGCAAAATAACCATTCGAATTTTAAGGAGTTTTTTTTTTGCAAAAACATTTTAAAAATTGCAAATACAATTTGCAAAATTTTTTTTAATAATTGCACCCAGTAACCAATGATGGTCATTTGCAAAAAAAAAAAATTTAAGGGAATGGGACCCGATCGTCCAGCCTTTATTTTGCTTTTCTGGTTTTTTTTCTTTGTTTTTTAATTTTTTTTGCTTCCGATCATTTTAAAATGTATTTAAATAATCCAGGCGAAATATGATGTTTCGTCACACATATTTTGCACTTTACTATATCCATTACTATTTTTACCTTTCTACTATAGCAAAATGGGTAAAAAATGGTAAAATAGCTCATGAGTGTGTCGGCTACAGTAGCTAAAATGCATAAAATGGTATTTTAGCAAACGACTGTTGGTGCTCTAATTAGGGACTCTGGCCTAAGAACTATGGTCTCAGATTCCAACCCCCGATGTGGACCAAGTGCACCCTCATCATGATGCGCGCGCCAGTTCCACTAAGGCTTAGCAATTATCCTTTGGCTAATGAGTAAAAGACCGAATTTTCAAATTCTGTCTGCATCATTCGCTTTCTTTTAAGAAACTAGTAATTTGCATGTGTGGTGCACGTACTAATAAAAAAAAACTTTTTAAAGTAAATATTAAGATATAATCTGACATCGAACTTGAGATAACGCTTTACTTATTACCTACTCTTTACAAATTACTCCTAGTAACGTCAACTTTTATTTTATATAAGTGACTCTTTTGTAAATAATTATGTTGTAAATAAATTTTAAATAACTATGTCAGTTGAGAAGAGACTTGGGAGATCTAAGAGTAGTCGAAGAATAAAAGATTATAGTAGTTCATCTAAGAGTGGGTCTGATAATAGCGATGGGGGACATAGATCTGAGTGTTGATATTATCACAAGAGGGGTCACATGAAGCGTAATTGTAAGACCTATATGAAGAAGAAACAAGAAAAACCAAAGGAAGCAAAACCAAAGTAAGCCAATGTGGTATCCGATAAAATTGAAGAGTTATGCTTATTAGCTAGGGAGGAGTTGGACACGCGAGATTAGTGTATTGATTCGGGAGTTTCTTTTCATTACACTCCGAGGAGAAATGTGTTTGATTACTATAAGGATGGTTCTTTTGGAGATATGATTGTGAGGAACGGTCAAAGGTGTCCTGTGCGAGGGTTTTGTACTGTTCGCATGAAAGCCAATGACGGTCAGAGTATTGTCTTGCGGGAGACAATGCTAAAATTTTATCTTGATTGGAAGGCTAGACAAAGAGGGATTGTCTACTACAGTTGGTAGTGAGGAGTGGTGTATAGTTGCAGGTTCAAGGATGATAGCGAAAGGGAAGCATGAGGGAACGATGTATTTTCTTAGAGACGAGAGGGGCATTTCTCATGTAGTTGACTTTCAGCCGGAATCGAGTATTAGGTTGTATGGGGTGCAACCAAGTTCGATGAGGGTAACCGAAATGAGGCTATGGGGGTTGAACAGTCTGCGTATTTTGTGGAAGTGTCGTCCACGGAGACTTCTAGTGTAGATGGTACATTGAGAGACTTTGAACCATGTATTGAGAGACTTCTGCGATTTGAGGAGTCTTGTAACATGAAATCCGACACGGGAGGTTATTTCTCCGGTATTCGTGCTTTAAGCAATTAAATGAGCACATCCTTCATGAGATGATGAGGGGTGGTTGGTGCACTCCACGTAGTGAAGTGGCGGAGGTGCTCTTCATAAGAATGGAGAGTACATAGGTCTTTCATGAGAATGGGAGACTGGCAGAGATAATGCGAAGTAAAGATTACAATAACATTGGAGCGCTGTGTATTTGGTCCAAGTAAGAGCTTGTTAGGATTGTAGCCTCAAATACACATAGGCACAGGGAGTTCTTGAAGTTGGAGAAGAAGAGGAGAAGATGAAGACAGCTAGAGACGGCAATAACAGCTAGAAGAAATGCAGCTGGAGAGTTGCGGTCGACTATCCTTGGATGCGGTCGGCCGACCACCCAACCACAACTAGGCTGCTAGGCATTCTTCGAGTGTATAGGGTTCAACATAGAGCAGGACAGTCGACCGTACATTCGACCAGTCATGCTTCAAGGTGTTGGCTTGACACGTTGCGGTCGATCAACCCAAAGTGCAATCGACCGACTTCAGCGCTGTATGTTATTTGGGCTTTCGTGTTTTGGGTCCAATAAGTTGTATTTATGTTTATCTTTTAGGGTTTACTTAAGGGCTATGTAAGTGGTTGTAGATTATATGATTTGTACAACAGATTAGAGAGAATTTGTAAGCAATTATCATTGTTCAACTTCAAGAGGGAATTGTATCGAGTGTTTCAAAGGTGGGAGGGAGAGATTGAGAGTTGTAATCTCTTTATAATCTTTATATTTCTTGGAGAATAAGAAGTATTAGTTATCTCTGCATATTATTGTGTTCTTGTAAGATCTTGCTATTATTGTGGTGGTTTGTTCTTGGTTCATTTAGTTCTTGGAAAGTGTCTATTGCTTGTGGTGTGTATTTCTGCTATTAGCACTACGAGTTGTGGTAATTTCTACAACAATTAGGGTGTCAAATTTAGTTAAGATTTCTGCTTGGGTTTAGTTAGGATTTCAATTCAAGTTTAGTCAGGGTTACGGGACATGTTCAGTTACGATTTAGGAGGAGAAGAAAATAGTAAAAGAGTAATTTGGTAAGCGTGGTTAAGGATTATCTGTGTTTAAACTAACAAAAACGAATGGAATGACCTTGTGGGAGTAAACTCTATATTGTGAGTGGTACATCTCGAAGATATCGTTCTCCGTGTGACTTATTTGGAGTTAGCATATTGTGGGTGGCCTTCGTGGAAAAAAACCTAACTTTTATTATTAATAACAACTGATATGGTATAGATGACGTGGCCCCATCAGGGTCATAAGATCTCCTCAGATTTTGCTTCTCCATAATCATCAAGTCAAATAAGTCCAACGGGCTTCTGCCATCTCAGGTCCACTGGAAAACGGGTCCGACTCGGCCTGTTACGGTTCCAGACCCGTTTGCCCCTGCCTATAAATACCAGACCCCCTCCACACTACAGCAGGTAATAAAATTTTCTCTATTTGAACCCTAGTTATTGTTGCTTTCTCAGTGACTGACTAGTTCGTCGGAGGGCCTGTCGCCGGGACTTCTCTCGGTGTTTCTAGGCAGTGTGCATTTACGAAAGCCGAGCTGAGCTACGAAGATCCGAGCCGAGCTACGAGATCCAAGTCGAGCACCCAGCCTCCTACCTCTCTCCTACTATTCCCGGGCCGGTCCTACAGCCTAGGATCATATCAACGTCAGTACCGCATCTTCCGCTTCACAAATTATAAGAGCTCACACCTGTTGCCCCCACACCCAAAAACAAACAGCATCAACAACCTACTTTATTAATGTAGACTGCTCATGTTGCTACTTCTATCTGTCACACTAAAATCAAATTCCTGTGAAGACGAAGAGAGAAATAGGTGGTTGTTGATAGTATCAGTGACTTACTTGACACAATCAAGCTACAAATCCTCTGCCTTTTGCCCCGGAAGTTCGCTATAAAGACTAGTGTTCTTTCGACGTGATGGAGAAACCAAAGGCGGTATCGCTGGCCTTATGTAACGACTCTTTATCTTTGGCAAACAATTCTGTCCTGGGCTATCTCAAGAGGAGTTTGCAAGCAGAAACTCAGAGGCAACAAGAAAGTCGAGATATTTCAGCTGTTCTCCAATCCAACCATGCAGTATCAGTCTAATACTGTTTGTCGGATCGAGTATGCAATCAGTAATGGGCTGGAAGAGTTTCATCTGGACTTCTCGTCAGGGTTTTAACATGGGAAAAGTTTCAAAATTCCGAACAATCTGCTATGAAGTAAATCATTGACTGTCCTCAGTCTCACCAGCTGCTAACTTCAGCAGCCTTTGGGGTTCAAGAGGTTCAAATTTCTCGAGAAAGTCTGAAATGTGTTAATGTCAACGATGAAATGATACTGAACATGATTGCTAATTGCTCGTGCTTAGAAAGTTTACATCTTCGGCAGTGCCTTGAACTGCAATCAATCAAGATATGTGGAAACTCTTTCCACTTCAACGGAGAATTTCTGAAGAAGTACACATTTAGAAACGTTTCTTTGCTATCGATGTTATGATGAGTTCATTAGGTAAGGAAAATGGGAGCTGTCTGGCCAATTGGGAAGATATAATCAGAGACTTAGCTTATGTTAAGGTTATGACACTTTTGTTAGGAAATTATGAGGATCCTGTTGAGTTTTTGACACAATCAACACAAACCACCAAGCAAAACTAGACCACACAAAACACACAAAGCACACAAGAATTGTCCCGGTTGGGGCTTTCGCCTTAATCCAGGAGAGAAAGAACCGAGATATTATTCAACTAGAGAAGATACGAGAATATTACAATTCTCACCACGACCCTCTCTCAAACCTAATGGAACTTGATGCTGCTTACAATGGAGAACTCTCTCACCCTCTCAGATGAAGTACTCTTTTCTTCTATTCGGCACTTAATAGAATCATCATCATTTATGAGCCGTTACAATTGTTTATATAGATTTAGAGACAAACCGTAAGTTGATATCTTATTACAATAATCATTGAATAGTACATAAGAGATAACCCTACGATAGGAGCCACACGATCCAACTTGAAGAGCAAGTTGGGCTTTTCACGAATCATCTGGACTCAAGCCCGAAACCCATCAGCGCCAGGTCGACCGCACCAACAAGGCGGTCGACTGTCCTCCCCTCTGGACGACTTCTTGCATGGGACGGTCGACCGCTCATTAGGGACCGTCGACCGCAACTTCTGTTGTAGTTGCTGCTGACTATTTTTTTGCCACCACTCCGTTTCCAATCACCTTTGTTACTCTATCGTCTTATCGTTTTCTTATCCAATATCGTATGCAAGACATAAACCTAATAATTTGCTATAGAGCAGTTTAGGTAATTTTATCCGATGTTTTCTTTAAGAAAAAAACAGGTCACTGTTTTGACTTCATTTTGAGATTCATCTACAGCTTTTCCCATTATTTTTTTTAGCAAATTACGCTGTTAAAGCAATCCACGTAGATCGTGCTTGGTAATCTACGATTTAGTAACCGAAACCAGTCTCTCCGATATCTTTGACTTCTTTGGGAAATGTCATTGCCCAAAATTGAAGAAGGTTTTCATCGAAGTCAGTCTTAACATTTTTTTCCATTCTTAATCAAATACTGGTGTACGATTCGTCTCTTATTCGTTTTTCCTCGACATGAATTGCGCTCCCCACATGCACTAGAAACCCATGGCTGAAAATATTCCTGAAGGTGCCACTAGAGGAGCCCCACAGGTGTGACTTTAGTAGCTTGAAGATCATCAAGATGAAAAACTTCAAGGGATACAAGAACGATGTGGATTTGGCGAGGTTCTTCATAGAGAAGATAACAGATGAGTCGATGATTTTGGTAATTTGCGTCAAGTTACCACGGTATGATGCACCTGAAACTTCTGCAGAAAGTGTCTCGCAAAGCGAAGCTAGTAATATGCAATGCTTCTGAAGATACGGATGGCTTTTTTCCAACGCATTTCTGATATCTACTTACTGCAAGGTCTAAAGTTAGTTTTGTTGGTGAAATAGTGTGGAGAGCCCACATTATTTGACAAACATATATGAATTGAATGGAGGATATTTATAACAGGACTGCCAATGTTTACTTTGGTGGATGGTAGGTGAGAGAGAGTTTGGTGTTGGAGGGTTCTGGTGGCATACAAATATTGATCTCCACTCATTTCCTTGACTAGTTTACAGGAATGCGTGTAGATTAGAGCAATTTACATATAGGGAAGGAATAAGATGAGCACTGTACAGTTTCGATTGTATAGGTTTTTTGTAATTTCCTTGTGTTTGTTATGTTGTAACTATGATAAGATAAATATATACTATGAATTGCAATAGTTCTTTATAAAAACAATTCAAATATTTGCAATGTGTTAAATTATTTTGGCATATCTGGAAGAGGCATGGGGTAATTGACAAGTAAATTGATATTTTCATTTGAAAGGTGTATTGGTATATGCAATGCTGGGTAAAGTTTTTTTTTTATTTTTTGATAACAATGATAGAATCAAAAGATTCCAGCCCAGTATATAAATAATAAGACGAAATACAAAGAGCACCAATTTTACACAAACGTAAAAATGGGAACTAAAGCAACAACTAAAAGCTAACAAGCAATTAAGAACATTGCCCAACTAACAACAACGTAATTACAAAACTCAAAAGCCACCTAAATTAACAACTGCGCCGGGGAAGAAACGGACAGGCCGAAGAAGGACGATGAGAGATAGGCATTCCACGGGACAGAGAGATAAACCGTGAGAAGCTGCCTCACCGCCGGGAACCATCAACTCAGATCGCTCTAATCAAAGCACAGTGTGGCCCCAAAACAAACGACGAAAAGCACAGACAGAACGCCGGAAAGAACAGCCATCAGCATAACCAGGAGAACCAAGGGGACCAGACACTAAGATGAGGGTGAAAAAGCCAGTCGAAATTGCAGGGTAAAGTTTATGATTCTTAATCTGCACATAGCTGAATAAATATTGAAATAGTAACAGAAACTGGTAATTTGGGTGTTCAGTTTGTTGCAAGCAGCAAGATTTTTTTTTTTTTTTTTTTTTTTTTTTTTTTTTTGATAAAAAGGATAGAGTCGACTGACTCTAGCCCAATATATATATAACAAAACGAAAAAGTATCATATATAACAAAACGTAAAAGTATCATACAAATGAGCAGCTTACAAGAAGGCAAATTGAAAAATGCAACAATAAAAGAGCACGCATACTCAATACACTTAAGCCAACAATAAAGCAGCAAGATTTTTTTTAAGTTGCAATTAAAAAGTACTAGTAATATACACGTGCGATGCACGTATTAATTTTTTAAAAAAATTTAAAGTAATAACTCTGATTTACACGCGTGATACATATCTTAATAAATATGATTATATATTTTTAAAAGTAAATGTGAAGACTATAATGAGAGAGTTGGAGTTGCACGTCTGTTGCACGTAAGTATGTAGATTTACAACTCCAACTCTTCCATTATAATAGTTATTATATATTATATTATAGATAGATAGATAGATAAATATATAGTAATTTAAACGTGTGATGCACATTTAATATATTTTTAAAAATTAAAGTAAAATATTTGACATAGTGAGGACTCGAACCTGAGACCTCCTTCATATTAGTTATGCACGTGCAATGCACGCGTTGATAGATTTACAAATTTACAAATGACACTAAGCTACTTCAGAAGGAGAAGCTAAGCTAATTTTAAGCTGGGCCAAACACTACCTAAGGCCTTCTCTCATTATAATATTAGAGATTAGAGATTAGAGATTAGAGATAGAGAACTATTACCTTTTACAATTTTACCTGCCAAAAAGAACCTTGCAATTTGGTTGTAACTAAAATTAGTTATTGTCCATGTGCACCTACCCGTAATGAACCAAATATCAAATGGAATGTCAAAACAATATTTGTATTTCATTAACAAAACCTTCGCAGATATCATTGCATCCATTAACCAATTGGAATCATCCAACACATTCTTTGAGATATTGTTCAGGGATTTATTGCCATCAGTTGTGGCAACCCAAGCCAATGAACCAATTGTTCCGGATGAGCCAAGCCACAAGAGTTGATGAGCTGTTCCATAACAAGCCTTTGGAAGAAAGAAGGAAGAAAAAAAAGTGTGCAATGCACGTGTAAATAAATCATAGATCGAAGATAACATTTGGGTAAGGTTGTACAGGTTGGACAAGATACACAATCCTTTCCAGCTCTCTGATTGGTTCAAACAAAATCCCCCAAGTAATCTGCACCTCACAAGCTCTCCGCTCATTCTGCACCACACCTTCAACTCTCCTGCTACATTAACAAGCCATCACCTCAGAGAGAGTCACGACTCACCATTAGTCTCAGACCAAACCTGCAGAGAGAGGGATAGAGATATGGCAGCAACCATTGTTAGACCAACACCATTCCTTGGGAAAACCCGAGCTTCGACTGTCGCCAACCCGCTCCAGGATGCAGTCTCAATGGGCAATGGGAAGTTCACCATGGTAAGTTGGCATTGTAGACACCTACAGTGTGATATGTCACAAAAGTTAGCATGTTTATGTTCAGAATCATTAAGTTTTTTAACCTAGAATTTAGCACACTAACTATATGTCTATTGCATAATCTATCTATAAGTAATGCTAGTTACTTGGCTATTTTGGGCGAGCATGTTTCATAAATTAAGGAATAAAGGATAAAATAAGATGCACATTTTTTTTCTTACAAAAAAGTATCTATATAAACTTCCCTATAATACGTTACATTAAAAATGAGAACAAGAGATCGAATTATTGAATCGCTAATTCTCATTTCTTATCTATCACGTTTACATGGTTTGAGTCCTTCAATTTCTAAAGCAAAACAAGAGTTTTCCCCTCCCAATTTCGTCCACTTTTGTTTTCTCAGTTCAGACCATTACAGTTAACAAACATGAACGACATGATTGATTTTTTTAGTAACGAGTGGATAGCATGACATGATAGTTTCCAATTGAGTTAAGATTAACAAGCAAATTAAATCTGATTATTTTATTAGAATCAAAATTTTTTAAAACGTTGTACCTATCCATATATAATTTAGCATTTCATACATATCCAATAATTAAGTTGTTCTAATCAAACTACCTTTTGATAGTGATTTCATATCAAATTATAATGTAACAAGATTTGGAGCAGTATACTATTAGTTATCTAACATGCACGTATCAATTAATCAAAATATATATATATATAATGCAGGGGAATGAACTGTGGTATGGACCAGACCGTGTAAAGTACCTAGGTCCCTTCTCCGCTCAAACACCATCCTACCTCACCGGAGAATTTCCTGGTGACTACGGTTGGGACACTGCTGGGCTCTCCGCCGATCCCGAGGCATTTGCCCGTAACCGTGCCCTCGAAGTGATCCATGGTCGCTGGGCCATGCTTGGTGCATTCGGGTGCATCACACCTGAAGTGCTTGAGAAATGGGTGAAAGTCGACTTCAAAGAGCCTGTATGGTTCAAGGCTGGAGCCCAAATCTTTTCAGAAGGTGGACTCGACTACCTTGGAAACCCTAACCTAGTCCATGCACAAAGCATTCTAGCTGTCTTAGGGTTCCAAGTCCTCCTAATGGGTTTAGTCGAAGGTTTTCGGATCAATGGGCTTCCAGGAGTTGGAAGTGGAAATGATCTATACCCTGGTGGCCAGTACTTTGACCCACTAGGGCTAGCTGATGATCCAGTTACATTTTCTGAGTTGAAGGTGAAGGAGATCAAGAATGGAAGGTTGGCGATGTTCTCTATGTTCGGATTCTTCGTTCAGGCAATTGTGACCGGAAAGGGGCCACTGGAAAATTTGTTGGACCATCTCGATAACCCAGTTGCAAACAATGCCTGGGTCTATGCCACTAAGTTCGTGCCAGGGTCTTAAATCCAGTTTGATCTTTCTATTAATGTCACAAAATCTGAGGGGAGTTGATGTATATTATTGTTTTGGTAAACTGTTTCACTGGATTAGAAGACTGGAATAATATGTATGTAAGAAAAACCGAATTGTATTTACCAGTGGTCTGTACCTGTAATAATATTTATTCTTAAGTTTGAAACTGGAGGACTGAGGATGACTCTTAAACCTTCTGCAATGATAAAAAAGACTACAGGCTCTTCCACCACTGCAAACCCCGGTTCGATTCAGGCAAGATACACTTTTCATTTATTAGGAGAACCCAAGTAGTCTCTTGTGGATCCATGAAACAACTCTGAAAAAAAAAATTCACTTTTAGAAGATACAAGAGCGAAACAATATTTGCTATTGGAAGACCAAAAAGATTCTTCCAATGTCTCATTTTTTTGTCCAATGGAATTCATTGGTATAGGAAGAAGCCCCATCAAATAGAGATTTTTTCTTAATTTCCACCAGCTTTCGATTGTTCATACGAGATATAAGGACCGCTAATACAAGCAGTACTGCATATTTGTTCGTGAAATATCGATTGCTTGTTGAACCTATGAATCACATGAAAGTCAGATACTCCAAATTCGGGGGTCCAAGAGTTTCATAAAATGTTTTTGGTGGAAAAAAAAAGGGAGTGAAAGATCCCACTAAATCGAATTTGATCCATGAATCTAAGAAATAGTGAGAATTCCTGATCTCTCTCAATATTTTTCTCAATTCAAAGATCCATGATTGGAATTGATGTCATTTCATTGATTCCTCCTAAAGATTTTCGTTAATTCCTCCTAAAGATTTCATTTCAATTGGAATTTGGTTATTCATGAGGTACGATGAGCCATGTTAAGCATCCATGGCTGAATGGTTAAAGCGCCCAACTCATAATTGACAAATTCGTAGGTTCAATTCCTGTTGGATGCACGCCAATGGGAACATTCAATAAGTATACTAGAATTGGCTTTGTATCAAAGGAATCTCATCATCCATACATAACGAACTGGTATGGTGTATTCATACCATAACATATGAACAGTAGGAACTAGAATTTTCATCGATACAGGAACTCACATGTAAGAAAATGGATATATGGATGAAATCAAATATGCAGTATTTATAGAAAAAAGTATTCGGTTATTAGGGAACATTCAATATACTTCTAATGTCGAATCATGATCAACTAGGACAGAAATAAAGCATTGAGTTGAACTCTCCTTTGGTGTCAAGGTAATAGCTATGAATAGTCAACGACTCCCGAAAAATGGTAGAAGAATGAGACCTAGTATGAGATATACAAATGCATTACAAATGTATGATCATTATGCTTCAACCAGGTTATTCTATTCCACCTCTTATAGAGAAAAGAACTTGAAGTAAAATGTTTAATAGCACGGCAATACATATACAAAAATTCTTCCCCGAGCACATGCAATCAAGCCGTAGACAGTCGAGTTGTTAGGGAAAAGATGATCTTGTTAAGTCTTCGACACGATCAATACAAACCACCAAACAAAACAAAGCACACAAGAATTGTTCCGATTGGGGCTTTCGCCTTAATCCGGGGGAAGAATAACTGAGATGTTATTTCAACTAAAGAAGATATAAAAATGTTACAATTCTTACCACGACCCTCTCTCAAGCCTAACTGGAACTTGTTTGTTGTTTACAATGGAGAAACATCTCACCATCTCAGATGAAGGGCTCTCTTCTTCTATTCGGTACTCAATAGAATCATATTGTTCTAGGAGTCGTTACAATTGATTATATAGAGATCCAGAGAAACCCTAGTTTAATACACTAGATACATTAACCACTCGATTACTATTGAAGAGATAACCTTGCATTGAGTGTCGTACAATCTAACTGAAGACGAAGTTGGGCTTCTCACGAATCTCCAAAATCCGGCCCAAATAACCCATATGCGCCGTGAACGATCGACCGACCCCAAGGTGCGGTTGACTGTCCTCTCGCAGGAAACCCTGTACATTCGGGCGGTCAATCGACCCCAAGTACGGTCGACCGCAACCTGCTTTAGTTACTACTACTGACTGCTGTCTTCTTTATCTTCAATTATTTGCTTTGATCATTCTCATCGTTTCATGGTCTTCTTCATCGAACATGTGTATGCAAGACATACAAACACAACACAAGTAAAATCCAATATTTCACAATTGTATCTCGAATAACTGGAAAAATAGAGGAAAGAAGACCGATTTTTTTATTTTTTTGAGAAAAAAGGTGACCTCATCACCGCTTCATTAATAATAATTAACGAAACAAATAGTTCAATTAGTATACATATACATGTTCCTAAAACGGAACAATAAAAAACAATTATATAGCTAAGCCTACACCCTTAACTAGTCCATCCCGTAGCTAAACTTATAGACGAAGGCATCTGCACCTTGTTCTTCCACTCATCTCACCCCAGATGTAATTTGAATTTCAAAAAATCAAATTTGAAATTCAAATTCCACCAAAAATACCTCTCCACCCCAGAGACTCCTTCCACCTTCCCCCAAACGTCTACCATGGTAACAACCACAGCCAACATATCTTGCTAGCATGCTTCCTCCTCTCCCAATGACGTTGTCGTCGTATATCCGCCAAACCAACTCCGCCGCAATGCCATTTTCCGATTTCGTCAAATCCAGCCTTCAATAATAGTTGTTCACAGCCGACAGGCTGATGCTACCGACAAACTCCTCCGCCGACGAACACCACCCCCTATCAAATTGTGTCGCTTGCTCACGTCCATCACTCCTCAAATTTAATTTGTATTTTCAAACGAAATCTAATTTGAAAATCAAATTACATGAAGATATTCTCTCCATAGACCACAAACTATAATATGAATTTCAAAAATCTATATTGAAATTCAAATTTCATCGAATTCTCCCCTTCCACACTCCAAATCAAATTTGAATTTGAATTTCAAAACCCTAAAATTGAAATTCAAAATTCAAAATCAAGCACACTCCCTATCATCGCCTTCCCCCCCACATTTCCTCTCCAGTGTCTACCCTGCCGCCGTCGCCCACAGTCACGTCTCCACTCCTCCCGGCATTGCCATCTAGCACGCGAGCGAAGCCCTAATCCTCTCGTCGACGAGCCAAACCCTAATTTGACTCTCGACGAGCCAAGCCTTAATCCACCGGCGAGCAGCACTCTCTGCACTACTCCGGCAAGCCAAACCCAAATTAGAACATCAACACGCCAAACCCGACGATCCAAGCCCCGAAGAAAGCCACTCCCGTTGTCAGCCATCGGCAGCCAAATTAGCCACATCCAAACCCAAATCCATTGACAGCCACTCCCGAAGAAACCCAAAGCCACATTCAAACCCCTCTGCATTCTTACCGGCATCCTTCTACGAAAAAAGTCACTCCTGACGTCAGCCACCTTGCCGTCGAGCCTCGTTGTCGCGCCATCTGCCTCTATCCACCCTAAATCCACATCTAAACACATCCAAAACTCACTTCTAAACACCATGCCGGAGCTCCAACGAGCTCACCACTGACCCCCCCCCCCCCCCCCGGGGGGGGGGGGGGGGGGAAGATTTGATGAAATCCAAAATCATTGTAGATCAAAACAAACATTAGTTCACAACCATGGGTGGAGTGAAATCCGATCCATAATATCATTTAATTAATATATACTGCACCCTAGAGTTTTTACTAGTCTTGCTTAGAATCATAACGAAGTTGATTGGCATTTCTAAACATTTGGTTGTATGATTGATGAGAATATATTTTAACAAGTAAGATGCAAAGAACTAAATTGTAATTGAAGATAAAACTGCAAAACCTTTTCAGAACTCTAGAGATGGAAGAGAAAACATACCTCTTTTATATATTATTGTCACAGCTCCGACCGAACACCCTGTATAGTCGATTCCATTTAGGCATTACCTTTTAGGAGTTTTCCCTGCAAACAACCACAGCAAAAGTAAATAGATGAAACAGAAAAAACAATTGGATAAGTAAGAAAAAGAGGAGAGTCAGCATTGAGCTCTTAGAGTAAGAAGGAATTGCATTCACTTTACTCATGCTTCAATGAACTTCATATAATGATGCCATCACACTTGAAGAGACAAAAGTCTTGAAGAGAAAAAAGTCTTTTAGGAATTCGTTGCTGAGTTGAGTGACAATAAATCCAATGACAAACAATCAGATAAGTAGATCAACACACAAAGCACACAATGATTTGTTCCGGTTTGACTCCGCCTAATTCGGGGGAGAAATAAGGAAAAAATTTTCAACTAGAGAATATACGAAGTATTACACTCGCACTAAGAACAAATTTATTTTTCATGCCTCACTAGAAGATAATTTGCTGTTTACAATAGAGAACTCTCTCAATTGCTCTTTACAGTGAAGTATTCTCTCTCTCTCTTTTGCCTCTCAAAGGAGGCCAATACAATAATATATAGAGATTTTGATAAACCCTAGGTTGTAGTCTTGATACATAAACCGTCCGATATATTCTGAATAAAGAGACACAATAGGAGTCATACAATCCAACTTGAAGAAGAAGTCGGGCTTTAAACGAATCCCCAAGATCCGAACCTGCACCTGCTGCTGCTGCTACATATTGCAGTCAATTGCCCCAATATGGCAGTCGACTGCTTTGGTCCTCTTCAAGTAAGAGAGCACGCAGTCGGGTAGGCAGTCGCTTGTTGTCCAACTGTTGATGTTGCTGCTTCTGCCTGCTATGATGCTGCTTCTGCCTGCTATGCTACTGCTTCTTCTCTCCATTGATACTTCGACCTCTTCACGCTTTATCATCTTTTTCTGATTGAACACAAGTATTTTTTTTTTTTACGGAAAAGCTTTGGCTCAAACTAGGGACTCAATAACCCACCCCACCCAATACCAATCAGGATGCAAGACACAATCCCAACAAAGTTAACCTGCAATTCTAAATTATGGTAATGGATAAAGTAGACATTGTCTTCTTTCTAAAAGCTAGTTATCTACTCAACTTATAATTCTTTTCATTTCCTTTCAAGCTATATAAAGCAAATGCCTGATTTCACCTCAATGAGGAATATCGCATCAGTGTGAAATATATGCCGTTGTGGATAAAAATCCATGAGCACTGGCTTCCAGCGTTCTGTTTGTCAACAGAATTTCCTCAGTCCAGTATCCGACTCAAGGTATTTATCTTATAGGAACTTAGATATGCATGTTCTTTTCCACACTTATATGTCAAGCCTTTCACATAAGATTTCTGTTCTCAACAGACTGATCTACTCATATTCAATAAGATCACTCTAAGCAAACAGTTGGTTGTATGTTAATTGGTTATATGATGAAACATATTTCCTCTCATAGGACAATGAAATTGGTGAAAGACAACAGAGGTTAGTAAATGTTTAGTTAGTCCACTTTTGACTGCTATGTGTACTGTCATTAAAGATGAACAAACAAGTTGCAACGAAAATAAATTATTAATACATAGTAGAAATATTTGGAAGTAATAATCTTGCTTGCTCTCATACAAGATACGAGGAACCTTCTGAATTGTTATTTATATGTATTCAAATTAGTAGCATCAGTTTCCAAAAGCAAACTGAATATATTTGGCTTGTGAGATTTTAACATCATCAGTAAAAAAAGGAAACAAGGAAATGAAATGGCATTTGAAGATGTTCACGCAAACAGTTTACGATGTCCAGCTTTACATTTTAACTACAATGTCAGTTTTTCTACTTTGTCCTTCAGCAAACGGAATCTAGAAACATTATATATGTCAAACTACATTTCATTGCCAGATAATCCTCTTGTTAATATATCTGCTTCAAGAAGTTTCTCGCTGCAAATCAATAGAGCATAACTAATAAGTTCCTCAGAAAATAGAACCATTTCTAAGCTACTAATTTTAACTAAAAGAAGAAAAAAAATATACAGCTAAACAAATATTTCTCAGAAAGAACACATCATATTGAAAAAAATAAATTCAGAGAGCATACCTGTTCTAGAGTACTTCAAGGGAGAAATCGTTCTATAATGATGTTGGAACTTCAGAAAACAAACTAGTCAGGACATTGGTAGAGAAAAAAAAAAATACTCAACGAGTTAGACTACAATATACAATGGTTACAAAAAACAAAAAACAAAACTCATATACAACACATTTTTTTTTTATCATAAAAGGTTAGGCATATACAACACATTAGAAAAGGCAATTCTACTATTTTCTCGGGTTCCTGTAATTTCTAAATTTTATTCCAAATCATAGCAGACCTATTAAACTATACAGCTATATTGGCACTCTCTCACAACATAGTGACTCTAGCTCTTTGTAAATATATACATTTAATCATTCGTTTGCACGTAATGCAGGATGGAGATCGTATATCTGAACTTAACTGAAAAAATTCCCAAATATAGTTACAAAAATTACCATGAGTCATTTTTTTCTCTTCATTATGTTCCAACACCTCTTCCGGAGTTTCACGACTTCAGAATTAGCGAGTTTCACTGCATTCCCTGTGGTATCTTCAGAGTCAGCAGTGTCATTATTTGATGGTGTATCAATCCTTGGTGGTTTGCTTTCTCCAGCAGCAATATCCTTTTTGGCTTCAGCTAGACTTGTCTGCATATGGAATGCCAAATCAATTGGAAATTTGTTGGAAATCTTCAGTCTGGTAGCTTACTGTTCGTTGGGAGTCTGTTGAGACTTCCACTAGACATTGTACAAGAATTGGAAGGGGGAAAAGGTTTAGGTTTGTCATTAAAATTTTTCTTAGTGTGAGTGGGTAAAGGAGGAAAGTTGGTCATGGGAAACCTAATTAGGAAAAATGAAGTTGATGTAGTAGATTCAATAAGATGTCTTAAAAATTGAAAAATTGATATATATATATATATAGCAGTGCTCCATTGCAAACCACTGAAGCCATTGTTCGGAACAACGGCTTTGTTTCTTTTAAACCCAAACAACGGCTTAGGTTTATAACCTAAACCGTTGTTGGAAACAACGGCTTTAGTATGTATATGTGTACAACAACGGCTTTAGTGGATTGCAGAGCTGTTTGCACGGAACCCTTTTGCAATGGAGCATTGCTCATATATATATATATATATATATATATATATAATAATTATTTTTCATTTATTTAATTATTTAATTATTTATATTTATATGTATGTATGTGTGTGTGTGTGTGTGTGTGATGTTTAATAAGACTCTGGTTAGGATATTTTTATATATAGTGAATTTATCATATAGATTTTTATATAATGTTATTTATGTATCTTGTTGATAAGGCAAGATATTGTGAGCATTACTTTGCGATGCTTATTTGAATTTTGAAGGCCTGAAAATAAAAAACTGAGTGTTGCTAGTGGCTATTGGCCATAGGGTAGGGTCTCCTCTTTCCGATTTTCCTTTTTTTCCCAAACCCTTCAATTTTCCTTTTCTTGTTGGACTGGCTTATTAGGAGAGGAACCTAATAAAAGTATTTCTGAGTTGGTAAGATGAGAGAAGTTTTGGCTGAAGCATTGAAATTTTGTAGTAAATGAAAAATTCACAGATTGAGAGATAGCTAGGAAAGAAACATGCCTGCAAAGATGTCAGCTGATTTTGCCATATCTCCTCCTTAGATTTCATCTGTGCTTCATTATCTGACCATCTTGTCTCATGTTGCTGAATTTGCTTCTTCAATGTGAGAATTTCCTCTTCCCTAAGTATCAATGCAGCTTCTGCCTTCAAGGCCCGTCCCTGAAAATCTTCTGAGACTGCTTGTGGTACTTGAGGTTGTTCCTTTTTGGTATCCTGCCATTCAGAACACCTTCTAATGAAAAAATCAGAAGATAAGTGTATTCTTGTAGCCACGGTAATAAGAGATATGAACCGATTTATGCCTACTCCTTTTTCTAAAATTTCAACTAAAATGCAGGTGATGCAGGAAAGAAAGTCTACACAGGATAGAAGTGAACTAGGGGGAAACTTGATCTGCACTCGTAAAACTACTAGCATCTAAGATGAACTCAACCATAAAAGTATATGTATTCAACAAAAACATTGAAAGATGTATACTCATATTTCAAATATGGCATTGCTACTAATGCATGTCTTAATGGTGACAAGAACAATGAGAAAGGAATTATTATTAGTTCATACCCCTAGTGGCGAACAAGGATAAAATATAGAGCATTCACTAGAGGTATGGTTGCACTGAAGAATCGTTTGCAGACCATTTTTAAAGATTTTATCACCGAATGAGTATTTTTTTCTTTTTTTAAAGAAATATTATCACGGAAAGAGTTAATATAAATTTTCGCATACAGCCAATTCTTGAACTTCAAAATCAGGAACTCCATTAGCTTTCACATAGTTTACCTTCAACGTGTTCGAACAGTTAAGATTCTTAAAGTTCTTTCTTCCCTGCCAGCCACGAAAATGCTTCTGAAGACAGATAATCCCTTGCAGAGCTCGGTTCCTAACTTCTTCTAGAGCAACCATCTAGGAAACATGCAACAGTCAGGCAAGAAGACAAATAACAATAAACTAAAACTACTGAGCTTTCTAACGATGATGGTTAATCATGATTAACGTTGAAATTTTTGGTGAATAGCTTTAAGATAAAAGGCGTCTTGAGGAAGCTACTGCATCAAAGCATGCCTACAGATTGAAAAAATCAAGAAACAAAAATTTAAGAAATTGCATAAGTAACAGAGAAATTCATAGAACAATCACTATATATTTTTGAAATAACTATAAACTATTATTAGACGAGGCTAAAGTGGCCCGAAAAAATAAAGCAAAGCAGGAACTAAATGCTGGGATTGGGGGTTTTCACAACATTACACCAATTTTTATAAACCCTTCAACAATTTGGTAGCTTAAGGTAAATGAATAAAAATGTATTTAAATGAGAAATGGAATTTAAAGAAGAAAAAAAAGAAAATGTATGAGAAGGGGAATTGCCTGTCCAGTACGGAAAAATATCTTCATGTAACCAACTTGATACATGTCAGGCAGGACGTTGAAATGTTGTAGAATGTTGACTGAAACACTGAGTGAATCCCGAGATGCTTCATTTCCCAAAAGAAAGAAACCGTACCTGACAGAAAATAAATGTATGTAATTAAAAACGTGCATTATGAATTTCATGCATCACTGAAGGCTCGGAGATAAGGAAGATAACTACCTTTCAGCAAATTGCTGATGTGTCATCCGGGTTGGATACCCAGACCTCGATATATGGACAACCTCAAGTACACCACAACATCGAAGCTGTTGTGAAACTAGATCCCAATCATACATGTCAGGAAGATGCTGATTGTTTGGCTTAATACATCGAATAAAGCGAGGAGTGGTGTTCTCTAATTGTTGCATCAGCCTAAATAGTTGATCCTAAAAGCAAAAGGAAAATCCACGAAATCTAGTGAACATCAAACACATGTGATGAGGTCAGGGTCACATAAAAAATTCAATATAATGGACCTTAACTAACCAAAGTATTACTGTTACTTCTGTGGTATACTTCATAGAATTCGCGCGCGGGGGGGGGGGGGGGGGGGGATCATTAAAAAACTTCTGCTTGTATATAGAGTACCTTAAATTTTGACACAGTACTCTTCTGTGAATCAGCTCCATTTAACTCCTCGAGGGGGCTAACTGGCTTGATCAATTGATCACTCATGCGGGAGGCGAATAACTGAGGAAGTCGACTAGTGCAAGATGCAAGAAATTGGATAGAATCTGAATGAAGAAAATCCCTATTCTTCTCCAAGAAGCCAATTGAGTTATACAGAACCTGATATTAATGCAGCGTTAGTCATTCACAGGTTTGAGATTGCAATGCGAAGAATGCAGCATTGGAGATAGTTTTAATTACTATACTAAGGGCCAATCTAATTTACTGGGATCTACAAACATCGAGATTTAAGGCATCGTGAAGTAGTTAAATGATCCCTATTCTTTATTATAAGTATTTGATATCACCAAAGTCAAATTCTCTCATCTGAGAATTCTTAATAGACTTTGATAGATATATACCATGATGAGGACATCGATTCAGACGATTCATGCGTTTTTATCAGCGCAGGTGTCATCTAGGATGGATATTTTATTAGTCTATTTATCTTTATTTCAGCATTCATATTTGTTTTAAGCAATTTTAGCCATATGTAGTAGTTTTGCAATTTGCACCCTTTATTTTCTGCATTAGAATATTTTGGAGATTTGAATTGAGATTCTGTTTTGAGCTTATATATAGGCCTTGAGAATAATGAGAAGGTATGCTATTATTGATTAAAAAAAATATTGTGCTAAGTTATTGCTCTGCATTCTTTTCTTGTGTGTGATACCATAAGAAATTAGCAGGGTTTGTGAAAAATCCTAAAAAAGTATTAGGATTTGTGAGAAACTCTAACTACCCCTAAATCCCCAAATTTATATATAATCCTAACCCTAACCCTCTCTCTCCCTAGCCGCCACCTCTCTTCTCCTTCTCCAATCCAACGCCACTTCAAGAAACCCAAACCTGACCCTTCATCTTCTTCTTCTCCTCTACCTCACCCCGATGCACCCGAACTCAAACCCGAACCCTACCTCCCTCATCACCACTGCACTCCCCTCTTTCCTCGAAACCCGAAGTCGATCGTCAGCACCCATCAACCGCCAGCACCTCCAAATCACCCCACCGCCTTGCTGCACCCCTCGACTATCACTGTCGACCGCTCCTCGCTCCTCTCCGCCTCCTGCTCCCCTCCCACCACCAGCCGACTACACCCACCAGTTCCACCACAACTGCCGAAAACCTCCTCCACTCCAAATCCCCAAATCCACTCAAAATCTAAAACCCTAATTCCCCCAATATCCAATTCAAAATCCTAAAGAATTGCGGAGGAGTACGGTGCTATTGATTGCAATTTTTGATTGAGTGTTAGTTGCTATTTGGTGTTAGGCAAGATTCAGATACAGCAGCTTCTTCATCTCTATCTATGGCGACGACTCGTTCATCGAACCCCAATAATTTTCCTCCATTTCTCTAGTATTTGTGTAACTGCCTATCGTCTCTATATACTTTTTGAATTATCTGTCGTCCACAAATATTGAGTGCATGTTTCTACTTGCTAATTAAAGTACAAATCATTATTGCATATCTTGCATGCTAAGAACGATTAAGTATAATTGTTGATTGTTATCCGTGAATCTTTAATTGGGCTTGTTAATCTTGTTTCAATTCTTGAAAATCCATCAAACCAATTATTAGTTTTAATTTCTAACTTAATCAGCATTACATGTTGGTAAACTTAATATTGTAATATTTTTGGAAATTCTCTACTTAGGGTTAAGTTTACATCATACCACTCCTTTTTTCAGTATATGAAATTTACATTTAGTTTTGATTGGGAACCTCTAAAATAACTTTATCAAGTGAAAAATATTATTTTCTGTGAAATACCATATGATCAAATATTAAATTAACCATATACTAAAGAAAAGAGCATATCAGAAGACCGAAGAATATGTTAAATTTTCTGAGAAATTACACATTCATGAATTTACAAATTGCGAACCAAGTCCAGCGAAGAAGTTTTCAGAGACTGAGAGCATCTCACAAGAGTATTTCATAATTGACTAGTGACTAGCCTATACGCCATTAAAAACTGGTGAAAGACTTGGAAATTATACACTAACCTCTCCAGAGCAATGGAAGATTCTAAAAGAACTCCCTCTTTCCACCTTGCAGCAGAAGTTATCGCTCAGGTGCTTTCTGAGTTTATTGACAAAGGTCACAGCAGTTGCTTTTGGAAAAGTTGATTCCTCATCCAGTAAAGAAAAAAGCCCTACGCTTTTCTGAAATTCATAAAAATCCTGATTTATTGCCAAGTTAGACACGTTAACCGTACAAATTCTAAGAATATGTGTCCCTCAATTTTAAGATTTGCATGCATGAATGTCATAAATAAAAGACTTCAATCAGCATCACATAATCATCTTGCTTTGTCTTCTACAATTGAATAGCATTGAACAAAATTTACTAACAATTTCAACTTTTCTCCTTTCCCAAAGTTGGTGTCATTTGCCTGGCCTTTAAAAACCATGAACAAGAGGAGGCTTCTCGTAGAACCTCTCTGACTTTTTGATGGGTAGGAAATGTACCTTATTGTTTATCACCTTTAAACTCATTAGAGTACAAGTATAGAACTTTCAAGTCTCAACCCTTACCACAACATTGGACTATTGATCTAGTGGCAGGGTCTTATCACCTGGTATACCAGGTTCAGATCCCACTGCTTACACAAATTAGATGCTATTATTTTTAAGAAATACAGTTATGTATAGCTTAGGTCTCGGTCCGCAAAAAGGGTGTTCAACCTGCAGTGATGTGTGAGAATAAAATTGTAAAACTCTCAACCCTTACCACAACTTCAGAGGTTTCGTCTAGTTGCAAGGTCTTTTCCAGAACTTAACAATAAAGCAATTTCCAAATATCCCTAGACAATAAGGGAGTTTTATGAGATGAGAGAAGATAATATCTCAAGACACTGCAGTTCAAGATGATATGCATGAGACTGGGCATTATGTGTATAATCAAAAAAAAAAACATGCTATGCCTTTTGTCCCGTGAACTTGAAGCAAAGCGATGTCAAGGCCTCCATTAAAGCACCTTCTTACAAGAACGAAAAATTTCAGAGCAAAAAGATTTAACTTTCCCACTAGTCATTTCTGCAATTCAATGACAGATTTGGCAGAATTAATCAAACCCATCCAGAGTGTTCTATCATCTACTTCTTAAAGAATAGTATAAGGTTGTTGGTCTATCGTCTATATTTAAGGAACATGACATCAATGGGAGGAATATGACAACCAGCAAAAAAGACGGACAAAGTTCCATAAGTATATAAGGGGTGGTTGTGGTAATTCTGAAACTCACGAATGATTTTTTAGTCTGCCAAAAAATCAATTTAGGGGCCACATTCAATATACTAGATATTTGCACATGTTTTCTTTTTCTCCAAATATCAATAACATATTGAGAATTGACTATTAATGTTCGCCAATTGGCTATATGTGCTTGAAAGGCAGAAGTATATGCACATAATTCTAGGTGAGTAACATAGAAGAAACAAAGGGATCAGTAAAGGAGGGAGGAGGCCAATGACCCCCCACCTCCTCCTATTATATACTAGTTACTGGGGATGGTTAAACAAGAAAGTTCTGCTGAATTCAATAAAGACAGCCAATCAAAGGCTTTGAGCTGATGCAACTAATCTGAATGATTATGATGCTATAATGAAGTCTAGAGTACTGGGCTTCCCTAAAGAACAAAAATAGGCTTATAGTTGATTTATCAATAAAAAATTCAAAACTTAAAAAAAATAAAAAAATAAAAAACTAAATTAAAGACAGAAAGACTAAAGGTAAAGGATTAAATATACTACGGAGATATTACGCTTAAGGTTTCAAGAGAAATGTGACTGACATCTCTTGTAAGCTTTTGTAGTGAACAGTCCACAACTGTCAGACTCATCATACTGTCATCACAGAAGTAGGCATCATTTTATTTAAGTGTCATCACGAGTGCCACAGTTTTCCTAACAATAGTAATATATAAATGTTCCAAGCTCACCAAAGCCTGTTCACGATAGTAGCACCTGAAGATGGCAGCAGACTGGGAAGAAGTATCAGTCGACTGGAAGATGTATCAGTCGACTGGAAAGATGTATCAGTGGGAGATTATTCTTCTTAGGAGGGTTTATTTGTAAAAGAGCCTATATTTTCCATTTGAGTCCAACAGACTCCTTAACGGCCTGTCCAAAGCCGTGCAATGCACGTACTAGCCCTGTATAAATAAACCTTCATTGTAACCCAAAATGTTATGAATAGAATTGCCAATTAGCTACTGTTCATCATCTTCTTCTTCTTCTTTTGGTATCTCTACTCTTCACAGGTAGATTGCAATGCCAAGAAGACGGGGAACTTCCAGTCATGTCGTCGGCGACGGACTTGGAACAATGGTATCAAAGCTTCAAGGTCCTGCAACTGCGACGACGACGACCAAATTCGACGGTGAGATCGAGAGTCCAAGGTTCCTTGACTATGGATTTCGATCCAAGGTCGGTTCAAATGACCAAACAACGAGGAGTTCCACTGATTACGGTGTTGAAATCCAAAAGTTGTCCGATCTTAGACGGCGATTTGAACGACGACTTGAGCTAATAGAGTTGAAAGTTCTTGATTACCTTGAAGGATCGATTCTTGAGTCTCGTCACCAGCATCGGAGGATGAGGTTTCACTGTGATGGTTCTAATGATGGAGATGGAGGTTATTCTTCACTTCAAGATCATCGATTTCTTGACCAAAACGTCAATCAAGAAACTGAAGAGCGATTTGATAGATTGGGAATGGCAATGAATCGAAGGGTTGAAGAACAACGATGCCATCATCACTCTCGGTGTGATGAAGGATAAGGGTGGCATGACCGCCGATACGTTCATCAGAGAAGTCAAGAACCAAGAAATGACAAGAGCCTCAATCATGTAGTCAAGAAACCAACTCCAGGGATGAAGTTGCAACCAGCAATGATGGTTCGAGAACGCACACCAATTGTTCGATCGACATTGTCAAAGGAAGATCCAAAGTCCACTATCATGGTTTCAGAACTCTCATCTATTAATTCGGTGCTAAAAGATGATGACAGGAGGTATTCTCCTTCTATGAGTGCAAATCCATTGAGGAAAACAGTCGGAGGATCTTCACCAGTTAAGATTGCAATTCTTGGGAACATACCATCAAAAAGGGTTGCAAACTCGTCTGTTGCCACTAAGAACCAAATGAGGAGTAAAAGAACACCTGAAACTGTTGAATCTGATAGTGTGGAAGATACTTCCATAGCTGTGGTGAAAGTGAAACAAAAAAAAAGTTCATCAAAGTCAGAGGTTATCAAGAAGAAGAGTTATAAATCAAGCAAAAAAGTTTCTTCCAGTATTCACACTAAACCACAAAAAGACTGGAACCCTTATACTCCTAATACAATGAGGCCTCTACCCCTCGGTAGATACAGATCTTGTCAAGTCTATGTCATGGAATGTTAATGGCTTAAGGGCATTACTCAAATTCGAAAATTTTTCTGCTCTTCAACTTGCTCAAAAGGAGGATTATGATGTGAAGCTTGAGTGGTTTCGTTGGTGGGAAGAATATAGAGGAGTGAAGACTTTAAAGGAAGTTTTCGTGGCGGTTATGAGGTTAAACAAATGGGTTTTCAGTGGGTTTGTCCAGTTGATCTTCAGGATCAATATGTTGGTCCAAGTCCAGAATGGGAAGATTTTCAGTTTTCTGGAAATGTTCTTGACTATCTTTCCACTTCAGTCCAGTCAGAGCCAACTGTAAATGAAAAATCAGCATCTGCAACAGTTAAAATTGGTTATGAAGTTGATCAAAATAATGATGTGGGGGAAAGAGGAGCTTCTAATAGCAAGGTTGTATGTTCAAGAACTTTTAGAAGGTTGATGGTGGCATCACATTCCTTGATCCTTGCCGTTGTTGATGAATTTGGAGTTGTGATAATATAAGATACATCTGTTTCTTGTGTTTGATTTACACCGAGGGTCTTAGTGAAGTGATGGGCTGTATGCTGCTTGCTTTAAAACTACTGTTTAGGACACCACTATTCAAACGAAAAGCTGGGTTGCGGTGGGCACAGGCAGGCCAAGGCTCTTACAGAGGAAGTTAGTTAGGTAGCGCGTTATTGAGGCAGTTTAGTTGTAGAAATTCGGGGTTAGATATTTCTGCTTGGGGAATGGGAACAACTACTGCTTTAAGGCAGTTGCTGAGGAGTCTTTGCTATAACACGCAATGGAAGTATGCGGTACTTTGGAAGCTTAAGCACATGTAATTATTTTGGGAGGATGGCTATCTTAAAAATGAAATATCGGATGGATTCTGTAGTGGTGAACTTGGCATTATTTCTTTTGGCTGCAAAACAAATACCCAAGATGTTAATACTGTTGACTGGCGAATTGAGTGACAATGGCTAGCATATCAGGCTGTTCGTACCAAATTGGAGAAGGGATTATTGGCAAAGCAGCATCAAGAGGGAAACATCAATGGACTTCTACTAAGGAATGCGTACTGCCAGAAGAGTTCCCTGAAGAGTGGAAACAACAGGTTATAGCTGGCATTAAGACAATTCTGCTAGTGCCTGTCATTCCTTTCGGAGTCGTGCAACTTGGTTCCTTGGATACAGTTGTAGAAGATCTAAGGGAGGTAGTTCGTCATACTCAAGTTCCTGCTTACTATATCGAAGTTTCTCTAAATCCTATGAAGGTCTTAGCAAGGCGTATGGCGCCTAGAAAAGGAATGGCGGTTTCTGAGCTTCTTATTCAGTAGCAGCATGGTAGCGAGTTGGAGGCGACGTGGGAGAGTTATTGGGACATTCATCACAGGTTTCCTTCTTTTCGGAGCACCATGGATGCTCCTTTAAATGGGGGAAGGATTGTTCCAAGCTCACCAGAGCTTGTTCACGATAGTAGCACCTGAAGATGGCAGCAGACTGGGAAGAAGTATCAGTCGACTGGAAGATGTATCAGTTCACGATAGTAGCACCTGAAGATGGCAGCAGACTGGGAAGAAGTATCCGTCGACTGGAAGATGTATCAGTCGACTGGAAAGATGTATCAGTGGGAGATTATTCTTCTTAGGAGGGTTTATTTGTAAAAGAGCCTGTATTTTCCATTTGAGTCCAACAGACTCCTTAACGGCCTGTCCAAAGCCGTGCAATACACGTACTAGCCCTATATAAATAAACCTTCATTGTAACCCAAAATGTTATAAATAGAATTGCCAATTAGCTACTGTTCATCTTCTTCTTCTTCTTCTTTTGGTATCTCTACTCTTCACAGGTAGATTGCAATGCCAAGAAGACGGGGAACTTCCAGTCATGTCGTCGGCGACGGACTTGGAACAATAAATTTGATCTCTAGTTAAACAGATTTTAGATATGAAATCATTACGATCCATATCTAGTTTAAGAGATTTTGAATCTCAATGAATAGTTCAGGAAAACATCCTAGCAATCCCTATTCTTCAAGATACAAACACACACAACACAAAGACACATGAAAATGATTGTTAAAGCACTTAAATAGGTTTTAACTCATTGTTGGTTGTCCTGAGCAAAATTCCCACGGCTGTGAGTTATGGGTTTTCAATTTTCTGTTGTTATGTAGAGAGTTTCTCTTCAGCAGATGGTAACAAAGTTGTTTTAGCACAAAAAACATGTTTACAATATAAATAACAGCATAATCACCAAACTATATAAACAAGAAATCAAAGTTCAAAGTTTTACAATATTATATTAGACTATTATACTACACAGAATACCTTTTCGAAGAGATTTAGACACTCGATGTTGTCCACAAAATCAACTACTGTCCAATCAATCCCATTCTGAGAATACTCCTATAACCAAGAACCATTGATCACGACTACATATTATAATAATGAAATTTAATATAAATAACTAGAAGAAAAATAAAGCCTCCCTCATCCATATATTACCTCAGAAACTCTCTCTAAAATCTTCCTAGAATGTAAACTCATATATCAAAAAACCTTTGATATAAATGTGCCTAGATTAAATTTAAAGTATCTATATTTCAAGGTTGGCAGATTCGACGAGTTAGATTTCAAAGGATAATTTTTTTCCTCGGAAGGTTAAAAGGTTTTAGAAGAGAGCCTACATATGATTTCTTAAGGCAATACATGTCTAGACATCTTGCTGTTAGTCTCCAGGAAGTTCACCTCTTGTACAAGTTTGAACAGATGCCGATAGAAGTGTTGTTGGAGCCTCTCATTAGCATAGTTTATGCAAAGCTGCTCAAAGCTGTTCCTCTGCAATAGTAAAGAAAAATAAAATATAAAGGGCGAAAATTTCAGTGTATGGTCAAAGTAGCTAAAAAAACAAGATCATTACTTGAAATGATTCGAACCCATAGATATCTAAGATACTAATGAATCGTCCAGCACAACATCGCTCTGCTTCAA
Organism: Hemerocallis citrina; assembly: GCA_017893485.1. Lineage (NCBI taxonomy): Eukaryota > Viridiplantae > Streptophyta > Magnoliopsida > Asparagales > Asphodelaceae > Hemerocallis > Hemerocallis citrina. Next base: position 21,763,706 of record CM030364.1, on the reverse strand, counting down.
GAGAGTTGTTTAACTGATCAACAAGCCAGTCAAACAAGCTTGAGTAGATTAATTTTGCTAATGCATCCCTGGTGTCAATTGCCTACACAATAAAAGATAAACTGATGTTTAAAAAATAAGATCTAAAATACAAGTTGCAAAAGCAGCTTAGTAGCTTACAGACCTCTGATAATGTCAGCTTTTCACTAACGTTCTCATTTCCTTCTTTAAGATTATGAGTTGATAAAGCCAACATCAAGTCAGAAACCTCACAGCCCATTAACTTTGCTGCAGTAGTTATTCCTGACACAGAACATATGATTCATATGTATAATCAAATCTAAATAATTTAATTGCACAACATATGACCTTCACTTCAACTTATACATATGACTTCAACCAGCAGGGATTCCATGATTTTCATTTTAAAAAATTAGATGACTTAGGCACGAGATGCTCAAGAGCATCAATTAGTCCCCTCTCACTTCTTTTCCTCTATCTCTCCTCTTCCCCTTCAACTTCTTCGTACTAATTTGTCACTAGTCCCCTCTCACTTCTTTTCCTCTATCTCTCCTCTTCCCCTTCAACTTCTTCGTACTAATTTGTCACTTCCAGAAATGGACAGCTGGAGATGCTAAACCTATTTATTAGAATATAATTTTATTTTTATAGAAGAAACGATACTGATGAAGTAATAATAGTAGCACGATCCATTGATCCCTGTTATATATCAAGTTAAAGTATTCATTATAATACATATAGCTAACAATCCACCTGACGAAACCCAAATAATTGAAATTAAGCTTCGCTGCAGCTAAAAATAAAGCACAACCCAAAAGCTGTTGAGGAACCATATTAAGAGCAAGTATTTGGCAATATTCAGATGTTGAATAACATAGACAAAAGCCCAATAGAACAAAAAAAAATTTCACACCTTCGCTCAAATCAACTTCTACATGGTTTTCATTATCAATCACGTGGAAGCCTATGTTTCCCAGCCATAACACTGTTGCAAGCATAGCAAATGTATTTTCTTGATCCTCTTTAGATATTTTAACAATATCTAAGGCTTCCTGGGCAAATGCAAGGCAACACAAAAATGAAAAATGGAAAAACAAAAAAAAAACAAAAAAAGGAAATTTTATTGAAAAAGAAAATAAAAATTTTCATGATTAAAGGAGCAATAAAAGATTCTGAAAACTTACTATCAACTTGTAAAATCTTTTGGCATCATCAATATCATCAATTGTCAAACAATTGCTCTGCTTCAAATATTCGTACTCATTAGCTTCTTTAAGGTTCAATTTTTCTGCAGATTATATTAAACCCTTTATAGGCCCCATATTTCAGATAGTGGGAAAGCAAAATCTTATTCACTCGATATATAAAAGAGTGATATAGATAAGAAAGACAAACTTGTACTTAGTAGAGCAAGAATCCTCTTAGGAACAGTGAAAGGAAAATTTCCCTAGAATTGGAAATTAAAACAACTGTGAGGAAAACTGTTCACTGAAGCAAAGGGCCTTGTATTTATACAACTTTCAACTTTCAAGTATGATCTGTCCAAGATTATCAAAAAACAGGGGGTCTAACCAAGTTCAAGTGGGTATGTTCAGCTAAAGCCGTGAGGATGGTATTTAGCCCACACTTTAAAACCAGAAAGATAAATAGATGGATAAATTGATAAATATGTTTAAGATTCACGACTAATAGGGTTGCACCTTTCAAGTTATGTGCATTTCATCCAATTAGCCAATTTGAGTTCTCTTAATACATGTATATATTTTATCACCTTGGTTACATGTGCTTACCCTCAACTCTAGATGTAAATTTCCAACTCATTCTAGTTGATCTACCGTGAGTTGGAGTTGGAGTTGGAGTTGGAGTTGGAGAGACGTTGTTAATATAGGTTTATATTATATCATGTGTATTATGTTGGGTTTTATGTCTTGCATACTTGTAGTTCGATGAGAAATAAAAGATGATGAAGCGAAGAAGGTCGAAGCGTTGATGAGAGACGAAAAAGCAACATGAGCAGCCAGCAATTGGAATTGACCGTCGACCACCAAAACTTACTGGATGGGAATTGACCAATGCGGTCGACTGCCACTTTGGGCAGTCGACCGTCAAGCAGCGGCAGCATGCTATTGGGCTGAGTCTTTGTGATATGTTTCAAGCCCAACTTCCTCTCCAAGTTAGATCATGTGTCTTAAAATGTGTCTCTTTATTCAAGATATATCGGACGGCTTATGTATCAAGACTACAACCTAGGGTTTCTCTAGATCTCTATATATTATTGTGTAAGTCTCCATTGAGAGGCATGAGATGGTACTTCATATGAAAGTTTACATTGCGAGTTCTCCATTGTTAACGGCTGATTATCTTTCAGTTAGGTTTGAGAGATAGATAGGTTCTTGGTGCGAGTGTAATACTTTGTATCTTCTCTAGTTGAATAATATCTCCCTTATTTCTCCCGTGGATTAGGGTTTGCACAAACCGGAATAAATCGTTGTGTGCTTTGTATGCTTGGTTTCATCTACCTGTTTGATTGTTCATCATTGGATCTATTGTCGCAAAACTCAACAACGAATTCCTAACATAGTACACATGCTTACCCTAAACTATATAGTTGCATATATATTGTTAGCTTTCATCCCCTAATAGATTAGATTTCATCTTCTCAAACAATCTTCATATTGCAACAAATCCTCCTGAGCCTTCGCTACCCTGTTAGAAGGCCGATATCTCAAGGATAGATTTGCCTCATCTGTTTATATATTTAGCACATCTTTACACAGACTACCCATCAGTCCCAAAAAGTCAGCCTTTTGCAGAGATGCATAAGAGAGCTTTTAACATCTAGATTAACTTTGGAAGAGTGACTTTTCATCCATAAAATATATAGGGAGAAAAAAAAATTGTTTTTTATAAATAAGTGATCCCATGATTACTGAAATAAAGTCCCTAAAAAATGAAAATTTAGGGAAACCTTTAATGGATATTTGTACTCCATAACCGACCCCATGATAAATCCTGATTTAAACAAAAAGAACAAACAAATACATAAATAGATAAACCTTTAAGATGAGGAGAAGCTCCAGCACAAAGTTGATATAAAACATGATACGATCTTTCTCCAGTTGCTCTGTGAACTACCCTTGACTGCTTGTACAAGATAAACAATTCCAGCATTAGGCATAATATACTGTAGATAGTCGTACGGTAGATTCATAGTTCAAATACCTTTTCAAGTGGAACTGCTCAACAGGCCGAGTTGTATGAGTAAGTCATGACAAACAAACTACACAGTTACTCCAAATGACTGTATGACTATTTGCAATAAATGCATAATTTATATAAGATATACTCACAGGTCTGGATTTTAGCGCCACAAATTTTTCCAACTGCACTAAAATGTATTTCAATTAACTTTCCCTGCATCAGATCAAAGGCAGAAGAATTACAACTAAAAGATAGCAATGTAAATTAAAATTCAGACTATTCGTATGTAGGAACTGGAGTGCCATTAAATTAAAGATGGGAACAAATGATAACTCCTGTATGGAGGATTTTCCTAAGGATTAGAGATTTGTAGTTTGGAACTTACAAATCGGCTCGCATTGTCATTTATTAGTGTCTTTGCGCTTCCAAAAGAATCCAGGATCAAATTGGTATGAAGAACCATGTCCTCTATACCACCGACACCCCCAAGAGTAGCCAGATACTGCATTGCAAACTTTGCTGTTTCAGTTTTCCCAGCACCACTTTCACCACTGCGGTGAAAAACATGTGAAGTTCAATGAAATAATTGAAAATGAATATATCGGAATGAAAGTAAACAAATACAATAAAAAATGCTTATTATAAATTTAAAAAACCTTTACCTTATGACAATTGATTGACTTTTACCATCTGCAGAATCCAGAAGATAAATACTACGTAAATTCGAGAACTATGGGTTTCCTCCATCAACGTCTACACAGCATGAAAATATCTACATTTTCCTCATCAACTTTCTTATATATTTTATTTTTAGTTACTCACAATTATAACTTTCTTTAGCGGGCAACGTCTGTTACTAGTATAACAAAATCACAAAGATACTAGACTGTGAAGGATGTATATTTTGTACCTATCATCAATTCATTGTAAGCTGCGTCTGCTATAGAAAAGACATGAGGCATGTCAATAAGTTTCTGCGTGTATCCTTTAAGAAAATCATTTCCATAAAGAGAGACCTCTTTGTATGGATTAACGGCAACAAGAACAGACCCTGCTTTTGTCTACAGGAGTAAAATGAACAAGCAAATTAAAGAGCACAAAAATAGATGGGTTGAGAGAAAGAAACTGGACAAAATTGTTTCCATTAGCTCTTACATAAACCATGTTGTCAGAATATCTGCATTGAAGATTATGAAGAATCGAAGGTTCATTTAAGAAACTTAGCTGAATGAGATCGCTCACACCATCAAGAATGTCTGGGTTTGCTGGTAAGAGATTTTCAGTTGACACTGACAAAACCTGAATAGAGAAACATTAAACAAACATTTGAGTACTCATAGTTTAATTCCTTTATCACTTAATTAGTAGACTTAAATGCTAGAAATTTGATAACTTACTTTGCCATCAGAGAACCTGACATGAGCAACATCTCCCGAAACTGATTGAATGTTCCCCAGCTCCCATTTGGCATCTGGAAGACCACACCAAACGCGGCTTCCCTAATAATAGAAAGCATATTTTTTTGTGTATGAGGATGAAAAGGAAGCAGATGTGTGCACAGGCCCCGTCCCGCAGGTTATAAGCAAGTTTACGGAACCCTAAACTTCAGGCGTATTTTAAAGAGTTTTAAACCCTCCCACCGGAAGACTTTGGTCATTGGGTATAGGTTGGGTGTTCTTCTCTATGGAGGGTTTGGGGGAATTTAGTGGGCTTATAATACAATTTTATTTAACTTTTTCTGTTCATTCTCTCTCTAGAAACAATAGCTTTTCAGTAATAATAATATGGTATAGTTTCCTATCTTATCTACATGTATGATACAAATGGGTACAGGAACAAATATTTTCTTAAATAAAATGCATAACTATACTACAACCTGGTTGATTTTTCAGGCGGGTCCAGTAATAGGCGGGTTTCAGATTTCAGGTGTCAGTTTTCTCAAGTTCAGGCCGAGCAAATATAACAGAAGTAGTTATCAAACCTCATTCATTTCAAACAGGTCCTATACCTCCAAAAAAAAACTCTATTTTTTCAGGTTTAGCAGGTCAGGTTCACCAATCAAACCCCATTCTCACAAAACTTGATAGAATTCTGGTATCGACCGAGTGGGAAGAGGAATTCCCATTGGCCTTTGTTAAATCCCTTTCTAGATTGACATTCGATCATTGCCCTTTGGGGTTAGATTGTGGCAATGGATATAAGAGTGCTCGGCATCAATTTCGCTTTGAAAAGGCTTGGACTATTCATCAGGGATTACGAACGAATATTCAGGAATCTTGGAGTAGTGTAACTGGGAAGGTAGGAGCGATAGGTATTTGGATTGAAAAAATTAGAAGGCTGCGCAAGAGGTTGAAGATTTGGGCGTCTAAAGAATTTGGGGGGGGGGGGGGGGGGGGGGGGGGGGGGGGGGGGGGGGGGGGGGGGGAGGAAGGAAGGTTCAAATGCTGGAAGATAGAATTGTGGAGCTGGAATTACTACAAGAGCAAGGTATACATGGATGACGAGCTTAGGTCAAGTAGAAGTGAAATCTTTCAATTAGAGCAAATGGAAGAACTGTACTGGAAGCAACGGTCTAGAATACAATGGCTAAAAGAAGGGGGCGCAAATACTAAGTTTTTTCATAAGGCAGCCAACGAAAGGAAGAGGATTAACAATATTACTGGGTTGAGTATTGAGGGAGTTTGGACTGAGAATGAAGACAATATTAGGGAACATATAGATGCTAGATTTAAAAGTATTCTTGGCGGTCGAATGTCTAATAGATGCAAGCTGAGCACTGATATATGGGAATCTTCAAGGATTGAAGGGAGCGAAGGAATGAAGGTGTTTTTACAGAGGAAGAGGTGTATGATGCTATTAAGGAGCTCGAGCGGGACAAAGTGTCAGGACCGGATGGATTTCCAATGTTCTTCTACAAGAGCTTCTGGACAATTATTAAATCAAATTTCATGAATATTCTTATACAGGTTTTCGATGGGACAGCGGAAATTGAAAGGCTAAACTATGCTAACATTATCTTAATCCCAAAGAAGAAAGAGGTTAGATCGATAGGTGATTTGTGGCCAATTAGTTTGCTAAATGGATCGTTTAAGATTATTACGAAAGTCCTCGCTCGAAGGCTAGCTCCGAACCTCAAGGATGTGGTAGGAGAGGCTCAGAGTGGCTTTATCAAGGGTAGAGATATTATGGATAGTATCGCCTCGGCCCACGAAGTTGTTTGCAGAGGATCCAAAGATAAAGTCGATGGGTTTGTTTTGAAATTGGATTTTCAAATGGCATACAATTCGGTAGAATAGGATTCTGTGGATGAGGCTCTGAATCTGAAAGGGTTCGGTCTTAAATGGAGACAGTGGATTCATATGTGCCTAAAGGGCGGGAAATCGAATGTTCAGGTTAACGGATGGAGAGGTAAAAAAATTAGGTGTCAAAGAGGGCTCAGACAAGGAGATCCGTTATCCACATTTTTGTTTGCTATAGTCGCTGACGGGTTAGCAGAAATGGTCAAAAGAGGCACAGAGGGGGGATCTATTAGGGGAATCTCAGTTAAGGGTGTCCCCCAATCGATCTCTATACTTCAGTACCCGGACAACACTCTAATGTTTGGGAAAGCTACTGAGGAAGAAGCAACAGCATTGGGTACATTGATCAAATATTTTGAAGCATGGTCAGGGATGAAGATTAACGCGGCCAAAGGTTGTGTTATTCCTATTTCCGAGGTGACCTCAGTCCCGATTAGGACTATTGGTACCATTGTAGGGTGAGCGGTGGGCGCGTTTCCGATTACATATTTGGGATCTACGTTGAGACCGGGACCATTGACTAGGGAGGATTGAAACAATCTTATCGAAAAAATCAGCAAACGATTGGCTGGGTGGACGGGGCTATTTCTCTCTCTGGGAGGCAGACTGACGCTGATTAATTCAGTCCTCAGTTGCATACCAATCTATATGATGTCGTTGTACGAGTTCCCAAATTGGGTGATTAACAAAATTGATAAAGTCAGGAGAAAATTTCTGTGGAAAGGTGCGGGAGAGAATGGGAAAGGAGTACATCTTATTCAATGGGGTAGAGTATGCAAACGAAAGGAGTTCGGAGGATTGGGTGAATTAGAGTTAAGAGCGATGAATAAGGCACTGCTATGCAAATGGTGGTGGAAGATGAGGAATAAGAAGAATATCTGGTGGAGCAAATCCTTCGACTCCTATAAGAAGAGGAAAAAATTCAGATTCGGAGGAACTACAGGACGGGGGAAAGTGTCACCTATTTGGAAAGGAGTGGCTAAAGTAGGGTCCATATATCATGACAACACCATATGCAGGATTGGGAACGGGAAAAAGACTAGATTTTGGAAGGATAAATGGTGCAGGAGCAACACACTTATTAGTCTATTTCCACAAGCAGCGTTAGCTACCATCAACAACGACTCCCTCGTTGCTGATGTTTGGGGTAATAAAACGTTGACCATAGACGTTCATCAAAATCTAGACCAAGGATGTCTAGACCAGCTTTGGAATATGAACTCATTTGTTAGGAGGGAGGGACAGTACACAGTCAATGCAAAAGATGAAAGGATTTGGAACCTAAATTCAAGTGCGATATTCACAGTTCGGTCCATGTACAAGTGGTTGAATGACGGGGATCTGCGGAAGTACGAGTCAGACATTATCTGGGCATTAGGTGTTCCTCTAAAGGTCAGAGTTTTCCTATGGTTGGTAAATAACGACGCGATTCTAACCAAAGTCAATCTAAAGAGAAGAAACATGATAGTTAACAGTACTTGCAATAGGTGTCAACAGGAAGATGAAGATACGAACCACTTGCTTTTTCTCAGTCCTAGAGCTAGAAGAGTGTGGGAGATGGTTTTAGGCTTTGGGATTCCAGAGTGCCCTAGGTCGTGTTCAGATGTGTGGGGATTTTTCAAATTAAATAGAATTAAGAAAGATAATAAAGATAAGAGACTGACATTTTTTATGCATAAAATTTTACCATTCTCTCACGATTGGAATGTCTTCGCAGGTGGAAAGAAGAGGATGCGTATGGGAGGCGAGGAATAGTTGGTGACAGTTTCTTAGGAGGAGGTTCAGGTCGGAATTATATGTATCTTTTTTCTGTCGCTTTTTGATGGTTATTACAGTACTGGATTTTGTAATATGTAGTTGGATGTTTTGAGTTTCGTTAATTGATCGTTAATGAAACGATGACATTAGTCATCTTTTATCAACAAAAAAAACCACAGCGCAGCCCTAAAAGAAAGCATTACACCTTTAACCAGATGTCAACACTATACGAGTTGTTGCCAAATTCTTGTTGAAGCAACAATCAATATCATAATGATTTGTATCAACAACCCTACCTTTTTTCCCCAGTCAGCGGTAAGCAGTTAAAATCGGAATCAATCCCCGACTTATCGGCGGTTAACCGGTAATTGGTCTAGATTTGATTAGTTCCTAAGGCGGTTAATCGGAAAAATTGTTGATTAATCGGTAATCGGACCTAGACCGATTAGTTCCGAAAACTGATTTTAACACTCAGCAAGTAGGTAGATTTGTCAATGATTCCTATCAATCAATATCACAATGTTTTTGGTCATCAATAAACCCACTGTTAATCACTTCCACCACCTTCTGTCGTTTTTGGTATCACGAGATGGCACGTGGTTATATTTTTAAATTTCTGTCTCTAAAATACCCCTGCTCTTCAATTAGATATGGGTTTTGAATTTTGAAATTGGAGTAAAAAGGTTGGATTTTTTTTGAAATGAAGATAATAGAGGGGAAGATGGAAGGGTATGTTAGTGCACAACAAAAAGATAGGTATTTTGATGTTTTAATTTCTTACAATTTTTTAATTTACGTGGGTGGGTCCCACCATACAGAGATGTATTAACTTTGGATTAAAACGGGGAGCATTGTGGACTTTCACTCAAAAACTAACGGAATAGTAACTCCGGTGGTAGTTTTTTCCCAAACTAAAAAGGAGGTGGGTTTGTTGATTATGGCCCAAAATTGGGGAAAGTTTTGTGAAATTTAACCATGTTAAAAATGTATCTGATGAGGACATCAGTTCAAGACTATTTGGGCACTTCTATTAGCGCACGCATCATCTAGGATGGCTATTTTATTAGCCTAGTATTTTTTTTTATTTAAGCATTTATATTTGTTTTTGGCATCTTAGTCATATGTAGTATTTTTGCGATTTGCACCCTTTATTTTCTACATTAGGATATTTTGAAGATTTGTATTGAGATTTGTTTTGAGCCCATATATAGGCCTCTTGATTAATGAAAAAGAATGCTCTGATTGATTTTTTTTTTAAATATTGTTTGATTGAGTTTTGTTCTTCATTTCTCTCTTTGTGAGACATTGAGAAATTAATAAAGTTTGTGAGAAATCCTAATCTACACCCAAATCCCCAAATTATTAACTAACCCTAACCCTAATCCCTTCACTTCCACAGCCGCCACCTCCCCTTTCTTCTCCTCTCTCCTACTTCTTCCTTTTACCATCCGCCCGAAACCCACACCCATCGCCCTCACTCTCTCATCTTCTTCTCCTTCTCTTCCCGAAGCCCCACAAACTCCCCTTCACCGTCGGCATCTCCCAAATCCAACCCCTCGTCAACAACCCGCTTCCCCATCGTCATCGTCCCCTTCACCGTCGTCAACCGCAACCACCACCGTGCCGCCCCCCCCCCCCCGCCCGGCGGCCTCTCCATCATCTTCACTCAAACCTCCGTCGACCCAACACCATACCTCGAACTTCCCCTATTAAGCCCATTGCCGACCTGCGCCACTGTCGTTGGCGCCACCGCCGGTCACCGGCGCACCCCCCACCGCTAGCAGCAGTAGCCATCGACCTCCCTCCTCCTTGCTGCACCACCTCGCAGCAACCCCCCAAGCGCCACCATCAGCTCCGCTCTCGTGCCATCGCGATACTTTCTTCGAACCTGATAATTTCTTTCGATTCTCCTTTATTTGTGGTATCGCATATCATCTCTAGAATACTATCTCCATTCACTGTCGTCCACAAATATTGAGTGTGTGTTTATAACTCCTATTTCCCGTATCTGTATTTTTCTACTGTATTTTCATTCCTTGTATTCTTGTATTCAATTTGAGAGTAGTATCTTTGTTCCAGTTCGAATAAACTCATTTCATTTGTTCAACTCAATTTTGGTGCCAATATTTAATTCAGTTGTATTGTTCGTTTCTGCTCCTTTATGTCGTTCTTCATGAAGAAATGGACTGTTTCATCTCATCTATCTCTTTTTCCCATTTTTTTAATGAATTTTGGATCAATCTCTTATTGGATTCCCCTCAAATCCGCTACCCAAATACCCAATAACCCAAAACCCCTTATTTAAACCCTAAACCTACCCTAACCCTAACCCTAACCCTAACCCCCTATTACTGTTTTAACCCAAAAATCCCAGCCGCCAACCTTCTCTCCCCGTCTCCTTCTTCCTCCATTCATCGAAAACCCAATCTCCATTGCCTCGCCTTCGATCTCTACCCACCACCGCCTCGTCATCGCCCTCCGACCACCATCTAGCCACTCCCCTCGTCAACCCTATCGCCAACCACCATCGTCTTCCTCGCCGAACACAACTTCCGAAACCCATCCAACCTCGCCACTGCCATTTCCCATTAGCTTCGTCACCACCGGAACTCCATTGCTCCGACCTCCATCATCGCCGCATCTGCCGTCACCTCCTCACCCACGAGTCCGCTCGCACAGCCAACACCCCCAAACCCATTCCCCCGCTCTCCTCACTCTGTTTCGAACCCAAGAAACAGAGCTCGTCGCCGCCTACCGCCAGTCGTTATCGTCGCCGTCATCGACTGCTCCCTAATCGAACCCCGACGTCGTTGCCGTCTACCGCCGCCACAGCCATCGAAGTCTCCCGCCGTTCTCCCTCACTATCGATCAAGAAGAAGAAGGAAGGGGGGATTGGCTGCTTTGAATCTGAGCCATTGGATTCATCGAGATCCGTGCCACTTCTGATCTGATCTGATCTGATCTTCACCATCAGATCTGATCGCAGCCGTTGATCGCCTTGCTCTTGATCTTTCCGTCAAAATCTGTGCCGATCGTGATCTCCGTTGGATTCGTCGACTACTCCCCTAAGGCAAGTATTCTCCTTGTACAATTTATTGTCCTAATACAAGTATTTAATTGAAAATACCACAAATAGGTTGTAGTTGTGACTCCTTTTTGTCTCATCATTTGTTGATCTTGAATTATTCATCGTCATTTCATAATCTTAAGAGTCACAACCCTTTCGTTGTTATGTTTACAAACTAGTTGGACTCATTTATCTCCTAGTCACTTGAGCACATGAAACTAAGAAACCCTAGACTTGTAGATGTGTGTTGTATCATGTATGTAATGATCTTGCATTCCTTGAGTTGAGAAATAGATGTTGTTTGTTGATTTGATAACCACTACATCCGTATTTATATCACACATTAATCTAGCCTCATAACAACCAATTATCATGCAACTTATATATGAAAGTCATTCACACTTGCTGCTGTTCTGGACTTTACTTGCTGTTTCAACCCCTTTAAAATCAAAATCTGAACTTGAGCCCTGAATATAAAATGTAGCTCTAAATGTCTAGTTGTCGATAGCATCCGGAATTTTTGAATTCCGAGTTACGGTCTAGGAGATATCGCAGTTTTACTGCTGCTGTGTCGATAGTCACAGATTCACAAAAACTGCTACAGCTCTTTAGTTTACAAATTATTTTAACTATGTTACCAATAAGTAATTGACTTGAAATTTTGCATGCTATTACTGGACACCCTAGAGAACATTCTCTAATTTTCTCAGAATTAATTTATAATGTTTCAACCCTGTTTCACATGTATAAACTTAGATTCACAAATTCTGACTGAACATAAAAGCTGTATAGTTTGTTGTTTTGACATATGTTACCACAACTTTGATGTACCTTAATTAATGCATTGGAACCGGGCAGGAGTCTAGTTTCTAGACCTTCTGACGGATCCACATTTGCTATCTTGTAGCAATGGGAATCGCAGTTTTAGTGCAGCAACGTCATGCTGTCCAGATTTGGGATTCTCGTTGTTCTTGATATTTGGATTTGTTTTGACCCTCAAACTTGTATCCTATCTAGCCTAGACTTGTTCCATGTTCACGATTATGTTTACTTGACTTGTTTCGCACACTTTCATACTTGCTTGATGATAATTATAAATAACAAGTCGGGGTTTAAGAGAAAGACCATAGTAGTGGACAATATAGGTAAATGCAGTGGCGGAGCCACACCCAAGCCAGGGTGAGCGGCCTGTCACGGACAAGTTCGAAGTCGTCCCGTGACACGCCGCTCCCCCTGAGTTTGGGCCGGCCCTTTCTATAGGTGCAGTTTTTTTTAATGGAAGTCTATGCAGTGCTCCCCCTCTGCGTGGCTCACAAGCAAATACCCATACAATCGCTCCTCACGCCACCCAACCCGCTCCCTCTTGTTCTGCTGCTCGCTTCTTCGTTTAGTTCTTGTGATTTCGCTCCCGCTGGATGGAAATCCTGGCTCCGCCACTGGGTAAGTGTACTCGGAAGGGGGCCCGTGTTTTCTATGATTTTATGTTAAATGGAACTAAGTGCCACGTAGAACTAAGTGTCACGTCATGGGTGACGAGGGCCACCTCTAGAGCCTACGAGGGCCACCTCTAGAGCTCATGGTTGATCACATGCTCATATTTTCTACATGACCTGAGTACACCGCCCTATAAAATCCACCACTATATATAAACGAAATTGCAATGACTGTAGCAACCATGTAGTAAAAGTATGGATGCATGAAGTGCTACCTAGATAGTAATAACCACAAGACTTGATACATGAAACATGATACATGAAACTTGATTCATGAAACTTGAACTTGACATATGCTTTCTTGATACTTGACTACATGATACATGAAACTTGATACTTGTACTTGACAACTTGACACTAGACTTGAGACTTGTTACTTGACACTTGTACTTGATACTTGTCACTTAATGTTGGTTACCCTTACATGTTCACTTGCCACTTACTCCACTATTAGTATTTGTTACCCAACCTGATCACTTGAGTTGTCTTTCTTGCTAGCTAGTTCTTGAATTCCCACTACTTGTTACATCCCTATTATATTCTTGATTCCAAATCTTGTTCCATATTTCTTGTACTTGTTTTTACTATTTATGGCCCTAACTTGCACTAAGGGCATTTCTCTTGTTTTCTCCATTTTTCCCCTTTTTATAATTATTTAACAGACTTTGGAGACGTGTTGCCTGCTGTGATTGGTGAGCAGAGATTTTAGGCTTCAAATGGAGAAAGGACATGCTTAAATTATTTATTTTTTTTTGAGTTATTTATTTCTTGCTACTTAAAACTTGTAACGGGCTTATATTCCCGAGTTTTATCTTTGATCCAGACTTGAAAACTATTTGGATATCATTATTGTGTTTCAATTGTTTTTCGTTGCTTAATAAATTATTCATGCATGCGTGGTTGTATATATATTTTGTTATATTCTTGTTGTGATGCTGAGTCGATCTTACAGCTTATGGATGATGTTAAAATCATTCGCTGGGCTTCGTCACGCACTCGTATTCCGTGTTTTTGGGAAGCAGGGCGTGACAGTGTTTCTACTTGCCAATTAGCGTACGAATCATTATTGAATATTTTACGTGCTAAGAACTCTTAGGTATAATTATTGATTGTTAGGGTTGAATCTTTAATTGGGCTTGTTAAACTTATTTCAATTCTTGAAAATTCATCAAACCAATTACTAGTTTTAATTTCTGAAATAATCAGTACTACTTGTTAGTAAACTCAATCTTTTGATATTTTTGGAAAATTCTCTATATAGGGTTAAGTTTACATTATTTTGGTATCAGAGCGAACGTTTTAAAACCTTAGTTCTTGCATCATTTAGTCATAATTTTTGCATTCATTTAGAATCATTTTGGAGTTTTTTTAGATCATTTCAAAATTTTTTTTTTAAAAACCATTTTAGGTGCATTTAAGTCATGTTTCCCAAAATTTCAGCAAGCACACGATCCCTTGTTCTCCGCCTTTGGTGAATGCGACTTCGCAGCACCATCACAAATCCTGAAAAGCCTTTCTTGTCCCTCTCAAACTACCCAATCAGGAATCCTAGAAATCAGCGAGCCCCTCCTCGAACTGAAATGGACAACTCTGATATTTCCACTACTCTCGCTGTCATTCAAGCAACTCTTGTCAATATCAATTAAAGGCTTGAGCAAGTGGAATTGAATCAAAATATTGTCCCTGAGTTTCATCGTTCGATCCCTCAAGGTAATGATCGTGACGACCGACGTCAAGATCATGATCCTGACGAACAATACAAAAAGAACATTAAAGCTGGAGTTTTCACTTTGAAGGCCATATGGAACCTCAAGCTTATCTTGATTGGATCCGTGTCATGGACCACTACATCGTGTGGTTTTACATGAGCGAAGCCCTGAAGGTCAAATTTGCCACGATGAAATTGACTGGTAAAGCTCAACAACACTGACCAATCTTGAATATGCCCGCAAAGGCCGAGGCCTGGCACCCATAACCACTTTAGAGACCATAAAAGAAAAGCTCACCCCTTGTCGTTCTACACTCGATTGCTAAATTTGTGAAACCAACTCTATCAAGGAAGCAAATCCACCCAAGAGTATGTGGATAAGTTCGACAACTTCATCATTCGGTGCAATGCCTTAAGTAAAGAGAGCGAAGAACAAACTCTCTCTAGGTTCAGAGCTAGACTACGAGCCGATCTTAGGAATGAGCTAATTCATAAAAATGTAAACTCCTTGGCAGCAGCTTATGTCCTTATCCTCGATATGGATTCTCTTAAAGCAAGTTTACACTACAAGTCCAGCAATTCGAAAGACCATTCCTCTAGAATGACCTCCACTGATTCGTCTAGACCTAATCCCTCCTCTTCTCAGTACCTCAACAACAACAAGTGTTACCCAAGCAAGCCTACTTCAAATTTCTTTCCACCTAGGAATGACAACAAGGATAAGAACACTCTACTCTAAGATTGATCCTCTCACTAAGTGCTATAAATGCAAGGGGTAGGTCATATTGCTGGCAACTGTTCTAGTCCCAGTAGGATCAATATCGTAGAAGGTACTGCTGTTATTGTTGATGATTCCGACAATGAGTTTTCCTATAAACCTAATAAAAGCAATGACTTCAGCGAAGAAGATGATGACCAATATCTCAAATGTATTCGGTAGATCCAATCACCTTACTTGAATGTAGTCAGATGTGCTTTGTCCCGACCAAAAGAAAAAGATCATTAGAAGCGCACTGCTATATTTCACACCTTCACAACGATATGCAGCAAAAACTGCAAGGTGATTGTTGACAGTGGGAGCTGCGTCAATGCTGTCTCTTCAGCGGTTCTAACCAAGACCGAACTTAAAGCTGAACCATGCTCATACAAAGTATCTTGGATTAATGCGACAGCTCTCCAAGTAACACAACGTTGTTTGGTCCCTATAGATTTCAAAGCCTATAAGGAACAAATTTAGTGTGATGTACTCAAAATGGATATGGGTCAAGTAATTCTTGGGAGACCTTGGTTATACGACCATGATGTGATAATATACGGGCGGTCCAACCAATGTGTGTTCCAACATGACGGATTAAAGATAAAGCTTATACCCGTGAAACCACACAATAATCCGTCTGTGAAAACACCAACACCCTCGAAAAGGGCAAGGAAGTAGCGTGCATGGGTGAAAAATAACTCACAGAAGAAATTGACAAAGGAACGATAATTCTCCTACTCACAGCGAGAGAAGTCCCTAAAGAGCCTAAGTCACTCATCCCACCTCAAGTTACTCATGTCATCCAGGAATTTGCAGATGTGTTTCCTGCTGACCTTCCCAACCGGTTACCCCACTGCGTGACATCCAACACGCTATTGACCTGGTTCTGGGAACAAGTCTTCCTAACTTGCCACATTATCAGATGGATCAGATGGAACATGTTAAGCTGAAAAGGCAAGTTGACGAGTTATTGGCAAAGGACTTCATTAGAGAAAGCTTCAGGTCTTGCGCAGTCTCTGCTCTGTTGACGCCAAAGAACGATGGAACCTGGCGTATGTGTATGGATAGCCGTGCCATAAATAAAATAAGGGTGAAATGCCGTTTTTCGATTCCCCGTTTGGATAACATGTTGGACATGATGTCTTGTGTCACATTTTTTTTCAAGATTGACCTTAAAAAGTGGTTACCACCAAATACATGTTCATCCAGGTGATGAATGGAAGACCGCCTTCAAGACGAAAGATGACCTGTACAAGTAGATGGTCATGCCGTTTGGAATGACGAATGTCCCGAGCACGTTTATGATAATCATGATGCAAGTAACTCATCCCTTTATAGGTAAGTTCCTTCTGGTGTACTTTGATGATATTCTCTTTTACAGCCGATCCGTTGGGTAACATTTTGACCATTTGAGACTGGTCTGTGGTGCTTTGAGGAAGGAACAGCTTTATGCTAATCCTACCAAATGTACCTTTCTCTCCGATCAGACTATCTTTCGGGAATTTATTGTCTCTACCAGAGAAGTATCTGCTGACCCAGAAAAGATACAAGTTATTATTGAGTGGCATGAACCCCGTAACATACATGATGTGGGGAGTTTTCATGGTCTTGCCACCTTCTATCGTCGGTTTATGTAAGGATTTATTACAATCATGGCTCTGATAACCGACTGTTTGAAGAAGGTGAGTTCATCTAGTCGAAAGCAGCCCCGAAAGCAAACGAAGAGATCAAGAAAAGAATGACTCAGACACCTGTCATTAGGGCTGCAAACGAATCGAGCTATTCGGCTCGAGCTCAGTCAAAGCTCGGTCAAAGCTCGGCTCTAACCGAGCTTGAGCCGAGCTCGAGCTCAAAACTGAGCTCGTTTCATAAACGAGCCGAGCTCGAGCTTTATTTTTTTTAATTTTTAGGCTAGGCTCGCGAGCTATTCGGCTCGAATATGGTCAAAGCTCGGCTCGAACCGAGCTCGAGCCGAGCTCAAGCTCAAAATTGAGCTCGTTTCGTAAACGAGCCGAGCTCGAGCCTGAAGGTATTCGGCTCGGCTCGGCTCAGCTCAATTGCAGCCCTACCTGTCATGAGGTTGCCTGATTTCACTAAAGTCTTCAAAGTAACGTGCGATGCTTCTGGTATTGGTATAAGTGGAGTCCTCAGTCAAGAGAGTCATCATGTTGCTTATTTCAACGAAAAGCTGAATAAAGCAAAACAAAACTACTCTACTTATGACAATGAATTCTATATGCTAATTCAATTACTTCATTTTTGGCGACATTACATCCTACCGCAAGAATTCATCATTTTCTCAGACTATGAGGCCTTAAGATTCCTTAACTCTCAACAAAAATTAAATCTGAGACATACTCGATGGGTAGAGTTCCTACAAGAATAGTCATATACCATTAGGCATAAGAAAGGGATTGATAATAAGGTTGCGGATACACTAAGTCATTGTGATGTAAAACTAACCCTAAATAGAGAATTTCCAAGATTGCTAATGGATTAATTTTACCAACACATAGTGCGGATTAAAGTTAGAAATTTTAAACAGTTAATTGGTTTGATGGATTTTCAAGAACTGAGTCACGTTTAACAATCCCAATTAATAATTCAATTATAACAATCAATAATTAAATCCCTAAGTGTTCTTAGCGAGTAAAAAATTCAATATTGATTTGTTCTCTAATCAAGCAAGTGGAACACTCAATCTCAATATTTGTGGTCGACAGTTAAACTAGATAATATGATAGAGATAACAGGGCAGTATAACACAAATACTTAAAAGTGGAAAGAGTATACCGAGGGTTCGAAGAATAATTGGAACGACCGAAAATGAAGCCACTGTTGAAGGGACTGGCCGCTGGATCTGGCAATGGCTGAAGCTGCTGCAATCAGGGCTGACGGTCACAGGGAGAGGGGCCAGGGGTGGCGCAAGGACAGCGCGACTGCCTGGCGTCACTGAAGCCTCGCGACGCGGCTAGCGCTACTGGTTGTTGTTGCGTCGAGGTGCAAACGGCAGAAGGTTGGGGTTTGGTGGGGTTGCGGGGTGAGGTCGGCGGCGGGGGAGGGAAAGAGGGGGCGATGGGGAGGACGACGATGATGCCGTCGGGGTTGATTTGTGGGAGATGGTTGTAGGACGATGATGGGGTGAGAAGGCAGGTGTGGGGTATTGTAGAGGTCGCGAAGTAGGGGCGGGCTAGGGTTTCGATCGGGTCGAGAGTAGGGGGGAAGAAGACAATGGGAGAGAGGAGGGTTTTGGATTTGGGGTTTAGGGTTTGGGTAATTTTATTTGGGAAATTTTAATTTGGGGTAGATTTTAGAGTTAATCACTAACCCTAAAATTGTAATAAGATTTATCACAAATCCTAATAATTAGATCTCAATTGTATCACACAAAAAGAGACGAGAAGAGCAAAACTCAACAGAATAATTTTTAACCAAGAATAGCATATCTTTCTCATTAATCTCAAGGCCTTTATATAGGCTCAAAACAAATCAAGATACAAATCTCAGAATATTCTCAAAATCTCAAAAATATTCTAATGCATAAAAAAAAGATTACGTATAGCTATAATTGCCAAAAACAAATATGGTACTGAAATAAAATATTAAACTAATCAGAGTAGATGTCCTCATCACGTTGTCACATGATTTTATCAACACT
This sequence comes from Hemerocallis citrina, assembly GCA_017893485.1. Classification (NCBI taxonomy): domain Eukaryota; kingdom Viridiplantae; phylum Streptophyta; class Magnoliopsida; order Asparagales; family Asphodelaceae; genus Hemerocallis; species Hemerocallis citrina. The sequence continues at coordinate 21,744,765 of CM030364.1, read as the reverse complement.
GCGCACCGAAATTATTGGTTTTGAGATACTAAAAAATGAGTATGCCTTCTGCCCAGATTTTTACGAGATCTATACCTTTTTGAAGGATGGCATCACTCGAGTGATACATGATTATTTCCTGAAAGATGATTATCTCTTCTATCGCTCCAAATTATGCATTCCTAGTAGATCATTACGAGAGTATCTTATTTGGAAATTGAACGTGGTGGCCTTGTTAGACACTTTGGACATAGCAAGACCATTGATGCTGTGAAACATAGATTTTACTGGCCTAAGCTTAAGAGAGACATTGCGAGACTTGTTAACAGGTGTCATACTTGTCAACTCGCCAAGCAACAAAAACAGAACGGAGGCCTGTATACTCCAATACATGTTCCTAGTCGTCCTTGGGAAGATGTCAGCAAGGATTTTGTGTTCGGCTTACCGAAAACACAAAAGAAATACAATTTCATTCTTATCGTCGTGGACCATTTTTCTAAAATGGCCAACTTCCTCCTATATGTTGACTTCTAGTTTGGTGTGCAAAAACGTGCTTACAAATACTAATAAGTTTCAATTGAGATGTTCAGATTTTCAGGAATAAATAAAATCAATAAGAGATTCAAAAATAAGCAAAGAATGAAAGCAATAAAGAAGGATTGCAAAATCAAGCAAAAGAAGAAGTCATTCAAAAAGAGCACATGTTGATTAGTGCCCAAGAAAGCCAACAAGATCAGTTTTTGTTATTCCATATATGTGAGATTTTATATGTATTTGATTGATTATTGATTGATTAGTATATGGTAAGAATATAAAGTGGTTTCGTCAAAATCAGCACGATTGCGGTTGACCGTACTATAGTGTCGGTCGACCGCACCATAGTCGACCGCCCATTATAGTTAATATGATGAAGCAGTCGACCATTCATCTTTCGACTTTTTGATTAAAAGATGAACGGTCGACTGTCCCTTTTTGCGGTGGACCGTACCTCGTGCATATTTCTTTTTTGGAATGTATCGTTTCTATTTTTTAGAGATACACTTCCTAGTCTATATATTTGGACGAATCCACTGTGTATTTTTCACCTACTGCTCTATGAAAAATCTTCTGAACTAATCAATTCAACAACCAATTCGAGTGTTTGCGATACTTATTTGTTTTCTTTAGTCAGGATCATTAAAGATCTTGAGTTTTCTTTTCTTCCACTTCGGTGAGATTGACGAGACTTGTCTTAGAAGTCCTGTGGGTGTAATAGGTCTCTCGGCCTGAATCCGAGAATCACTGTACAAGGGTTTGAGTATAGTGGAACGCTTGAGGCGGAGAATTGCTACAAGTAAGTGGTGTGGACGTAGACCTGAGGGTCGAACCATGTTATATCGCTGCATCACTTGTGCTTGCTGTGTTTGCTTTTTCTATCCCTTCTCATTTACTTTGCAACTTAATTTTAAGTTTTTTAATTCCACACAGTCACCATATTCACCCCCCCATGGTGATTTACACCATGTTCGAAAACTTTCGATGCATCTCGTGTAGCTCAGATCTTCTTCGATAATATTGTGAAGCTATATGGATTGCAAAAACCATTGTGTCTGATAGGGATGTGAAATTCACGAGTTACTTTTGGAAAACCCTATGACACAAGATGGGTACGGAATTGAAATTTAATTTAATACTTGGATTAATTTAATTTAGTTGCTTTCTTTATTGAATTTTGATTTTCCAAATAGTAGTTCATCTAGTAATTTCGGTACTCGATAAAATAATTAGTCCTTGTGGGTTCGACACTCTTTTCACTTATCTATACTACTTATTGCGATTTTGTACACTTGCAAATAATCACATCAATTCATACCAATCATTTGGTGTAACATTTCATCCACTCAACATGTTTATTGAATATCCAGCTTAATGGCAGATCAAGCACGTCTTGCTAATCCAGGCTCAGCTTATATGTCTTCTATTTTACAGTGGCATTCCACAAATAATAATACATCACAAGAATCTCACTTTCACACTACTACTTTGATTCTATGAACAACATCTCCAGTCTCACCATCACCTATAGATCCCAAGTACCACATAAGATACATTTACTTTGTGTTGTAAATGTGAAACCATAACCATATTTATTATGTAGTTTTGCAGGTTTAGCTTAAGTTGCATGCATTGCACAAATACTGATTTTTCCTTATTTCTTAGCCAATCAGATTCTAAAGCTCACCGAAACATTTGACTTGTGCTTACTTCTCTACCACATTGATTGATATAAAATATCACTGCAAACAACATCACCACGAGATTTCTTCCATAACATGCCCAAATAGTTTCATCCACGATTTATGATCCTTCACATAAACATGATGATAAAAAAAACAAAATTTACCTCCTCCATATCATTATTATGCTAGTAATTACTGAATTATACATATATTCAACAAAAATATATCTAGTTTTTCCTTCTCTAAAACCTACCACATTGACCTTTCATTAGGTTACATGAACCAATGAAAATCATACGCTAACAGCTTCCATGGTCAACCTCCTTGCCAACAAACCTAATTAATATTAATATATAATCATATATTCTCAATCTCTTCCCCATCACCCTATTCCAAGTTTCCATTGTATGACAACATGCTCTATAAACTATTCCACGAAGAGCAGCGAACTTATAATAACAAAATGAGACATACATTAATCGCCTGCCTGAACACTACGCAACCATATTTAAATGCATTGTTCTTACACTCTACATCTGTTCCTCAACAAGTTGATCATTCCAGAATCCTATTCGTTAAGAAAAGTTCGACTATATTATATTGCTCTAAAAAGTACCCGCATTCTTAAAAATTGAAAGATGAGCTATTACCTTCCTGAGGACATAGTCTAACTTGTCATCCTCGGCCACCACTTGTTCTGGCCTGCGATCTTCAGCTTCATCCCTCTCTAATTCCGGCACCTTACAATATGGCGACTCTTCGGGCTCCTCCATTTTCCAAACATTCTTCTTCCCTCCAAAAATCTCATCTTTACCCCCACTGCTGCTTCCAACACTGAAATTCATTGGCAATGACTGCCAAGACGGCAGACGGCCTTTTAAAGCCGGCCTGACCGACAATGCTGGCATGAAAACCTTGGGTTTCTCCATCATCCCCCCCTCCCCCCTAAAGAGCTCCGGTCAACAAGTCAGCATTGTGACCGATCGCCGGAGCTACCAACATTGAAACTTTAGAGCATCAATTCAAATTCCAATTGAAATAATTGTCCGGGAATTTGAATTTTGAACAATATAGGATCGAAATTGAGCGGGGAATTGCGAAATTTAGGGCATTTGGGACGGAATTTGAAGAGATGGGGATCAAAAGGAATGGGGTGATTTGAAATTGGACAGGATGAAACCCTAGATTTTGGAATCGTGTGAGAATTTGGGGGAGAAAGGCGCTAAATTAAGATGGAATTTTTAGAGGTATTTCAAAATTCGGTTGAGAGTCCCGCATTCATGACCTCTCCTTTTTTGTTATTTCTTTTTTCTTTTTTTTCCCTTTTTCGTTTTTTTCCTTTTTTTTTTAATATATTTTTCTTTCTTTACATCATTACATACCGGGCAAGATTTTTTTTACTATATACTAGTATTTTTCACGTGCGATACGTGTTTTAATAAGAGTTGGAGTATTTTCACGTGCAATATATGCGTTAGAAAATTATTTTGAAGTTGAACGTTCGTTGCACGTAATTGAGAAAAATATTTTGAAGAAAAAACTTCGATTTATACGTGTAATGGACATGTTCATAAGTAGAATTGGAGTTGTACTTGCAACATATGTATTTGTTTGGTGTTAAAAAAATATTGAAAATTTATTTTTGCACGTGCGTGTAAACATTTAAATAGGTGAATTTTTGTTTATTTGTTTGTTTTTGCTGTAATTAATGGGAGAGTTGGAGTTTCTCATGCAATGCACTGGTTTGTATGTTGACAAATTATAACTCCAACTCTCCCATTATATATAGAAAGATATGGTTGAAATTATATGGTTGAATGTATACAAATTACATATTGTCTACAAATGACAACCCCAATTCTCCCATTATTATATTGGAGATTAGAGATTTTAAAATCTCATTTAAGGTCATCTCCAACCATGCTAGCAATCTCTATTTTTTAACAAAAAAATAGCATATCTAGGGAGAAAAATATTCTCCAATGAAACTCGCCAAACCACTCACAAAAATAGATATCTTAGATTTAATCTCCATATATGACAAAATCGTATCGCTCGCCCAACTTTACTTTCGCTCTTTCCGCCTCTCAAAACAAAAAAATAAAAAAAATCAAAACCCACACAAAAATTCAAAACCCAAACGAAATCAAAATAAATCTTGATTGTGAACTTCAGAGCACTTCGCGAGCTCGCGACTCTCGATCGCAACACGAGCTAGCGATCAGCTTTTGCGAGAAAGATATTTTTTGGCTTGGGTTTTATTTTTTGGGCTTGATCTTGGGCTTTATATTTTAATTTTATTTTATTTTGAGCTTTAAAATATATATGGCTATGGCTAGCCTTTTCTTTTGGCCTTTTGGGGCTGCAGTTTTGTATTTTTATTTTATTTTGTTTTGGGGTTAGATCTAATCTAATTGTGTTGTGTAGATTTAATTGAGAGATTTAGCGGGTTAGATCTAATTGTGTGGTGCAAATTTAATTGAGAGATTTAGTTAGGTTAAGGTTAGATCTTATCTAATTGTGTAGTGTAGATTTAATTGAGGTTGAATGTATACAAATCACAAGTTGTCTACAAATGACAACTCTTCCATTATAATATTAGAGACTAGTCTTACCCTATGCAAATTGTGCAGACTAAAATAATTTTGAGAAACTTATAAAATTATATGAAACTTAAAATTTAGAGATGCCCCTTAACTATTTCATTCACAATATAATTAAAAGATGACAAATCTACATATTAATTCACACTTTCGAACAAATCAACATCATTCTATATTTCTGTTCAATTGAAAGGAAATAAAAAAACATCGAATAATTACCGAAGTTGGGTTGTGATTCTTCTCGGACTCCTTGAGGTACTTCGTTATCTCCTTCTCGACTGCATGCATCTTAACGACTTTCCCTTTCAAATTAAATATAATCAACATCAGAAACTCATGGAGGGAACAATAATTGATAATTAGCTATATAAAAAGATGACAAATACATAGTTTAACCTATTCACATATTGAAACCAATATCATTCTATATTTTCTATTCAATTAAAAGAAAATCCCAAAATTCTCGATGTGTGTAACTCTCCAACAATTCGAGCACAAAGACATAGGTAAACCCTAGATCCATAAATTTAGAGATGTTAAGAAAAATGTATTTTCAAAAATCACTTATAATCTTGTCAGATTCCTTCATTCTAAAGCTTGCTTGTAAATACCCATATTTTCTACGAAGTTCCTCAATATTTTTCTCCAACTGTTCAATATTACTCCTTAGTTGTGCCTCTACAAAATGATCATACCATAAAACACACATAATATACTACAAATTTTCAAAATTTTTCAAACAAAACAAAAGATGTAGAAAAGATACATCCATCTGCATGTTATTTTCCCTGTAATTCCAGCATATTTCGAAGCTTCTATTCTAGCATATTTTAAAATTGTTCCTTATCTGGAATCTCGACGGATACTAATCAACCAATATCTTCAATATAGGTAATCTTGTCTTCTCTTCGAACAGTAATCAAGATGTGAGCACGAGGAAGCCCTTTTTTCTGAAATTCAATTACATGTAAATATGTTTTTAAAAAAAAAAATCTTAAAAAATGCTCATTTCAAATATAAGTCAAGGTTTAAAAAAATATTCATAATGGAAACTTTGATCCACATACATCTTTTACACATTAGAAAACTACAAAAGTTTGTTCTGCTTGATCAGATAATTCCCCATAACCTGATTTATTCCTCCCAAAGCATATCGATAGGAAAAATCATCCGTAGGTGCTTCTAACGTAACTTATGTAAACCATGTTATTGACTCGGGCATATCACGAATGACCTTCAACATTATTTCTCAGCAAAACAGAATACATCTTAGGAGTGGGCACCATGAATATTTTTTTAAGGTAAAACATAATCCAGCATACCCATCTCCCCAAAACGAAATATATTCTATTCATGTTACAGACATTACCATTTTCAGCCACACAAACTCAAAATGGGTGCATTTTATGTTCTATTTACAAAAAGATAAACAGCTTATATCTAAAGGGCATTTCGACAAACAGTTGGTTGGCATCATGAACAATGGAGATCGTACCAAATATATAATTCATGGGTTTCTTCTCTAATTTATAATTAACCCATTATAAATAAGAAATTTATAATTCCTTGATAAAAAGGGAAAATTTTTACCTGAGATTGAGAGAAGAGGGAGCTTCATAAGTTCGAACGATCGAAATATACACACTACAGACATATACTATATATAAGGGTTTTTCCCACATGGGTAGCGATGGGTGGCGATGGGAGATAGCGACGGGCGACGATAGAGGATAGCGGCGGGCGTCGATGGCGTGGGTAGCGATGGGTGGCTGCGGCATAGGAGATTTGGGTGGGTTTTGGGGTAGAGAGGATTAGGGTTAGAGAGTTTGGGGATATATATATATATATATATATATATATATATATATATATATATATATATATATATATATGGTAAAAGGGATATGAGCAACTTGGTCATTTAGTAAATGAGCAAGTGATTATGCGGCATGCATGTGATACATTGGACAACTAACCCTTTTAAGGATTTTTCAATCACATACATTCCACATCATCAATTGCGTATTTACTAAATGAGCAAGTTGCTCTTACCCCTTTTTCCCATATATATATATTTTTTAGGTGATGTAAGCTGCACGTGTTAATTCATAATTTTGTTCTCCTTTCTCTATTTCAAAATAGAGAAAGGAGATGGGGTAAGCCTGTTAGCTTAAGATATAATAATAATAATAATAATAATAATAATAATAATACAATTTTTCGAAACTATTTGTAGAAAAACGACAGCTGTCAAACTATTTGCGCTCGGAGACTCAACAATTAGACTCGTCATTCCCAACGGCGAGTTTAGTTATTTTGTGCTCGCCGTTGGGAACATCGGGACAAGGTGTTTTTTTTTTTTTTTTTTTGAGAAACTCGTTGTTGGGAAAGGCAAGTTTAGTTTAAAATTATCAAACAAGACTCTTCGTTAGGAACAGCGAGGTTTTTTATACTAGATTCGATGTTGGGAACGGCGAGTTTAGTTCAAAATTATCAAACAATACTCACTGTTCTCAACGACGAGGTTATTTATACTAGACTCGATGTTGAGAACGGTGAGGATATATAAAATTTCACAGAGAGTAAAACTCTCTATTGAACTTAGTGAATTTTCGAAAAACCATTTCATACAAAAAAAAATTGAATTGAACTCGATGTTCCCAACAACGAGTCTAGTATAAATATCATCGCCGTTGGAAACGGCGAGTCTTGTTTAAAATTTTTGAACTAAACTCGCTGTTGGGAACAACGAGTTTATCACACACAAAAATTTGCACTCACCGTGTCAATGGCGAGCACAAAATAACTAAGTTTGTTGTTGGTAATGGCAAGTCCAGTTGTTGAGTCCCCGAGTGAAAATAGTTTGGCAACTTTTCTTTTTCTACAAATAATTTTTTAAATGACCTACATTTTAAAAAAAAATCCCCCGGCAACAAACCTATTTTTTCTTTATAATAAAACTAGTATCATGCACGTGCGATGCACGTGGAGGAAGAATGAAAAAAGACCCCAAAAAAAACTACCAACACGTGCGCTGCACGTGTTGACACACATACAAAAAAAAATAAAAAAATGTTTATTTGTTTACCAACCCCATCTCTCCCATTATAATAGTTATAGATGAGTATAATCCATAAGGTCGTACTATATAATTTAATCGATTATAATTTACTCGGGTTCGTTTTGAATTTGCCAATATGATTTTAAATGTACATTACCGTTATTGCTTTATATCTTATGATATTCGTATTCTTCGTACCTATTATAATTTTGCATATTACCAAAAATAGTACGAAGGATTATGCTTCTTTTCTTGATGAACCGGATAGGGTCTTACAACCCCAGCCATCAGAGCAAAAATATATTAAATCAATCAGAATGTAAATTTTACAAGCCGTAAAATGGAATAAAATAATAGCTAAAGGGAATACAGATAACAACAATATGCAGAAAAGAGTGAAAGGGGAGGCTCCTCGAAGCAGGTGTCACTCGAACCGGACGCGATGAGACACCACCGCTGAACAGTAACACAAACCAAAGCCATGGAAGCTCGAGGTCACGGGGAGCAAAGCGGAAGAAACTTCTCGTCAACTGATGCTAAGGACCACTACAAACCGAAAACAGCCGGCGGGGGCAAGCTCATGCCGATGGGAGAGTAGCTGAACAAGAAGACCCCTCCAACCCAACGAAAGGGAGCAGCAACAAGACTACACACCCCTAAGAGCTGACGCAACACAAAAGAAGCATCTCAAAGGAACCATAACCACAAATATTCCTCCAGACATGAAAAGAGGAGGACGAAGTAAAGGTTAAAGTAACCATCAGCTAGTAAAAACATATAGCCAATAATATAGGAAAAAAACTGCCAGACCGCAGCATCATCTCAGGAGCAACCAGAGAAACAAAACAATAGCATAGGGAGGATATAGCAAGGCTAAAAAGCATCACAAACACATCCAGAAGAGGCTGCCAAACACCCATCGCAGCCAGAAAGAACAATAACAGTAAAGAGAACATCAAAAATAAACCATAATCTAAAAAAGACAACCAGAAAACTAGATAAAGGGAATTAATATAACCAAGGTCTACAAAATAGCGATGCCCGTAGCATCAGAAAAGAAATAACAGAGGGGAAGCCAGCACATAGTGGGAGAAGTCCTTAGCATCACAAAAACCCCGACCTCAATCAAAGCTGGACCAAAAACTAATCCAGAGACCAAAAGAAAACACCAACCAGATAGAGTAAGCAGAGACCACAAAAGCAAGTCAGGGTCTCCCTTAGGGAGAAGATGAAGCCTGCACACAATAGAAGGAGAGAAAAGAGTAAGCACACAGGCAGTAACAGTAAATTTATAAAGCTTGAAGAGTTCGCAGACAATGAACAGCATCAAGTAATCTTTGGAAAGCACAATAAGCGTTGTCTTTGGGTTTCAAGCCCAAAGCCCAAAGATTGAAAAGCAGTAAAAATTCATCAATTAACGCGGATTTAGATGAGGCACGGTGCTGAAATATCCTAGAGTTCCTCTCCTTCCAAACAATCCAAATGAGAGTATGAACTGATAGTATCCAAGCACTTCGAAAAGAGGAATTCGAAGGCTTAGATACCCAAACCGCCGCTAAAACGGATGGTAAGGGTCTCGTGCCCCACGCAAGAGAGCAAATCTTCCATAGCGGGATGACGATCGGGCATTGAACAAATAGATGGTCGACATGTTCCAAATGCTGAGCGCATAGAGAGCAAAGCTGACCCCAGGCTAAATTCCTATGATTAAGGACGTCCACAGTAAGCAACTTGTTATTAAAAGCCAGCCATGAAGTAATCTTCACCTTAAGGGGAGCCCAAGAGTCCCAGAAGAATTTAGAATGTGGCGATTGAACTCCCCTCGAGTTAAGGAAACAATAAAAGGATTTAATAGAAAAAGTGCCAGTTGACGACCAACGCCAAGCAATGCCCTCAGTAAGGCTCCAATCGTAGTTATTGATGATCGATATGAGATTATTAAAAATCTGAGACAGAGATTGAGGAAGATCGATAGTAAATGATATACACCAATTGCGAGAATTGCCAACCAAGACAAAAGAATCCTCGATAGAAGCTGAAGGGAAGGCCGCCAATCGAAAGAGAGAAGGAAAAGCAGTCGCCAATGTGGAATTGCCAACCCATAGGTCAGTCCAAAACTTAGCTTTAGAACCGTCGTGGCAAGTACGGTAAATACTGCAACGAAAAGCGGGAGATGCTTTCCAAACTCCCTTCCAGAAGGAAGAGGCGTGGCGATAAACAAACTCGGGAAACTCCCACCACTTAATGGGACCAGATCGATAATTTTTGACACATCGAATCCATGGTAAATGATCAACATTATGGAGTTTCCACAACCACTTACCAAGTAAGGCGATGTTATGATTATGCAGATCCAAGACACCTAGGCCCCCTTCCTCTTTGGAAGTACACACCAATTTCCACTGGCATAGGTGAGAACCTGGTTTAAAAGAGGACGTTCCAGTCCAAAAAAAATTACTCCTAATTTGATCGATCCTTTTGATCACCCAGGAGGGTAAGAAATAAAAGGACATCAGATAAAGAGGCATGGCGGTAATGACAGAGTTAATAAGGGTCAATCTACCCCCTCTAGACAGAGATTTGCCCGACCAAACATTAAGCCTCGCCTCAACTTTATCGATGAGGGGGTACCAGTCAGACCTATGCAACTTGCCCCAGCGAAGGGGAACGCCTAAGTAAAGGATAGGAAAGGATGCAATGGGGCAATTAAAGAAATTAGATACCTCCACTTGATGGTTGGGAGAGCCACTCAACCAGAGGACGAATGATTTTTGGAAGTTGATGGATAAGCCGGAAGCCATTTCAAAATAATAAAGAAGAAGTTTGAGATTACGAAGAGAATGAGGGGTTGGTTTGGTAAAGATGATCGTATCATCTGCGAACTGAAGGTTGAGCACCCCTTCAAAGAAGGGGGAACTGCCAAGGCCTTCAATCATATGCGAATTACAAGCATTCCGTAGAAGCTTGCTGAAGACATCGACAACCAGAGAAAATAGTAGTGATGAAAGAGGATCTCCTTGACGGAGGCCACATCTAATCTTGAACTTGTGACCTTCCGTACCGTTGAAAAAATTGAAGAGGTACCAGCTAATAAGCTGGATTTGATCCAAGCAATCCATTTGGGACCAAAACCTCTATTGGACAAGATATCCAGGAGGAAATCCCAACTCACATTATCATACGCTTTTTGAAAATCAAGCTTGAGAAGAATGCCTTCCGAGTGAGATCTATGACAATGGGAAATGATTTCCTGAGCCGAGGCGACACTGTCAAGAATGAAACGGTCTTTGATGAAACCCGATTGGGCTGAGTCAATCAAGGGAGAGATGATCGAACTCAAACAAGAAGAAAGGACTTTCATGATGATTTTAAAGGAGGTGTTGATGAGGCTAATAGGTCTGAACTCAGAGACCATGTGAGCTCCCGCTATCTTGGGAATGAGAACAATGTGTGCATAATTAATCCTGTCAAAAGAAAAGTTACCCTGGTGAAGATCTTGGAACATTTGGAAAATATCGGATTTAAGTAAATCCCAAAATTTTTGAAAGAAGAACGCGGGGAACCCATCGGGCCCCGGAGCGGAATCACTTTTTAACGCGAAAACTGCCGATTTAATCTCCTCAAGAGTGAAGGGAGCTTCAAGCGAGGATAGATCGAGAGCTTGGGGACCATAAAGGTGAGCCCAATCAATCCCAATAGAGCGGTGTTTAGGAGAACCGATCAAATTTTTATAGAAGGAAAGGAATTCCCGGTGAATAGCCTCATCTGAGTTGAGGTCTACACCTTAAATAGTTAGAGAGAAAATCCGGTTGCAACGTTGCCTATATGAGGCGAAGTTATGAAAAAAAGCAGTGTTCGCATCGCCCTCCTTCATCCACCTAACCCGGGCTCTTTGAGCCCATTTAATATGGTCCAAATGGAGGAGGTTCGCATACTCCTGCTTACAAGATTTTCTTTCTGCCCTAAAAGATTCGGATAAAGGACCAAGTTCTTCCAATTGGTCGAAAGATTTGATGGATTGCAAAAGAAAATTCTTAAGGAAATTGGTGTTGGACTGTCTTTCAAAACGCCAGATTTTGCAACCATGCTTGATGGCATGAAGCTTAAGGAGGAGGTTGCCTAGCCCGAATGATCCGGAGACTGCCGCAAGGCATTCCGAGACCAAATTGACAAAAAGCTGGTCCTCTAACCAGAGTTTTTCGAAACGGAATTTTTGATGATACTTAAAATTGAAATTGGAATAGAGCGCGATTGGGGTATGATCAGAAGAGGGATTGGGGAGAGCACGAACAAAAGACTGGTGAAAATGCGAAATCCAAGTATGCGAGACTAGGAAACGGTCAAGTTTTGCAAGAGTAGGAAGGTCGCGTTGGTTGGACCAGGTGAAGGACCTTCTGGATAAAGGTAAATCAGATAATTGGAGGTCACGAATGCAATCATTGAAGAGGCAGGATTGGGAGATCGTAGAGGCCAAGTTCGATCTTTCATTAGAAAAACGAGTGACATTGAAATCTCCACAAAGGAAACATAGACCGCTAGAGAACTGCTGTAACGAGAGAAATTCGTTCCAGAATAGTGTGCGCCCCTCAGCAGAAGACAGGCCATACACAGAAATCACAGTGAGAGGGCAATTAAGAGAAGTCCATTGGAGCTGAACGATTAGAAAAAATGTCAAACGTTGAACAGCTATAAGAGAGAAGTAAGCTTCCTTGAATCCAAAAAGGATCCCTCCCCTAGACCCACTCGCGTCCAGGGAGATCCATTTAGAGATAGTGGATCCGCCTAAGGAACGCAAAATGGTATGGGAGGGGGATTCTAGTTTAGATTCTTGGATAGAAATCAGGTCACAACGGGAAGAAGTAATAAGGTCGAAAACCGCCCTTTGCTTAGAAGGGCAGTCCAGGCCGCGAATATTCCAAGAAACACTAATATTAAATAACCGATGCTCCAAGACTCTAGAACGTTCCTTTCTCCTAATGGAAAGGATACGGGGGAGTCAGCGGGGTCTAATAGAAAACCCAGCTGCTGTGTCGTAGAAGCAATATCAGAATCGGAGAGCGAATCAAAAATGGGGGAATAAATGGATCCTAATTGATCGAGAGAAGTTTGGGATGAGAGGGGGGGTTTGCACTGCGGATGAGAACCAATCAAGGTGCTAGAAGGAGAGGGTGTAGCAGTCGAAACGGAACGATTGATACATTTGGCCTTAATGCGGGCACTAGACCTTATGAACCGCTGAGGCTTCCGAAAAGAACACTTGTCCCTAGATGAGGGAACATCCAGATCCTGACAAGGATAAACAAGGGCGGATGATACCCCGGGAGGATGAGCAGTAGAGGGAGATAAAGAAACCTCCTTAGTCTCCCCCGGAGGTGGAGGAGAACAACAAGCAGACTTAAAGCAAGATGGGAGAGAAGAAACTAGGAAATCTGTGGCTTTCGCCTCCTTAGTCTACCCCGGGATTATGCTTCTTTTCAATATGATGGACATTCAAGTTGAATATAGTCGTCCTTCATTTATTATTATTATTATTATTATTTTAAACAAGGCCGTAGCCACACCCATATCCCCAATCACGTTACTTTGTAGATATTTTATTTTGGAATTTTTTGGTACAAGTATGATTCGAACTCCCGAAAATTTGTTCGTAAAAAGAAGAAATTTACCAGTGAATCACATTTTTTTTGAAGGAAATGGTGGAATATGGCCACCCTGTTTCATTAATAAGAAATTAACAAAATAACCCCAGCAAACTCGGACAAATTATAAACTACAGACGGAAAAAAATAACATGAAGCGACATGACCAGTATATATAATCAGCTTTCACTCTAAGCTAGGAGGACCAACTAATTGTATGTCCATCAAGCAAGCTTCGTACACCCACCAGTGAATCACGTTGACACATATTTTCCTTCATTATTGTGTTGGTCAAAAGAAAAATGATGTTGTCTTCCTCATATACTAGTATTTTTCACGTGAGATGCACATTTTTGATAAAAAGTTGGAGTGAAACGTGCGATACACGTAAGACAACAGTAATTAACACGTGCGATGAATGACTTAATTTTTTTTTAAAAGAGCTGAACGGGCGAAACGTGTATTTTTTTACAATTAAGAAGAAAAAACTCTGATGTGTACCTATGATGCACGTGTTCAAAAACATATTTGGAGTTGCACATGCAATGCGCATGTTTGTTTTGTGACAAAAGTGGTGTTTCTTTTGTGACAAAAAAAAATATTAAAATTTGTATGTTTGTGACAAACTATTCCATTAAATAGTACTAGTAGCGTGCCACCTAAGACAGTGAAGAGAAAGGTAGTGATTTTGGTTGTGGGTGTAGCATTACTCTAAACTAGTATAATGTACGTTCGATGCACGTCTAAAACAAGTAAAATCATCAAATTAAATGAATATATATCGGACAAGAAAAAAATAGTTTATATTTGAATGTTTTGATTTGTGCTACACGTACAGTGCACATTTATATTTGTTGGACATAGTTTGTATGTATATTATACGTGTTTATATAGTTACAAAGTTAGGGTTTGTTTGTTACAAACCCCAACTCTCCCATTAAAATAGTAGAGAAGTAAATATATTATATTATATATAGATAGATGGATAGTAATTTACCCATGTGATGCATGTTTAATGTATAAAAAAAACATAAAGTAAAAAATATGACATAGTGAGGACTCGACCATGATACCTCCTTTATATTAGTTATGCACGGGGAGGGGAGGGAAGGGATTTTTTAAAACATTTATTGTTTGGTTCATTTTTTAGAAGGGGAAGGGAGGGGAATGGAGGGGGTGCAAAATCCCTCCTGAGCCAATTTTGGCTCCCCTCAAATATTGGGGGGATTTGGAGGGGAGAGAAAGTGGGTTTAATTTTGGCTCCCCTCCAATATCCTCTCTCTCGCAACTCGTCTCTCTCCCGACATTTCAAGTTTTATTTTATTTATTTATTTATTTATCTTTTTAAGCAAAAATATTATTGTATGTTAAAGCTTTAGCATGCAATGCAAAAATCTGAATAGTACTTGGTCTCTCTGTTAACAGTTGGGGTTACATTGCATAGTTTGAACTTTGATCTCATTTTTCGTCCACATAGGCAGCAAGAAGTCACCCTTCAATTACGAAAAGTGAATTGAAAGAATACAAATTAAAGTATTTTTTCTTATGAGCTAGATGAGTTGAATCTTGTTACTGTTTATGTCTATATATAATATTACATAAATATTGGACTTACCATAGTGGTTTAGCCAACTGGTGGTCTCAGAGCATGTAGCATTTGGGGCCAGAATCTTATTTAATTTGTTCAAGTACTATCAATCAATCTGCCTTCATTATTTTGTTTACTGGTCTTCGTTATTTTGTTTATATTACAAAATTAGTATTAGAAATAATACATAGGCTCTCCTAAAATATGAAAGAGTATAAAAGTAATTTAATTATAAAATTCCTTTCCTCCCGAACCAAACAAGAAGATAATTATTTTCCCTCCCCTCCCCTCCCCTCCCCTCCCCTCCTTTCCTTTGAACCAAACAGAGCTAAGGTCTTCTCCCATTATAATATTTCTAGTAATTTACACGTGTGATGCACGTCTTGATAAAATATATATTTATTAAAGTAAAAATTTCGACGCAGTCTGGTCTCAAATCTGAGAGCTCTTTTATATTAGTTATGCACGGACAATGCACGTCTTAATAATTTTTTTAAAAATATAAAAACTCTGACATAGTGAGGACTCAAACCTGAAACCTCCTTCACATTAGTTATGTACATGCGTCACATGAGTTGGTAGATTGAAAAATGACACTTTAAGCCTTTTCCCATTATAATATTAGAGACTATAGATTAGAGATTGTTACTAGTAATATACAGGTGCGATGCACGCATTATTTTTTTTATATAAATAAAGTAAAAACTCTGATTTTCACGTACGATGCATGTCTTAATAAATAAGATTATATATTTTTAAAAGTAAATGTGAAGACGATAATGAGAGAGTTGGAGTTGCACGTAAGTAGATTGATTTACAACTCCAACTCTTCCATTATAATAATTATTATATATTATATTATATATAGATAGATATAGATAGATAAAATAAAATTAAAGTAAAAAATATGACGTAGTGAGTACTCGAACCTAAGACTTCGTTCATATTAGTTATGTACCTGCAATACATATGTTGGTAGTTTACCAATTTATAAATGACACTAAGACCTTTTCCTATTATAATATTAGAATATTAGATTATAAATTATATTAGGGATTAGTGATTAGAGATTTGTTCGAGTTATCCATGCGCAGGAGTTGGCGGTTGAGCCAATTTAACGTTGGAATGCCTAAAGGTCAAGTTGCCTGGCAGTTGAGCCAATTTGACTTTTGGAATGCCTAATAGTTAAGTTGCTTGAATTGGTGAAAATTTTCTTGTCAGGTGTGAGAGCATTCCGACTGAGATATAATATTCATATATATGTATTTTATAGAATAGCATTTTGATCATTTGCTGTAGTCGTTAAAATATATAAAACGCATAAAATCAAAAAAAATTGAACGGGCGAAACATGATGCATCTTTCATCGCAATTCTTTTTTGAATTTTTTTTGGATTTTTTTGGATATTTTTCGAAGGGTTTTTTATTATATAAAAAAAAATTCTACGTGGACCCCACATAGGAATTTTGTTACTTAAGGTTTTAATTATCTCTAATCTCCAATCTCCAATCTCTAATATTATAATGGGAGAAGGCCTTATTGTCATTTGTAAATCTACCAACATGTGCAATGCACGTACATAATTAATATAAAGTAGGTACGTCAGAGTTTTTAGTTTTTTTATAAAAATTATTAAAACGTGTAGCACACGTATAAATTACTATGTTATTAATTTACTAAACTTAATTAATTAACTAATTATTTAACTAAATTTTTTATTAAATTACTAAGTAACCAATTAACCAACGAATTAAGAGTTAGGGTTAATTGTCTTCCTGATAATTAAAAAAAAAAAAAAAATCTTCGTCCAATAATTTTAAAAATTATTAAAATAATATATATGAAAAATGATGTTTCGTCATGTATAAAATGCATATTGCTATATCGAAAGCTATTTTTGTCTTTTACTATAGCAAAAAAGGTTTAAAAAATAGATAAATAACTAATGAGTGCAGCGACCCTATTTTTGATAAAAATCGGCAAAACGACCCTGTTTAGAAACTATTTAGTGAAATAACTTAGTTCTTGATTAATTTTCTGTAGTATTCTTCCTATAATAATTTTTATAGGATGTGTGACCTTTCTTTAAATTCTATAAGTTTTTGAATTTTAAGATAATTTCTAGTTTTATTATTAGATTTTAGTTTTTCTATTCTATAGCTTATAAATTAGTAATAAATTTATGAAAAATTACAGAAATTAAGTAAAAATTATTTACTCTGTACTGGCTCTGATACCACTGAGTGTGCGAAGAGTGTAATCACTTGAAGACCTGAAAATCAAAAGGAAGAGAGTATCAAAAACTTAAAATTCTAAAGATGATAGTTTGGTGTAAAATAATATTCGTCGAAATAATGGATATTGTCTATTCTGAAAAAATAATAAGGAATGTTGGGAATATCGTCTTCAAGTTCTCTCAAATATTCTGATTCTGTCTCATATCCTTCACTATTACTATCATATGGGGGTTCTTCGAGTTCTTCCATATGTCTATTTTCTCTTCCATTCTGTTCATTTTCTTCTAGAAATTTTCTGTATGCAGTTGTAGGACTCCAAACATAACTACTAAATATACCATTTTCATAAAATAACAAAGATCTTTCATGATAAGTTAGGTCGTCAATTATTTCAATATTTATATTACTAGTTTCTCCATAATTTATTTGGTTTATTGTTATGATTATTACTCTTTCTATACTAAAAAAGAATAATTTGAATTCATAACAATCATTAATGCTTATTTGTCTATGAGGATAATAAACATCAAAAACTAGCATTCTATCACTTCCTTGGTAATTAACCATTAATTCAAAAATTGGTGAGGCAATACCAAAATCATTATTATTCATTAGTTCTTTTGAATTTGAACAATAATCAATTATAAAATCAAGAGTAGATAGGGGTTTCTAAGGATTCCTAAAAAATTAAAGCAAAACGGCCCATCATGCTTCCGACCTAGTTAAATCTCTTTGAGCTGCTCTGTACCAGTTACTACCAGTGGATAAAATACCTCTGGTATGCACCCCGATTTCTGTGCTCCTTTTATGTTCCTCCCCTCTCAGGATTACTATGCCCTCAAGAGAGCTTCATCCGAGAGATACGTCTGGAACAACTAGTAGCACTTCGGTACAGACAACCACAACCTAGCTTGTTTCCTTCTGCTAGGTGTACAGTCTAACTATAGAAGGTTGCAAATGGCCCTTTTTACAAGATCATTCAGGCAGAGCCTTACAAAACCTTCCCTAAGGGAAAAAAGATTTAGTTATCCATACCTTATTTTCTACAAGATCTGGTAGATGCATGAACTCATAAAAGTTCATTTTTATTTTCTTCAAACTTGTTACAAACAGACTCTTCAAGATTTTGTGGAATTTTTTCTCTCCCAGATTCTCTGCCTTCTCTCTTGCTTAGCTTTTCCTTTTATAGACCAAGGGATCAGCTTACAACAAGTTTTCATGCGTCACTACTTACATCATATGTTCAATAATTGCGATAAATACGTAAGTGCTTATGTATTTATGTAAGTGCTTACGGCTTACAATAATTGTTCTGATTACATTTTGGCCTATTATAGGAAAAGAGATTACTCTTAGCCGACATCTTCACATGCTCCACATTTATGTTGGTGTTCCATCTTCATCAAACTACAGTAATATATAGTTGTCTCTTCTGTCATTGTCATTGTTCATGTAGATAGTATTTGGTACTAGCTGTCAAACAGCTCATGCTTATCTTGTGCCTGTTTGATCTTTGCTATACTATACAATATTATTTTATCTTGATCTGGGCTGTCATAGATCCATATATTGCTGTCTCTTTGTTTTATGTCTTTTAATTCACAGTACATATTTCTGAAGTCCATTGTCCTTTTTTCTGGGATTAATTTCTCAAATTCTTTAGTTTTAAATGGTACAATATTTGATGCTCCATAAATCATTTGGGTAGTCATCCCTATTTTTATAACATTTTCTGCTGGAAGTTCTTCATCGTCCTTAAGATACTCGGGGATGGCTGAATACATTCTGACATATATTTTTGAGGCCTTCGTGAGCCCAAAATAATTTTTGGCTGCTTTGTAAATTTCTCTTGGTAGTAGGATTAGTTCTTCACATTCTTTGGACAGATAGATGCAATGAATAAGTCCTCTTTCGAACAATGTCCTAGTTGTTCTTGGATTAGCTCCTGGTAGGATGATGACCTTGTTCTGTGATATGGTCTTGATGAACTGGTTTACCTCTGTTACTTGGCATAGTTTTTGAATATACTATAAAAATAATATTTTCTTCGATACTTTGGTAGGAGCTTTCTCAGTAAGAAGTGTCTCCTTGTATGTAGTTTTATTTGAAGATGTAACTGCTTCTTCTTTTACTGACTGGGAAGGCTCACCTATCTCGCTCATTTTCTCGCTATTATTGTCCACCATATTTTCTGTGGTTACATGCTGACTTACATGCTAATAGAATAGACTTTGGAGTCCACATATTTGTAGTTGTAATTGATTAAATGCTCATTTTAATTGCTCCATTGTTTTCTTGATGTAAATAACATCTTGTTCTATTTGCTGAACTCTAGTTTTCATTCTGCAACAAGTGAAATAGTTAATTTCTTGATAAAAAATCAGCTAAAATATTATCTTTTCCTTTTATGTTTTCTATTAAGAAATCGTAATGTGCTAACTCCATTTGCCACCTTATCAATCTTTTGTTTGCTATGGTTGGGTCTATTATTTTGTTAATCCAACTCTTTGTTTGGGTATTATCTGTCCTTACTGTGAATTTTATATGTATTATAAATAGTTCAAGCTTTTTTATAGCTTTTAAGATTGCTAGTAGTTCTTTTTCGTTTATGTGGTAATTTTGTTGGGATTGTGTGAAAGATTCACTAGTATATCTGTCTAGTTTTTCCTTCTTTTCTCCTATTTCAATAAATTTTAATACCGCTCTCCAATTGTTTTCACATGCATCTGTTTCTATTATCCATGAACATTCTTTAATAGGTAATCTTAGCTTATGTAATTCTGAAGTTTATTGTTTTAATAATTTAAGTTTCTCTTCATTTTTCGGGGTCCATTCCCATTTCTTAAACTTTTTCAGCTTTTGCTGTAACTAATTTGTTTTTGCTGATAAATTTTGTATGTAACCTCTTGTTTGATTTAGTAACCCTATTATAGATTGTAGTCCTCTTTTTTCTTTTAGGACATTAGGAAAACTCTTTATTATTTCTGCTATATGTGGTTGTTATTCTATTCCTTCATGTGGTAATTTTGTTCCTAAGAATTCTATCTCAGTTTTGAATAATTCCATTTTTTTTTGGATAGTATAGTACTTGCATTTTTCACTATTTCTATAAATTTTAGTAGATGTTCTTTATGTTGTTCTTTGTTTTCGGATCCTATTAGAATATCATCTACATATACTAATATGAAATTGTTGTATTTTTCAAAAATTTTATCCATATACTCTTGAAATATTCCTGGGCTGTTTTTATAACCGAATGGTAATATATTCCATTCATAAAATCCCTGAGGTGTGCTAAATGCTGCTAAAGGTTTTGAATCTTTTGTTAGTTTTACATGATAAAATCCTGATTTACAATCAAATTTCGAATATATTTTTCTTGTTTTTACTGTGTTAAGTAGTATTTGCATGTCTAGTAGTGGGTATCCAAACCTCTTAGTATTTTTATTTAGCTTCTTATAATTTACTACCATTCGAGATTTACCTCTTTTTTCTTCTGAATGCTTTCTTACTATGAATGCTGGTGATGAATGTGAACTTTGTGATTTTCTTATGTAATTATTTTTCATTAATTCTTTTATATGTATTTTGAACTCTTCTATATCTGTTGGAGTATATCTTATAGGTTGAATTTTTATTATTTTGTTCTTATCTATTAACTCTATGTGTGTTATGGGTTTACTTAAGTCCCATTTTGCCAAGAGATCTTCTCCGCACAAATCTTCGAATTGTTTTTGTAAAAAAAAATTTTGTAGTTATTTCTTGGAATTGTTGTATTCTAGTATTGTTTGGTAAATATTGATATTCACCATGCTTGGTTGAAGAAACTATGTGTGTGATAGGTCGGTTCTAGAATAAGGTTGGGTTATTCTAATTGATATTGCTTGGTGTTGGCAAGGTGTCGTAAATACAACCGATTTATGTGATATGGTTATAGGGTAGTATTGTTGGAAAAAGTCATTTCCTAAGAGCACATCATTATTTATATCATCAAACTGGTATATTATTGGTATTCTTAGTATGTAACTTCCTATTTGTACATTAATATTTTGTTAATACTTATCAAGTATGATAGTTTGTCCAGTTAATCCAGTTATTGCTTTTTATTATATCCATCTTGTTTCTATTTTGGTAGTATATTTTCGCGGCATAGGCTAGTGCCTGCTCCGGTGTCTATTAGACTATGGTAGTTCCTCGATTTGTATCATTCGTAAACAAATTCTGTTAGTACGTATAATGTGTTTTTTGTTGTTCTTAATGGATTCATTTATCTAATATTCTATTTATTATCATACTTTCATTGTTTACTGTTATTGTGATTTTTTCTTCTTGAATTGAGTAACGTTGTACTGATGTAAGAAAGTCAGTTCCTAATAGCATTTCATTAACATGGTGTTCTGGGTTTTCGTGTAAGTGTAATAACATTTCATTTTTACCATTTACCCTTAGTAGTAGTATAATTTTATGTACAATTGAATGTTTATTATTGTAATAGTCTTGGTAGTAATATGGGTTTTCTAATGTTATTAATTCAGTGGTTTTCACATTTGTTTGTTTAATGTGTGAATTAGTAGCTCCTGTATCTACTAAGGCTATTTGTTTATTTCATTTCCCATCGTCATAATATTCTATTTCTATTTTAAATTGGTTATTGTTTTGGTGTTCTAATATATTTATTATTAGTATTAATTTCAATACTTGTTGCTTATTTCTTATTGATAGTGATCTCTTTCCGAACATTATTTGTGGTGCTTTTTCTTTTCCATTTTCTTTTGCTTTCTTAAAGTCAAATTCTATATAATTTGGTATAGTCATTTTAGGATTTTCTCTAGGTGGTTTGTATCTTATAATTTCGCTGAATAGCAGCTCTATTTTAAAATTATCTGTATTTCTATTTTTTACTTCATATTTGCTAGTGAAGGCATAAATAATTTTTATTTGTATACTCATAACTTTGCTTTTTTCTATCATTTCTATTCCTGATAACCTATGATACATGACTAGACTTTTGTCTTTATTTTTTTCTGCCATACTTATTGAGAAATTAGGTTTTATTGTAAATTTTATCTTTTGGTACATTAGGTTTCCTTGTATTATTCCTATTAAGGTATCTTGTATACTTAATATTATCCTATCATCCATTAGGTATATTTGCAAGGGTGTATTTATCCCTTTCTTAAAATAGGCTTTTATTATTATTTGTACTGCTCCTAAATGCATGTGTTTTAATGTCTTTCTGGTTTTCTCATTTATTTTTTCAATTTCTTGTCCTATTATTCTTTCGGTTATTAATGGGATTATGGTTTTCCCTTATGCTTGTTCAATGTCTATAGGTTGTTCATTATTTATAGCTATTATGATGGTACTTTTCTTTCTTTCGAATATTGGTAGTTTAAAGATTTTTTTTGCATTTATATCTAATTTGGTAGCTCTTATTTTATTGTATTTTTGTATGTTAAAGCACATTTTTTCTCTTACTTCTTCATTGTTTTCTTCTCTTTCTGAAGGTTCTCTTATTTCTGTCATCATGTTTATTTCACATTCTTCTGTTTCGCCTTCACTACTTCTACTATCTTCTTCCATTACCATTATTTCTTCATGTTCACTTATTTCTGACCATTCTTCATCATATTCTGTGGGTTCATAGTTTATATTGTTCATTTCTTCGATTTCTTCTATGTATTTTACATTTTCTTTTTTCATTCTTTTAGGGCAATTTGGTGATATATGTCCTACCTCTCCACATATGTAACAATTACATTTCTTAAGATTTTTCGTCTGCTGTCTATTTTTATTTTTATTTATTCTTTTAAAGTTTTTTTTATAGGGTTTTCTATATCTCTTAAATTTTTTTCTATATTTTTGTTTATATTTTTGGAATTTGTGATTATTCTTCTTTGTATATATATAGTTATTATTGCATCCCCAATGATTCGGTCTTGCATCTTTACAATAAATTCTTTATTTATATGTTCTATAATTTTTTTGTTGCTCTAGCATCTTAGCATACTTTGTCCCTATAATTTTTTACGAATTGCATTTGATACCCTAAAGTATCTACTTATGGTTTTACTTTTTCACTTATATATGCACTATATATGTTTATACTCTATGGATTTGGTAGTTTTAGAAAGATTGAGTCCAAAATTGGACTCCATTCTTCTTTTGTATAATAACTATCCTGAAAATATTCTCGGAATTCGCAAGCATAGTTGTCAAAATAGCATATGTCGCATATTTCCAAGTTACTTAGTCTCCATCTTGCTTGGTTCTTTTTATATATGGTGTGTTTTTCTCCTTTATCGTATACACTGAATTCTGTTCCTATTGCTACCTCGTAATTTGTAATTATTTCTTTTAGACCTAAGGTTCGTTGTGCTGAGATTTCTTCAGTTCCCCTGTCATCAATTAGTCTTGATTTTCTTATAGCATTTCTTTCTTCTTCCTTTAATCCATTCCACCATTTTGCAGCTACACCTATAAAGATGGCTTTTATAAATTTCTCAAATGCGTTTCCTGTAAGATTCTGTCTAAATCCTACTATTAGTGACGCTTTTACCCATTTTTATTGTCCTATCTACGTCTTTTACGCAATCTAGGTCTAACCATTCTCCATTCCCTGGTATTCCTTTTTCGTAGTGTTCTGTAAGTTCATATTGTGGGGTTTCATTTTCTTTGTCTTTTCCTAGATGCATTCTTCTTTTTGTGTTTTGCCATTTCCATGGTAATTGGTAAGGTCTTTTATTAGGTGGTGGCCTTAAGAATTCGTACATGTCATTTGGAATTTCTGAAGGTTTTGCTATAATCTTATCTTGGTCCATTTTTACTTCGTCATTTGTTATGTCTAGATTTTTCAAGGCTTCTTCTACTTCTACTGGGTTAGGATTTGCCATTAAATCTTCTATTTCCAAAATATTTATATTAAGTTTCGTTATTACTTCTAACTTCTTCATACCTTCTTCCGTTATGCCTAATTCTTTTTCTGGGTAGTCAGTTATATATCTAACTGTAACGCCCCGCACTCAGTCCGTACGCACACAATTAACTAAATTCTAGCCATGCCCACCACAGGCTGCCTCAAAAGGGTGTCCGGACGTTGGGTAACCCTTCTTCATGGGCTTCCCTATATATACTTATATTTCTTCCTTATCCAATCCGATATGGGACTTAAGGTGCTGGTCATACCCAGTCAAAGGCCCAACACATACACATGGATGCCTTTCTTTTCTTTCATTCATTTATTCCATATGTGTGGTCAACCGGTCAACACCATCTCATATATTTTCCTTCTTTTCCATTCCTTCCACGTTACCTACCAACCATCCCTTCTTTTCTTTTATTTATTTTATTTATATATATATAATATTATATATCTCTACATAATATTACATATATACCGGGTGTTACACACACCCCTCCTTAAGAACTCAGCGTCCTTGCTGAGCCCGGACTTAGAACTTGATTCAGGATCCCTTTCTAGCCGATGTGGAGAGGATTACCCTGATTCTGCTAGTTGTACAGTCCCCTACCCGGGCGACCTGTCCCAACCTAGCTCCTTCTCAGGCGTACATCTTGCACACACTCGGTGTCGAAAGTCGGCTCTGATACCATCTGTAACGCCCCGAGCCCGGTTCAGCTGCGCACGCGGCTACACGTGCGCACACGCGAAAGAACGGACACAAAACTCTAACCACGCCCACCACAGGCTGCCTCAAAAGGGTGTCCGGACGTTGGGTTACCCTTCTTCATGGGCTTCCCTATATATACTTATATTTCTTCCTTATCCAATCCGATATGGGACTTAAGGTGCTGGTCATACCCGGTCAAAGGCCCAACACATACACATGGATGCCTTTCTTTTCTTTCATTCATTTATTCCATATGTGTGGTCAACCGGTCAACACCATCTCATATATTTTCCTTCTTTTCCATTCCTTCCACGTTACCTACCAACCATCCCTTCTTTTCTTTTATTTATTTTATTTATATATATATATATAATATTATATATCTCTACATAATATTACATATATACCGGGTGTTACACTAACTAATTCTTTTATATTTTTATTTATGATTTTTAAAACTTTCTTATATCTCCTACAATTTCAGGACCATTGTAATCTTCTTTCAACTCTTGTATGTTTATCCTATAAATTTCTAGATTTATGTTAGGATTTAATGCAACTGCTTAGTTAGTCATACTTAGCCTGTTATTTTGTATGCTAGTAGGTGTTGGTAATACCAACTTGCTTCTTCGTTTCTGTGATCTAATACTTTGTATGCTATCTCTTTTTGTATTTCTTTAGGTAGTTTATTTGTTACTTTACTTGTTAGTAACAAGTATTCTAATATTTCTCTATTAGCAAAATGCTTCATTTCTGTTAATCTCCTGTCAATGTATCTAATTTTAAATTTTGAAAGATTTTTTAATTTTAGTTTCTTTATTTTCTGTGATATATCCAGCTCTTATAGGGATTATAATTTATAATTTGTAAAGTATGGTTATATAGAAAGTTTTGTTTTTAGGTTATTATATTAAAAAGGGTTAGTTAACTAAATATTTTGTAAAAGTGGGTCAATTCACTAAATCTTTATGAAAATGGATCATTTGGCTAAATATTTTTCAAAAGTGGGTCGGGTAGTTTGGTTAACTCCATAAAATGCATATATAGCCAACGAATGTGGATGCTCTGAGTATTGCTTCACACTCTGACAAATTTCTTCCCTTTTTTTTTCTCTTTTTGTTACGGTCAGATCTAAAAGTTCAAGTATTATTTATTGTATATTAATGTTAGAAAGCAGTTCATCTTTGCATGTACATTGATTTCATTTAGCAATATACACATTTTTCAGTTTACATTATGATATTAGCATATCTATAGTTACATATTAAAGATAACTGCTTTATGGAAGAAAAAAATTATATGCCACTTTATGAAAATATTTACATTTATAGGACAGTTGTCAAAGTATTTGCGTTTGTGGACTCAACAACTAAACTCGCTAATCCCAACGGCAAGTTTAGCTGTTTCGTACTTGCTGTTGGGACACGGAGAGTTTAGTGCTAATTTTTTTTAGAAACTCGTCATTCTCAATTGCGAGTTCAGTTCAACATTTTCCAATGAAGACTCATTGTTCCCAACAGCGAGGACATTTATACTAAACTCACTGTTGGGAACAAAAATCACTGTTCCCAACAACGAGCCTAATATAAATGTCCTCGTTGTTGGAAACAGTAAGTCTTCATTGAAAATTTCAAACTAAACTCGCCGTTGGGAACGACGAGTTTCTCAAAAAATTAGCACTAAAGCATGAAACAACTAAACTCGTCGTTGGGAACGACTTAAGTTTAGTTTTTGAGTCCACAAGCGCAAATACTTTGGCAATTGTCCTCTTTCTGCAAATATTTTTCGAAAAGTATCTTATATAAATTTAAAAACTCCGCTTTCTGCATTTATTAATAGTATAATTCATTGACATTATACATACACTAGTAATTTACACGTACTAGATACATCTTAATAAAATATGTTTTGTAAAGTAAGAATTACGGCGTAGTCTGGCTTCAAGCCGAAGACCTTTTTTTACCCATCCCAAAATATTATTAGTTATGCACACATATTGCATGTAAGTTGGTTTGTCTACATCTACAAAATGAGTTGTTTATCTATAACACAATCTCAACTCTTCCATTAAAGTATTACTAGTATTTTTCAAGTGCGATGCACGTTTTGATAAGAGGGGGAGGATTGTCACGCGCGATTTACGTGTTAAGAAATAGTTTTGGAGTTGGGCGTGCATTGCACGTAATTGGTAAAAATATTTTGAAGGAAAAGCTACAATTTGTACGTGCAATGCACGTATTTATAAGTAGGATTTGAGATGTACGTGCAACATATGTGTATGTTTAGTGTTAACAAAATATTGTAAAATTGTTTTGCATGTGCGTTGCACGTTTCAAATAGGTAAAAAAAATTATTTTTTTATTTTTGTTGTAATTAATGGGAGAATTGGATTTGCATGTGCAACGCACGGGTTTGTATGTTGACAACATTACAACTAGGGGTGGACAACTATTATCCGAACCGACCAATCCGAACCGACCCAACCCGAACCGATCGGTTTTAAACCAAACCAATTGGGGGTTTGGATTGGCTCGGTTCTTGATCTTCAATAACCAACTGGACCGGTTCGGTTGTTGGATGGGGCTTTCAAATAACCGATGAAACCGAACCGACCGTACCTCTATGCATAAGTCCATAAAAAATATAGTTCTCCTTTAATTTCTTGAATATAAAAATAGTCATTTCTCATTTTCTTGGAGATACACACAGTCTTCTTTAATTTCTTTAATACAAACCGAGCAATTGTTCTACCTATGTTTTGATTCTCCATAATCCTGTACGTTATGTTGTTGAGAAATGCTTGATTTACAGTGTGGCCCAACTTAATAGAATCATGAAATTGATGTAACATTTAGTAGTTACTTTAATCAAGTCAAGTAAAAATTGTAATCTAAATCTTTTTTTATTGTACCTAAAATTCAATTAGCTATGGTTATTTAATGTTTCTTTTATGATAATAAACTAAGATTACAGAAGTATCCAAGTGAAAAAGTAGTTTATCTCCCCCATTTAAACGTCATAATCTCAAACAATTAGTGCAAAATTTATTAACAACTTGTGCTTTTATGAATCTTTATTTTAAATTCATTTCTGAATAACAAATAGCAGGTTGTTTCTTAAGTTTGATTGAAGTTGATCTTTTAAATTTCAACAAAATTATGAATGAGGTTGAAGGTGAAAAGTGGCACGCCAAACCGACCATCCAATCCAATCCAATCCAAACCGAGCTTAATCGGCTTGGATGGAAACCGATCCAATTAAGGTTCGGATTGGTTGCGGATGAGAAAATTAAAAAACCCATATTCTTTAGATCGGTGGTGGATGTTCCATATTAGGTCGGATACCGACGGATGCCCACCCCTAATTACAACTCCAACTCTCCCATTATAATAGAGATAGAGATATTAGATTATATAAGGTTATGCAACTTTACGTACAATGCACATACTACATCTTTTGGCGTATTTTATATTAATGACCTCAATACAAATCTGCAAAGGGGGTGCTTTGTTGGTTGTAAAACTTTTTCAAAGTTGTAAGATTACTTTAGAGAAAAAAGAAATCTGTGAAAATGAGTCTGAAAAAGTAATTTTGTTGGATGTAGATTTACTGTAACTCTAATAGTTTTATATGAAAGAATATGTTTGTTTGAGTTGTAAAAATACTGTAGCGAAAGTAATTTAAAACAATTTAAAACTTTTGGTTTTATTTGAAATTAACATCAATTAATTAAGGTTTAAACTAATTAAATAAATTGATTTTAATTAAATTAAACTTTAAAGAAACCCAAACAAACAAAAAATTGCGGGAAAAAACAACCTAAAAAAACCTAACCCCCAAAAATAACTGAAGCAAAAAAAAACCAAAACAAAAAAAACCCCCCCCCAAAAAATGAGAGAAAAAAAAACGAAGCTTAAAGTCTGGGACTTAGTCCCACATTTGTCAGGATATGGAATTATATTGGTTTAAATAAGATTTTATAAATTGAATGGAAGAACAGAAGAAAGCTTAGAGCAGGGAAAAGGGTGTGGCTTAATTATAATAAGTCTGGCTTATAAAAATAAAATATTCTAAGATAGGTTGAATTTTTTTTAGTTTTTGGTCAACTAATTTGGGTTTCTGATCAATCGAAATAGTCATGTATTGGTCGAAATATGGAGATGGACGGGAAAAAAAATTGCTTTCATCGAAAATGGAGAGAGGGATGAGGAAAGAGAGCGCCGTCTTCCCTAGGGACCTGAGTAGATCCTATTCTCAGGTCCTTCGACTTCCACCTCATCGACCCCCTCGCCATCATTACCCTCATCAACTACCCCTTCGATCCCCGTGCCTCCCCCCACTAAACTCCAAAACCCCGCTTCACCCCGTCCCTTCACATCCCACTACCTTCCCTGCTCCCAATCCCAAACCTTTTTTTCCAACCTAGACCTACTGCCATTTTCCCTCCAAAAACTCCGGCTTGGCATCAGACCGTCCGCCGGTCTTCTAAAAAGATGGAACGATGCTGCTTCAAATGTGGCGAGGGTAATCATGCAACGACGGAGTGTAAGAAGCTGGGCTTTCACTGTTTCAACTGCAAAAAGTTTGGGCATAAGGTGAGGGACTGCCCACTTCACAACAGGCGAGAAACACTAGTAGTTGATCTGCCGCACAACAATGCTATTTCCCAAGCCTTGCCGGTGCTGCATGCAAGCGCTTTTCTCCACCTGATTAACCCGCGCCACATCCCCAGGATCAAAGATCTTGACTGTGCTTTTAACTTTTCTTGGGGGAGACAAGGCCGGTGGTGGGTGCTGAAGAGGGTATGCGATGGGATCTACCACGTTCAATTCCCAACAACAACAGAGGCTGAAGCCGCGATTGCTGAAGGAGTGTTTCAATTCTCTGGGTTCAGTGCTACCTTCTCTCCATGGTCGGTGGACTTTGGAGCACGGCTGAGGCCGAAACCATGCTTCATTTGGATCAACTTACCACTCCTGCCTTTCCACCTGTGGAATAGGGAGTCTATCGGCTGCCTGATAAAGCCTTTTGGTAAGCTAATCACACTCAATCGTGAGATGATGCATGCAGATACCCGGGATCAAGCACTGGTTCTTATTGAAGTTGAGGATCTTACTCTCGTGCCCACGTCTCTTACTGTCAAGTATACAACACCATGGAACCTCCAGAGTCATGTTCATGATGTCCCAATACTACTGCTCGGTAACCCAATCCCTGTCGAAGATGTACAATCTGGCAAAGTCCAACTTTTTACTACTGCTAGAGCATCAGAGGAACAAGAGAGCGCAAGTTTCTGGCGACCCAAGGGGCAGGTTGAGCCCGGGGTTGAGGGAGATGAAGATCGCCGGTGGCTGACTCCGGCTAGGGATGTCATAGATGATTCGAAATCCCGAGATTTGGGGGATGGGTGTCCAACGGCTCCGCGATCTATGCATGCAAAAACAGGTTTGGAAGTTTTTCCAAATACTCCTAAATTAGTGGGATTGGGGCCAATTGTGGAGATTCCAACTGATCCGACCCTACAACCCAAATATGTGGATGGCCACTCGCCTAAATCTAATCCCGCACCGCTGGCACCGCTTTTTGTTCACTCCTCTGAGTCATCAGATAGCAACAAGAATGTGGTCCCACAGGGTAGTGAAACGTCTCCACAAAATCTTGGAGGATCCTCAGAAGGCAGCTCTCAAGAGGAGGTTTGCGAAATGATGTGGAAAGGGAAGCTTGTGACGCTGCCTCTTTCCTTTTTTGCCAAGATTAAGCCTGCAGTTGAAGGGGCACTTCGAGAGTCCGTCAGAGAAGAGGCGAGTAAGGTTAATGAAGAAGACAAGGTGATTTTCAGGGCGGGGGTCAGCAAGAGTGGAACTGAAAGCTTCCGCATACGCTCTCTACAGAGGAGAACTGTTACCAGAGCTGCTAGCTCCTCTACTACTGTCCCCCCCGGCTTCCAGGAAGGCCCCTCCAAGAAGATGAAGAGATCAAGGTCCACAGGAAAGCTCAAAAGCACCAGACCGTTCATGAAGCACCTGTCAACCACTATTAAGAGGAAGACCAGAGGTACCTCCTCTTCAAATGTCTCAGTTTCAAATGCACATCTCAATCCCTTTGATTTGCTGTCAAATGAGGACATTGTCGACGTTGCGGAATCTATTGGAGTGGAGGCTTTGGGGCCACACTCGCTTCTCGCATTCAGGGGCCGCCAGAAGGCTGTAGTTGATAAACATGATCAACAACAGCACTCTGATTAGCAGTCTTACTTTCCTGCTTATTTGGTGTTTTTTTGTGCATTTTTGTTGCTTTTCTTTTAAATGAGGATTATAAGCTGGAATGTTAGAGGGTTGGGTAGCCCTGACAAATGCTCTATGATCAAAGAAGGTATTCATAGTTGTGCGCCATCTGTTATTTGCTTGCAAGAGACTAAGCTCAGAAAACCAGGACCTTAGAAGCTTTCGTCAATTGGAGGAGGCATTATATCCAAATGGGTCCAGCTTGACTCTATTGGCAGTTGTGGCGGTATTCTATTGGGTTGGAATGATCAAGTCCTTGATTTCACGTATTCGGCTGTGGATATCTTCTCAGTTTCTGCTTCCTTCAAATGCCGATCTTCAGCCAAGGAATGGTCACTTACTTCAGTCTATGCGCCCTTTGATTTAGAGGATCGGGAGTTATGTTTCTTTGAAATTCAGCAGCGCAGAAGAGTTCTCAATGAGTCTTGGGTTTTGTGTGGGGATTTTAATGTAACAGTGTCTGATGCTAAGAGGTCCAGGGGTAAAGGCTCAACAAGAGACATGAGAGTTTTTCGAGAATTCATTCATGACTTGGAGCTCATCGACCTACCACTTTCAGGGAGAAAATTTACATGGACCAACCTTAGGAGCTCTCCTTCGATGGCCAGATTAGACAGATTCTTAATCTCTGTGGCTTGGGAATCTCTCTGTCCTAACTACATCCAATACTCACTGCCCAGAATCTCCTCAGATCACTGTCCTATAATCCTTGATGATCAAGCCATCACTAGCAAGGTACATTATTTTAAATTTGAAAAGGCATGGTTACATCATCCATCTTTTGTCCCCTCGGTTAAGGAGTGGTGGACAAATTTCCGATGCGACGGGAATCCGGTTGATGTCTTTGCAACAAAGCTTACACTTCTTAAGAGAAGAATTCGGAAATGGCAGAATGAAAGCTTCGGCCACGTTGCTAAGAATAAAAAGCAATTGCAGAAAAAGCTTTTGAAGTTGGAGATTGAAGCTGAACAATCCCTTAGCACAGCTGAACCCCTTAAGACAGTCCAAATGGAACTGCAAAATCTTATCAAAGCAGAAGCAGTTTACTAGAGGCAGAGATCGAGAGTGCAATGGATAAAAAAGGGAGATGCCAATTCTAACTTCTTCCACTGTATTGCGAATGGGAGAAGGCGAAGGAACTATATTCACAGCATGATCATTGACGGTGTTTTGGAAACATCCCCTATCCGGATTAGAGATGCTTTTGAGAACCATTTCCAATCAATTTGTGGCACAACTCCTGGATCAGACTTTCGAATTAATTGGAATTCTCTCTACCCCCAGAGGGACTATAGTCTTGAACATTTGGAGGCGCTGTTCACTATGGAGGAGGTCAAGTTGGCTGTTTTTGGTATGAGTAGTGACAAAGCGCCAGAACCTGATGGTTTTTCCATGAGCTTTTACCACAACTTCTGGGACACTATCAAAGAAGAACTTCTAGCCATGCTTCTTTCGATTCAGAAGGGTGAAGGTGATTTATACAGACTGAACTACTGCAGCATAATGTTTATTCCTAAGTGTAAAGGGGAGAACTTGGTTTCAGATTACAGACCTATCAGTCTGCTAAATTGTTCTTTCAAAATTTTCACCAAATTGCTGGCAAATAGGCTAGCACCGATCCTCCAATCCCTTGTGTCATCCTCTCAGAGTGCTTTCTTAAAGGGTAAATCCATGGTGGATTGTTTTGTTGTAGCTCATGAAGCTATCAACCTATGCAGAAGGGGACACTCAGATACTCTGTTGTCCAAAATTGACTTTGCTAAGGCTTTTGATACGGTGAGTTGGGATTTTTTAGACCAACTTTTAATCGCTAGAGGATTTGGCTAGCCTTGGTGCAAGTGGATCCATATGATCATGAGGACTAATAAGTCTTCAATTCTTATCAATGGTGAAGGGGGACGTCAAATAAACTCAAAGAGAGGATTAAGGCAGGGAGAACCTCTCTCGCCAATGCTCTTCATTTTGGTAGTCGACGTCCTAGCTCAGATGCTCCACAATGGCAGCAGAAATGGGGTTTTCTCTCAGCACCCGGTTAGAGGTTCAATTGCGGAATTGTCAGTACTGCAGTTCGCAGATGACACGCTTCTTTTCTGTAAGGGGGATGAAGAAGAGGTCATCAATCTCAAGGTGGCACTGCAACTATTTGCAAACATCTCAGGGTTAGCCATCAACTTCAACAAATCATCCATCGTTTATTTTGGCAAGTCAAAAATAAAGCTCAAAGCTTTCTCGACCATCCTAGGCTGCAAGGAAGAGCGATTACCACTCAATTATCTTGGAATGCCACTATCCTATGGGAAGCTCAGCAAAAGGTACTGGCAGCCGCTGATCCTCCAAATTGAGCGGAGATTCTCTGTATGGAAAGGGAAAATGTTATCTAGAGGGAGAAGGCTTGTACTTATAAACTCCGTTCTCAGTGCACTACCAGTCTACTACGCTTCTTTCTTTAGATTACCCTTTTGGGCTATCAAAAGAATTGATCAGATACGCAGTAGATTTTTCTGGTGTGGCGCAGATAAGGATGCAAGAGGCATAGCAAGTATGAAGTGGCAAAGAGTCTGTCAGCCTAAAGAGCAAGGGGGCCTAGGGGTTCTTTATCAAAAGGCTTTCAATGATGCACTGCTGATGAAGTGGTGGTGGAAATTGATAGCATCGGACTCTCTACCTAGCCAAACCCTGAAGAGTCTTTATCAGCGAAGCAATTCCAATTTACTAGTATGCCCATCCACTGCTTCTAGTTTCTGGAAAGGAATTTATCCGCTAAAAGAGCAATTCTTTATAAATGTACACTGGAGCCTGGGTAGGGGTAACCTTATAAACTTTTGGACGTCAAAGTGGATTAATGGAGGCAGCATCTCTTCTTTATGTCCAATACTGGCTGCTGCAGCTTGGAATCCAGAAGCAGATGTACTCTCTCAAGGTTCTTGGACTGATGGTACTTGGAGCTGGCAACCAAGGCTTAACTGTGTTCCCAACCCTTCAATGCGGGAAGAGAAGTTGAGACTTCTTGAGCTGCTAAAACACTTCCAACCCACACTCTCAGATGACCAGCCGACATGGAGCCTAACTCCATTCTCTACATTCACTGTCAAGTCTGCCTACAGCTTCTTCATCACAGCTGGCCTCCGCTCCCCGTATTTTGCTACAAAATGGTCATCCTCAGCTCCGCTCAAATGCAAAGTGTTCATCTGGCTGCTGAGTTGGGATAGACTCAACTCTAAAGAATTTCTTCACTCCAAAGGATGGCCGGGAGACATGAAATGCACTGCTTGTGCATGTCCTGTCGAATCGACCTTCCATATTTTTTTTGAATGCCTTGATGCCATTGCCACTTGAACACATTTCACCGCACTTTTCAACATTCATACCATGCCCCATCACTTACACGAGTGCTTCACGACCTGGTGTTTTGGCAACCAAAGACACAGATACACTTGGCACCTTATGACAATCTCAATTTGTTGGAGTCTGTGGCTTGCTAGAAATGAACGCACTTTCTCTTCTAAGTATATTATTACTAATGCAATTTTTTACTTTCGATCTTGGATAGATGGGATGGATAGCGGAAAGAAGAAGGCGAAGCTACTTCAAGAATTGGAAAGTGAAGGGGTGCAGGATGCCCTACTGAAGCAGGCATTGATCCGTATAGACCAGGCCGACAGTGCAGGAGACAGTTGCTCGGCCTAGCAGAATATAGCCACCTCGCCTCTCTTTTTCTACTGATTGTTTTTTTTTTGCTTCTTTTGGGAAGATACTCTTTATGTTCTAGTTATGCTGCTGTAATTATTAAGTATAGTTTTTTGTGTTGTTTCTGATGATTGAAAGGGGTTCTTTTTGTTTTTCGAGTATGATTTAGATGGTGAAGGGGGATGAGATCATGTCGTTGTGACTAGTAGAGGAGTACGACAATAGTCCAATGCCCTTTCTACGGCACAAAGGCATGCCATCTCGAACCTGGATTCATCAAAATGCTCGTCGAATCCCTATTTTGGTTGTTTTTTTTGTAGCAGTTGTAAAACTTCTCCTACTTATTGATATATATATTTTCTGTGAGTAGGATAATCCTACCTTTTACCAGTAAAAAAAAATTGCTTTCATCAAATTATACCATCTAACTAACTTTATATGCACATTAGGTAGGACGGATGGCGGTGCTCCTTTATTTTTGCTTTTGATTGCATGTTGTACTTTGTTGTAATGTCTATTTGATTATGGTGGATTTTGATGTAGTGTAATATGTACTACTTGTTTCGTTAATTTTTCATTAATGAAGCGATGACAATATTATCTTTTACCTTAAAAAAATTATTGCAAGCATTACTCTCTCTCTCTCTCTCTCTGTCTTTATATATATATATATATATATATATATATATATATATATGGGGAAAAGGGGTATGAGCAACTTGCTCATTTAGTAAATAAGCAATTGATGACGTGGCATGCATGTGATTGGAAAATCCTTAAAAGGGTTAGTTGTCCAATGTATCACGTGCATGCCACATATTCACTTGCTCATTTACTAAATGAGCAAGTTGCTCATATCCCTTTTACCCTGTATATATATATATATATATATATATATATATATATATATATATATATATATATATATATATATATATATAGTGAAAATAGGTGTACGTGTTAGAAATGTGTCTTGAATACTCGTGGTTCATATTAGAATAAGGTAAGATAAAGCACGGAGGTCGAAGCGTCGAAGAGAGTAAAAGAAAACAGAGTAGCAATAGTGCAGACATAGTTGCGGTCGTCTGTCCCAAATTGCGGTCGATCGCACACCCGACTGCAGTTGCATTCACTACAACACTAATCGTCTTTACCGGCATTTTTTTCCACATTCACCGGCGTTTTTAAATGCCGCCGTAGATACCCCGGTGCAAGTGTCACTGAATCGTATGTCGCTGTATCCTCGGGAGATTCACCGACGAACGCCGGTAAAGGGTAAATCTACACCGGCGGTTGAAAAACGCCACCCAAGGGGTGTTCTCGTTTGGGGTCCCCTTTTGCAGCCACCACCTACACTGGCGTTTTTAGATATATATATATATGTATTTTTAAAATAATTATTAGGAAAAAAAAACCCTTCAGCAATAAAATATGAATGAAGCAAAACCAATTGCAAAACTAAAAGTGACCCAAATTAAGTTGATCATTGCACAGATTATGAAAATCTTCAATCCCTAAAATATGAATGAAGCATAATAGTATAATATCATCAAATTGTAATCTCATAATGAAACATAATAATGTGATCTCATCACATTCATTACCAAAATATGAAGTTCAAAATATTGAGTTACAAAGAGTGAAAAAGAATATTTTCAATGTCAAATTCAGGCAAACAAGATAGTATCTGAGATGAAACTTATACTTTTATAATACTCATGAGATAACTGTCAATTAAAACCACAACATAAGTTCAAACAGGATTATTTCATCACTAGTCACTCCTCTGTAAATCATTGTATGCAACTTCAGTTACATAATCCATCTCATCATCACTTAAAACCAATGAGAAAGAACAATCTCATTTTCAAACCCAAGCATCAAGCATGCATGAACATTATCTTAGAAACTGATACTCGTCTAGACATCATGATATAATTGTATATAAAGTTTAGATAAAAAAATTTCCATCACTAGTCACTCCTCAAAATCAGAGTGTGCAACTTCAGATACGTGATCCATCTCATCTCCAAATTCAGACAAAAAAGCAACTCGTCAAGCTGCACTAACCTGAAGCATGAGTTTCAAATCATACAATCCAGTAACATACAAAATCCAATAACCTGAAGTAGTTTGCCTTCACTACAAGAAAGATGAAGCTGGTTTATTAGATGAGAAAAATCATACAATCCAGTAAAACAATCCAATAACATATATTGAGTATGCCCAAAAGTTTGAGATGGAAACGTAACTCATGAGAAAGAGAGTAGCTCATGTTCACCGTCTATTCTCTCTATTTGTCAAGTATAAGAAAACCCGTGCAATGCACATGCTAACAACGAAGTTTCATATAATTACAACTTCCAACCTGTGTAGCATTGAATAAGACTATAATAGCTTCGTGTTCCTCAACACATTATGTGAAATAAGGTAAGGTTCCTTTTCCCACCGAATAAGTAACTTGCAATCCTACAAAGCAATTGACCTTTCTAACATTGTGAATCAATATTTTTTGATAACTACATACGGAAAAATTATTGTCTTAGTAGCTTGAAGGATGCTATAAGTATGACATGGAGAGTGCATAAAAACTTGACTCCTTGCCTATATGCATCATTTGCACTTGTCAAGTATGTTCCGTCTCTTTCCTATAATATGAAAACCCAAACAGTTCCGAATGTACTTTGTTAACATCAAATTTTAAACAAACTTGTGACAACCAACACCTCGATTTCCATGTTCATTGTAGGTCTCCAGACATAGGGAGTTCCTTCATCATAGAAGCACAACAATTCCACACAAATAGGATCACAGAAGCACAACAAAGCACAACAAAGTACAACAAATAGGATCACAGTAAATTAAAGAAGATATATAGTTTCAAATCCATCAAACATACTATTCCCCAGTTATTCCCCAGTTATAACCACCGCCACAAAGAAAAGAATGCTTTTCCCCAGTTATAGCATCAAATTTATCATGATCCAATAAGCTGAAGAAGATCGTGTCAGCCTTCTAAACTTCATGCACTCATCAAAACATCACAATTCCAACTAGGGCATCCATCTCCCAAATGAATTTCCCCCAAAAAGTGTTAATTTAAGGTTGCCCCTTATGAAAAGCAACCTAAACCTAGCTCATAACACCACATTTTCCTCCTTCAAATTCAGCCGGAGGCCGGTGGCCACCAAACAGTCCACTGACGCTTCAGCCCTGAACACCACCACGGTGGCGCACCAGTCGACTTCTGTTGTGCAATCTAGCTACCTAAATAAATAGATAAAACTAGACATAAATTAAAAACCTCGCAAGTGTACAAATCGTTTGGAGAAGCGTAGTGACGAGCAAGGGTCGATCGACTCGATCCCACAGAGATTGTAGTACTTAACTCACTAATCAATAAAACAAAGAAAAATGCAAATCATAAAGTTTTGATCTAAAAGTCTAAGGAAATGAAAGGATAAAAATCTAAATTAAATAGCATCACAATTTGAGTCACAAATGTCTATTAAAGTAGTTGGGTATTGATTTCCACCTATAGTCAGTAATGCTAAGTTACCTACTATTCTAATCACTCATGTTTGTTCCTCTAAGGGCATGGTATCTACTCCTTAAAGTTAATGTTTCCCTAAGCCAAGAATCAGGCATGGTATCTACTCTAATTCGTTTCTTTCCTTAAGTATTTAGCATGGTATCTACTAAGTTGCACTTGAAGAAAGCATATAAACAATGGAAACGAACAAACACTTGAAGTTCTAGAAATTGGTATCAGATCTAGATCCTTCAAGTTGATTAAACCAAGAACCCCTAAAGATTCTCTTGTTACAAGATATGAACACGAGATACGGGTCGTCTCAATATGCTCATATAACAGATTCAGATCTATACTGCACAAACTTGATAATCTCAGATTCAGACCAGTCGACTTGCTGTCACCTCAGTCGACTGCCCTTAGGACTCTGAACAAGTTTGATTATTATAAATCTATTCCAATTCACTCAGGTTTAATCAATAAGTAATAGAGTAGTATTCAGAAGAATATAAACATTACATAACTACGGTTTCAATCTTCCCAACTATGAAAGTTAGTTCCACATAATAAAACTTTTATTGATTGACAAAATAGAGTTCATGACTACAATAAAAATAAGATTCAAAGGAAGAACAGAAGAACACTAATTTGTATGGTGTTGAAATTGAGCCCAATCAGCAGTCGACTTGTTCTCCTTCTTGATGCTTGCTGTCGATGGTCAGTTCTTGATTCTCGGTAGGTCCAGCCTCCTCTCTTAATGCCTCTTGGTTGATATTTATAGAACACCGCTAGAGAATTAGGGTTTGCATTTTTTTTTTATAGAAAGGTCCTCTTCTTTTTATTTACTTCCTCCCTTATTTGATCTGCGTTTTATATCTTTCTCTTTTCTTCTTTCCTTCCTTATTTGCAGCGTTCCTGATTTCTTATCTTTTAACGCATAAGACTGAGTCCACCTTCTTAATTAATGACGAGTTGTTACATGCAGACGACCTGTATTTGGATGAGGATGCATCTTCATATGTTCTTATCTTCTGACTCAGCCGACGACCAGTCGACTGTCTTGGGAAGCAGTCGAATGTGCCGAGCCCCATCAAACTCTCTGTCCAGTCGCCTGTTTAAAGAACCAGTCGACTGATCTCTGCTGTTCCCTGTATATCATCCTCTCAGTCTGTATTAGTCTGGAATCTGCTTCGTTTTGCTGCTTTTGGTTGTTTCCTATGGAAAAGAAGAAAAGAAGAGTAAAATACCACATATAAAGCATTTAAATGTCCAACTGCAATAAGATTATTACTCCTAAATGTGAATATTATTGAGTCCATCAAATACCCCCAAACTTAGCTTTTGCTTGTCCTCAAGCAAACTAAAATTATGAACAAGGAAAAAATAATAGTCTCAACCCATCATACCAAGAAAATGTCTCATTGTGCAAGCATCAAAATTTTGCAATCAAAATTATAAACAATTTACAAGTAAAGTAAAAACAAGTATACCCACTTTCTCTAGTGCAATTGTCTGTTCATAACTCCAAACTCAACCACACTTGCCATACAATTAATTATAGTTATAGTATGCAACTACCCAATCTATGATTATCCCTTTTCTCTACTACAAACCGAGTAGCAAACTAGAGGTTTTTTTTTTTTTTTTTTTTTTTTTTTTTTTTTTTTTTAAGCCTCTTCTCTAAGTTGTCACTTGCCTTTTGACGCGAGTGCAAGACATTTGTGATGAATCCACCCGGTTACTCAACAAGTCACAAACTTTAAGTGCTTTGCATACTCATATTTCAAGTTGCCGTTTGACGTAAAGGTAAACATTGGTGATGAATACCCCCAGTTATTAAGCAACTCAATTCATTGGAGTAGATTGACTTTATTCATATATATATATATATATATATATATATATATATATATATATATATTCTATTTACTTAAACTCTGTTTAGGACAAGATCAAAGGGAATAATCACTAGAAAAAGCATCACATTTGTTTTTTTATGTATAATCGCATAACTCATATAATTTTGTAAGGAATTATGAAACTCAACAATCCTAAAGTAAATAAGTATCCTTACTCTTACTTTATAAGAATTTGTTTATCCTAAAAAAAAAATCGAAAGACTCCAAATGTAACTCACTAATACCCCCAAACTTAGATGGAACATTGTCCTCAATGTTCGCGCAAAAACTTAAAATAGGCATGTGTTACCACCCAGTTTGAAGAAAAAATAAAATAAAGAAATAAAGGAATAACTAAAGAAATGAATAAAGGAAGAGAGTGTAAGTACTCCCCTGAAAAATTGGGTTGCCTCCCAATAAGCGCTGTGTTTGCTGTCTTCAGCTAGACTCGATGAGTTGTGCAATGTATTGAATGTTTCGCGGCTCACAACTCATCTTATTATAAGGTTTCTCCCTCTGCCCATTCACCTTGAACGTTTGATTATTTGCCAACGCTCCATGTGGGGGAAACCTTTGCAATAATTTATGGACCGTACCATCTTGACATCAGTTTATCAGCAATGGTCTATCTTAATGCACCATTGTGCTCTTGAAAGACTCCATGCAGCTTCTCTTCTTCCTGCATCCTTAGGTTAGCAACTGTCACAGGTAATGTCTGGTTTTCCCCCAAATATGCATGCGTCAAATGTTCAGGCAGTGGCTTAAGCTCCACGTCTGGGGTCCTGGTAGCAGTCGACTTGCCCCATGCACCAGTCGACTGGTCTGAGGAAACACAAGTATTATTAGACACAAGATTTTCTAACACATGTGCAAACTTACCTGCATATGATTTTTCATTTCCAAGGGTAAGTGTTTTCTCTGCACTCCTCCAATCATCGTATTCCTGTTCAACATGAGATAAAGTTAGAGATTGTGTAATTGTTGCTTGTAATGGATCAACACTATGTTCCTGAAATGTTTGAACCACATCAACATTATAACATTCATGATCATCGTGTGGTACTTTTGGTGCACCAAACATTTTAAACTCAATATCGTCCTCTAATGTTGTCACCGATTGGAGCTGTTCTTGTCCTCTAGGGTTTGGTATGGTTTTTGATGGGAGTTCTCCTGCCTTTCTTTCATTTAACTCCTTAGCAATTTGACCAATTTGATTTTCCAATTTCTGAATGGCCTGCCCTTGTTGGTTGCTTGTTTGTTGTTGTTGTTGGAGTAATTGAAGAACGATGGATTCGAAATCCAACTTCTTCTGTTCTTGCACTGGCTGATCAAACTCATTCCCAATCTGGAGTTGCTGCGCATGCCCTTGTGCAAATTGATTGCCTTGATGGCTTTGATTATTGCTCCATAAAAATTTTTGATGATTTTGCCACCCTGGGTTATACATGTTTGAAAAAGTGTTGTTCTGGGGTAGGTACATTCCCTGTCCTATGTAGTTTGCGTGCTCCTGATCTGTGAAAGAAGACATGGGACATGTATTAGTTGTATGATCGGAATGAGAACAAATTGCACAAATTTCTTTTGGTTGGTTTTTTACGCCACCCAACGTTGAAATTGTATTCACAAGCATATCAATCTTTTTGTTCATAATCTCCATTTCTAATTGCATGCTATCATTGCTAGAAATTTTGTAGACTCCCTGTTTTTTCGAAATGCCTCTTCTTGTTGAGAATTGTTGTGAGTTCTCGCTGAGTTCTTCAAATAGCTCGATGGCCTCCTCACCACTTTTCTTCATCAAGATTCCATTGCAAGCTGAATTTACAATTGCTCTGTTAGTGTCATTTAAACCCTCATAAAATGCTTGTACCTGATCATCCTTAGGTATGTTGTGCATAGGACACTTGAGAAGCTTGTTCTTGAAGTCCTTCCATGCCTCGAAGAACAAATCGCCATCTTTTTGTTGGAAGAGTAGAATTTCCCTTTTTAGTTGCTTGGTCTTTGAGCTGGAAAGAATTCCTTCAAGAACTTTGTTGCCAATTGCTCCTATAATTGAATTGATCCTGGTTCCAGAGAATTATACCACAATTTAGCATTAAGTTTTAAGGAAAATGGAAACAAAATTAACCTGATTTGTTCAGGGGTAAGCCCTTGGACGCTTTGTGTTCTGCAAAGATCAAAGAAATCTTGCAAATGTAGATGCGAATCCTCGTCGATTCTACCAGTGAAGTGGGGAACCATGCTAAGTAATTGAGCTGATAGATGCATATTTCCTGTGATTTTCGGTTGAAAAGCTATGCAAGACGGTTGCTCAATATTCTTTGGAATGAATTTGTCTTGCATTGGTACTCGATTTAATACATTCTCACCCATTGTTGCTTTTGAAAGAGAATCCTCTGTACAGTCGACTGATCCGTGGAGACAGTCGACTGGTCTGAACCTGTCTGTGCAGAGAGTAAAAAGAAAATTATAGGAAAAGGAAACGAAGAAATAAAATAAAATAAAAAAGAAAAAGAATTTTACTGATTTGTAAGTTAAAATACTAAACAATCCCCGGCAACGGCGCCAAAAACTTGTTGTGCAATCTAGCTACCTAAATAAATAGATAAAACTAGACACAAATTAAAAACCTCGCAAGTGTACGAATCGTTTGGAGAAGCGTAGTGACGAGCAAGGGTCGATCCCACAGAGATTGTAGTACTTAACTCACTAATCAATAAAACAAAGAAAAATGCAAATCATAAAGTTTTGATCTAAAAGTCTAACGAAATGAAAGGATAAAAATCTAAATTAAATAGCATCACAATTTGAGTCACAAATGTCTATTAAAGTAGTTGGGTATTGATTTCCACCTATAGTCAGTAATGCTAAGTTACCTACTATTCTAATCACTCATGTTTGTTCCTCTAAGGGCATGGTATCTACTCCTTAAAGTTAATGTTTTCCTAAGCCAAGAATCAGGCATGGTATCTACTCTAATTCGTTTCTTTCCTTAAGTATTTAGCATGGTATCTACTAAGTTGCACTTGAAGAAAACATATAAACAATGGAAACGAACAAACACTTGAAGTTCTAGAAATTGGTATCAGATCTAGATCCTTCAAGTTGATT
The DNA here is from genome assembly GCA_017893485.1 of Hemerocallis citrina. Taxonomy (NCBI): domain Eukaryota; kingdom Viridiplantae; phylum Streptophyta; class Magnoliopsida; order Asparagales; family Asphodelaceae; genus Hemerocallis; species Hemerocallis citrina. The sequence goes on along the minus strand of CM030364.1, from coordinate 21,701,301 downwards.
AAACCAAGAACCCCTAAAGATTCCCTTGTTACAAGATATGAACACGAGATACGGGTCGTCTCAATATGCTCATATAACAGATTCAGATCTATACTGCACAAACTTGATAATCTCAGATTCAGACCAGTCGACTTGCTGTCACCTCAGTCGATTGCCCTTAGGACTCTGAACAAGTTTGATTATTATAAATCTATTCCAATTCACTCAGGTTTAATCAATAAGTAATAGAGTAGTATTCAGAAGAATATAAGCATTACATAACTACGGTTTCAATCTTCCCAACTATGAAAGTTAGTTCCACATAATAAAACTTTTATTGTTTGACAAAATAGAGTTCATGACTACAATAAAAATAAGATTCAGAGGAAGAACAGAAGAACACTGATTTGTATGGTGTTGAAATTGAGCCCAATCAGCAGTCGACTTGTTCTCCTTCTTGATGCTTGCTGTCGATGGTCAGTTCTTGATTCTCGGTAGGTCCAGCCTCCTCTCTTAATGCCTCTTGGTTGATATTTATAGAACACGGCTAGAGAATTAGGGTTTTCATTTTTCTTTTATAGAAAGGTCCTCTTCTTTTTATTTACTTCCTCCCTTATTTGATCTGCGTTTTATATCTTTCTCTTTTCTTCTTTCCTTCCTTATTTGCAGCGTTCCTGATTTCTTATCTTTTAACGCATAAGACTGAGTCCACCTTCTTAATTAATGATGAGTTGTTACATGCAGACGACCTGTATTTGGATGAGGATGCATCTTCATATGTTCTTATCTTCTAACTTAGCCGACGACCAGTCGACTGTCTTGGGAAGCAGTCGACTGTGCCGAGCCCCATCAAACTCTCTGTCCAGTCGCCTGTTTAAAGAACCAGTCGACTGATCTCTGCTGTTCCCTGTATATCATCCTCTCAGTCTGTATTAGTCTGGAATATGCTTCGTTTTGCTGCTTTTGGTTGTTTCCTATGGAAAAGAAGAAAAGAAGAGTAAAATACCACATATAAAGCATTTAAATGTCCAATTGCAATAAGATTATTACTCCTAAATGTGAATATTATTGAGTCCATCAACTTCTTCTTTCTCTTTTTCTGAAGCCAGTAAAAATCTAACCAAACCCTAGAAGATTGAGGGGTTAGCGCTTGAGGAGGGCACAACGACGGCGATGGAGGGTATAATGATGGGGACAATGCAGGGATGATGACATACGGTGGGGACGGCGACGGTGGGCACAGCGATGATGGCCGAACAGAGGCGGGAGAGCGCGGGAGAGAGAGAGGGAAAAATTGGGAAAAAAGAATTGGGGATCGATTACTGAAATGCTATAGGGTTTCGATGGGGTAAATTTATTCCAATCGTCTACACCGGCGTTTTAACTGAAAGCGCTGGTGTAGGATATACCAACACCAGCGTTTTCCAAAAAATGCCGGTGTATGTTCTAGATACCTCGGTGCTATAATAAAACGCCAGTGTAGGTGTCTAAAATTTTGGGACATCTTCCTGCTCCAATCCTACCCCAGCGCTACTAGTAAAACACCGGGGTAGTTTTGCCGGTGTACATAAAAAATATTGTAGTGAATGGGTTTGACCGAGAGGTGGACAGTCGACCGGTCTTGTTGGACGGTCAACCAACCGCAGCGTTGTGTTCGTTTTGGGCCTCAATTTGTTAGGTTGTTTCTGCCCAATCTTTAACTCCAAGTTAGATCGTACGGCTCCTATTCAGTTACTTCTTTTCCAGGTTATCTCGGACGATTGAGAATCAAGATTAGACCTAGGTTTCTCTCTATTCTTCTATATATTATAAACTCCTCCAATATGAGAGAAGAGTACTTCATAGATTATTTTCTCCATTACAAAGAGAGGCTCGAGAGAGAGATAGTTATTGGTGAGTGAGTTTAATTCTTTATATTGAGTGAATCAGTAACTCCTTGTAATCTCTTCTAGATGAATATCAGATCTCCCTATATTTCCTCCCGAATTAAGCATAAGCTAACCGAGATAAGTCATCGTTGTGTTTGTGTTAGATTTGTGGATCTACTTGCTTGCTCAATTGATTCGTCTCATCTACTTTGACTTCCTCATTGCTTTATTTTGTTCCGCTGTGACAACAGGCATTGGTTGACACCCCAATCCCAATAACTGGTATCAGAGCTTCAGATTGCCGAGTCCCTTTGTTAAGATGACAGGTCACAGTACTTCGAAGATCAAACAGTTCGATTGAAAGATCAATTTCAATCTTTGGAAGACTGACATGTATGATGTCCTTGTTCAAGAACGTTTGCAGTCAGCCTTAAGAAGAAAGAAAAGCCAACTGATATGAAGGATGACGGTTGGGAAGATATTTGTGAAAGAGCCATAAGTCTGATCCGATTATCATTGGCGGACGAGGTCAAGTGCAGATTTCTTTAAGAAACTAATGAGGCGAGTTTGTGGAAAAACTCATAGCTGACTACTCAGGTTTGTCGTTATTAGATCGGATGCATTGGAAGATGAAGTTATTCTGTTTATCTATGAAGGAAGGTAACGATCTCCAAGACCACATTACAGAGTTCAATAAGGTATTATCTGAACTTAAGGCGATCAACGCAGATGTGTGTGAGGAAGATAAAGCTTTCATCCTAATATATTCACTGCCGGATTTGTATGAGCCTTTGATCACTACCATGCTACATGGTAGATCTGCCAAGAAGAGTATTTCGGTAGATGGTATAATCAAAGCATTGAATGAAAATCAACTTAGGTAGGAGACTAAGAAATCACCGTCTATTCCCACAAGTTGTCTAGCAGTGGATGGTCCTTCAGGTGGAAGACAAAGTGCTATGCAAAAGGATTCGATCCGTTGTCGATATTGCAAGGGGTCATGGCATATTAAGAAAGACTGTTAGAAATTGCAGAATCAGGAGAGCGCCAAAAATGGGAATTCAGCCGCTAATGTGGTTAGTGTCTTTGATTCAGGTGATTCATGACTTCTTGTTTCAAATTCTCTAAAAGTATATTCTAGTTGGTTTCTTGACTCAGGGAGTTCTTCTCATATTTGCTACGAGAGGAAGTTATTTTTTACTTATAAGTCTACTACAGGGCATTGTGTGACAACGTGAACTGTGGAGATTTGTAAAGTAGTAGGTGAGGGGACAGTTGAGTTGAAGATGACAGGTCTAAATATGTTCACTTTAAGGGATGTTTTGCATATTCCTTTGCTGAAACAGAATCTGATTTCCTTGAGAACTCTTGATGCACGGGGTTGTAGGTACACAGCTCGAGATGGAGTTCTGTCTGTTTTTCAGGATCGTTGTAAGGTGATTAGAGGTATGAGAGTGGTTGGGCCAAGCCAAAATAATCTCTACAAGCTTTGGGAAATCCGAAATACTTGCGCAAGTGTTGCTTCTTTCCCCGTTATTTTCGCAAGCTCAACTAGTTTGCCGCAACTAGATTCATCGAAATGAGACTACGACGTTCGAATATCGTCGAGAGGTGGAGAATGCCTAAGGGTAGGTGGAGTTCGTACGGAGTTTGGAAACTCCGTGAGTACATCTTCAGAGGTGTACCCTTAAAGGGGTATACTGGAATTGGTTAGATTGGATAGAGATCGGTTCAACTAGAAGAAGAAGCTATTGTTCTAAGTCTTTTTGCAAGTAGAGCTCATTAGAGTTTGGAGATGAATAATCACATCATGTGATAGCACTCGTATGCAATCCAAGGTGGAGTTTGTTAAGAATGTGTCTTGAATACTCGTCGTTCAGATTAGAAGAAGGTAAAATGAAGTACGGAGGTCTAAGCATCGAAGAGAGTAGAAGAAAATAGAGCAGCAATAGTGCAGGCATAGTTGCGGTTGACCGCAGACCTGACCGCAGTTGCACTGGGTTTGGCCGAGAAGTGGACAGTCGACCGGTCTTGTTGGACGGTCAACCAACCGCGGCGTTGTGTTCGTTTTGGGCCTCAATTTGTTAGGTCGTTTCAACCCAATCTTCAACTCTAAGTTAGATCGTACGGCTCCTATTCAGTTACTTCTTTTCCAGGTTATATCGGACGACTGAGAATCAAGATTAGACCTAGGTTTCTCTCCATTCTTCTATATATATATTGTAAACTCCTCCAATATAAGAGAAGAGTACCTCATAGATTATTTTCTCCATTGCAAAAAGAGGTTTGAGAGAGAGATAGTTATTGGTGAGTGGGTTTAATTCCTTGTATTGAGTGAATCAGTAACTCCTTGTAATCTCTTCTAGTTGAATATCATATCTCCCCATATTTCCTCCCGGATTAAGCAAAAGCTAACCGGGATAAGTCATTGTTATATTTGTGTTAGGTTGGTGGATCTACTTGCTTGCTCAATTGGTTTGTCTCATCTACTTCGACTTTCTCATTGCTCTATTTAGTTCTGCTGCTATAACTCCTATATCCCAATTTTTGTATTTTTGTACTGTATTCTTTCTTCCAGTGTATTCTATCAATTTGTACTCCTTCTTTTTCCTGAACCGTGTATTTTGTTCTTCCTTCCAGCATTTATATATTCATCTATTTGTTTAATTCTTTTGAGATTCATTTGTCTGCCTATTATTCTGTCTCTAGATGATTTATTATTTCTCATATGTTGCATTTCATGGCCTAACTGCCAACTTATTTGAATTGTGTCTTGTTGTATCTGGTTTTCTACCCAATTTACCCTATTTGAACCCACATACCGTCCTACTGGATCCTAACCCGCAACCCAATACCCTCTTCTTTGACCCAGTCTTCCCCAGATTTTCTTCACGTTCCCTAACAAGCAGATCATATCTTTTTCCCATATTCTCTTGATTCTCCAAATCACAACTAGCAAAAAATCGCTCATTATAATCACCAACAAAATTTTGTTTTGCTATCTACAATTCCTATCTCCAAAACCCTAACCCTAATTCTCTCACTCATCTCATCTCTCTCTCTCGGCTTATCTCCCCGACCACCGGCGACTCCTCGCGCCGCCCTCCGACTGCCGCACCCAGCACCTCCCTACAGCCCAACGCTGCCACCACGCCAGAGCCCCCTGCCTCCTCCCGAGCACCATGCAGACAGCAGCAACGACAACAGCAGCCAGAGTGATAGCCCCCGTCGCTGTCCCCTGTTCGCCGTGCCACTATCATGCCGTTTTGCCGCCCTGCCGTACCCCTGTGCCGCCGCCATCCTCTCATCCCATGCCCCCGGCTGTCCTTGCCTCTCTTTGTTTTACTTGTGATTGATTCCCCAAGTGTTGAATCTGTGACCGTGTGTTCGTGTTATTGTGCTCGTGGTGATCGTGATCATCTTGTGCATCTTGTTCGTGATCCGCTCGTGGTAATGTGTTCATGCTCGGAAATCTATTCCCGTTATTCTTATTTTCTCGTTAGATCCGTCGATAATTGCAAGGCAAGTAACTTGTATTCTTTTGTTGTATATACAAGTACTAAATAGCACTTGTAATGCCACTTTTTGTTCCTAAACTCATTCTCATAAAAAACCCTTGTTATATCTTGGCTCTATTTGTTGATCCATCCGTAGTCGTCCTTTGTTACACACATGACATGAACTAATTTAGATCTAACTAGATTCTTGATCTACTTATGTATGTTGTTCGTAATCCATGATATGTTGTATGAATCTTGCATGCTTGATGTGTTAGTCGTAGTATCTTATGGTAGATTTGTAAACACCCATACCATGTTGTTTTGGACATCTATTATACTATGTTTTGTATTTTGTTATAAATTGGATTTGTTGCATATGAACTATTTGATTTAATGCATAAGAAGAGATTTCTGTTTTTGCTGCTGTCCTATTTTGTTTCAGTATTTTAGACCCTGTTGAGGTCAGTAAATCAAATTAATTTGTGAACATAAATCGTAGATCTCGCTGTCTATTTTCTAGAATTTTCGACAGATCTTAGTTTCGATTTGTGAGTTGCGAGTTATTGCTGTTTTGCTACAGATGTGTTAAAAATTCCAGATTCTGTTTTATGTGATTTCGGCGTAGTTATTCATTTTAATACTGATGTTAAAGATAATATTTGGATCTAATACTTTGCTGGGTATGACTAGATATGACTGGGATTAACCCTAAATTTTTTTAAATTTATTGATTACATCTATAAAATATTCTATTATTGTCAACAAACTACTATATTTCCAGAATTTCAACCATAATTTCAACCTGATTCTAGTTGCTTTTGGTAAAAACTTTATAAATATAAATTGTAGCCTGGTGTATCTATTTTTCAACCCTTTTGACATATTTAGATTTCGAGTTATACTTTGTAATCTATCGCAGTTTTAGTACTGTTGCGTCAAAAATTTTATATTTACAAATTTGCTGTATCTTGCTGTTTCCCGAATTTATTTGACCATACTATCTATGTTGGAATATTATGAAATATTATTTGTTGATACTAGACATACTAGGGAATTGTAGCGCCACAAATTTTCAATATAATATCTTAGAAATACGTGGCACGATTCCCAGCATCAACTTCATATGTAATATTAAACACAGCCAAACACCAATAAAATTTTTCAACTTTCATTACATTAATCTTTACATAACACAGCGGAATACAATACACCTTGAATCACAATTTTCTTTTCTTTACAACACTTTCTTTTACAAATTACATAAGTCACTACAACATTTTAACTTAAGCATCCAAATTCCGAGCTATAAGAAATCACCTGTAAAATATGAGGCTAGAGATAACCCTAACCCCCAAAACTAAAGGGGTCAGCCATAACGGTGTGAGTGACATAAAAAAAACAAATAACATAAGTAAAGCATGAATTTATCATCAACAGGAAATAAACAAGAGTAATTGAATATAGGAAAATCACGAAATGCAAAAACACAACAAGTGATGCTAGACTAAGTGTCAAGTGTAGAAAACAGGAAGACACATGCATGAAACCAAATCAAGAAAACACAAATTCTATATGCTGACTCTCTAATGCGTACTTGTCGGAGTCTATGCATCCCACTCTACATAGGTCCGGTGCAAGCCCTTAACGTCTCCATATTGTAGGGTTTAATCCCCCGCTATGCAACTAGTCCTAACACGATGACTACTACGAGATAAAAATAAACTGTGAGTATTAGCCCATGCCCCGATAATTCTGGAGGTCAATCTCTATCCACAGATAATTCCGGAGACTATTTCACTCACACCTGGGAATCTTCGAGAATACCCCCACAACGCAAGCGATGGCACCTCATCACACGAATACCACATGTGCATCGCCTCGACCCCGATAATTCCAGAGATCAATCCCACACCACAGGTAATTCCGAAAACTATTTCACTCACACCTGGATAATTCCGGGGATTATCTCACACCGCAAGCCATACTGAGGTCCATAACTCATGTTCTCGTTCATCATATCACCACTAGTGCCTGTCCTTATCATTTAGGATATTTAATTACTTTACGAATCTCCTAGAGTTGGTGTACCCCACCGGACTTAACTCAACAACTGATCAACTAAAATTCCTCAACAGGCCCAAACATAAATATCTCAACTGTCGGTTTACTAGGGTCACACACACCCTCTAGAGACCTCACACCCAAACATCCATCCAATCTTTCAACATAAATTGCTCAGTCAAAACCACTTGAAAACATTTGTCAGTAGAATATAAGGTATAGAATAGTAAGTTATAGATTAAAACATTAAAGAGAATAAATCATTTAAAAGAACATTCAAATATATTAAGATACATCAGTATCAGTCGACTATAGACAAGCGTCGGTCGACTGTCCAGAGTGAAAATCCAATAACTTCAATTAAAATAATTCTAAGTAATATCAGTCGACTGTAAAAAGTCATCAGTCGACTGTCTAGAACGAAAAATCCAATAACTTTGAGAAAATAATTCTAAGTAGTATCAGTCAACTGTAAAAAGTCATCAGTCGACTGTCCAGAACGAAAAATCCGATAACTTTGAGAAAATAATTCTAAGTAGTATCAGTCGACTGTAAAAAGTCATCAGTCGACTGTCCAAAACAAAATTTTAAGAAAACTAGAGAATACAGCAGTCAGGACGCGACGGTCGACTGTCGACCTGCAGACTGCCGATTTTTGGTTGTACACATTTCAACCGATACGTAGTTTTACATTATGAAAACGATTTCTACAAAAGCATATTACTTATTTGATCAAATACAACTTGTAGGATATATAATAGTCCATAAAAACTAAATCAGAACTACTTGAATTTATAGCGATTTGTTGATTTCTTTCGATCAAAACATGAATTATGCATATAGTCAAAAATAGAGTTTCTTAAAAATTAATTATTCATTGGCATAGCTTTGTATTCAGATCCAAACCATATTAATACCCAAAATCTCAAAAAGATCCCCAGTTTGGATATATTTCCTCAAATTCAACTCGATTCTAAATTTCGATTTTCAAGACATAATCTCTTGATTCATAAATTCTTTCTCCAAATTTCTCAAACTGATTCACCATTATAACTCATAAACATAATCAATTTATAACGTTACCATATCAAGTTTCATTCCACCAATACTCAAAAGTGATAAAGATCTCATCTTTATTAGATTATGCATGAAATCTACCATATTCGATCAATCCAACATCAATCCAAACGAAAATAGCCTACCATGATCTCTAATAGGTCATTCATCCATCCTGAATTACCCACATACAATTTTATTCATAAACAACTAGAGTTTCACAAGTTTCAAATTTTAATTCATCAATCCATCCAATCCATCATGTACCTGTTCATACTCAAACCCTAACATGCTTTCTAGTAGATGAAATACCACATACAACATTCAAAGAACAAACAAAACAATTGTATCACTCATATACAACATACACAAAACAAAATGAAACAAAACAAGTCACTCACCTCAATGACGAAATCCAATCGAATTAATGAAGAATAAGAAAAGCCCTTATTTTGCGAAATCCAAGATCACTTCCTTAAATCTCCAAAAAAACTATAAAACCTTTGTGTTGTGCAGCGAAAGATGGCTGCACTCCACTTCTTTTAAATAGGCCGAAATAGGAGAATTTAGGGTTTTTGAACACATTTGCAAAAGAACCCTTTTAAAAATATAATTTTACATAAATAGATCCCTATACTTGGAAACTTGATAAACCAATTAAATTGAGATTTAAAAAAAAAAATAAACACTTTATTTCTAGCCGGCACTGTTTGAAATGTCCAGAAAAACAGTTTTGCACTTTCATCCCTCAAAATGACAATTTTGCAAAAAGATCCTTCTTTTCGTAATATTTGCAAATAGGTCCAATAAATATCAGAAAAATCTAGAAAATTACAAATAAATCCCAAATAATAAATAATGATTCTCCACAAAATAATTTTGGCTTTTGAACTTTCCAAGAAATTATTCGCACTTGTTTTGTACGTGTAAAAAGATGAATTTTCAGAAAATATTTATTAAATCTCCAAAAATCATTTTAATTCATTTATAAATATTTTTAAATAATATTTAAAAATACGGGGTACTACAGGAATACCCCAAATTTTTCTTGGATTTAAATCAGTAAGTTTTGTGCCATTTCCATGCTTGTGAATACAACCTAGTGATTTCTGGCTGAACATGATTTCTGTATATAATTCTGTTTAGAGCCATGTTTCTATGATTATCTGAAAGTTTCGTTGTCCTAGCCTTTGTTAAGTCGTTTGTCACCCGTTTGTGTCTTTTATCCAAATTGTACTTGTCCCTTGTTATCTTACCATTTTTCTTCCTTATTTGTGCACGTCCATACTTGACTTAAATAATATAACAAGAAACCAAGTCGGGGTTAAAGGGAAAGATCTAATAGTGGAAAATTCAGAAACATGTACTCAGAAGGGGATCCATAGATTGTACGTGATACTTGATACTTGACCTATGATTACTTTACACTTGCACACTTGACACTTGACACTTGACACGTGATACTCGATGCTTGATACTTGATACTTGATACTTGATACTTGATACCTGATACTTGTCCCTGAGTACACTGCCTTCTATGATCCACTATGAAATCTAAAACGCAACTTGCTTGAATGTAGCAACCATGTGGTAAAAATTTGGGACGTTACCTAGTTAGGAATAAATACAAGACTTAAGAATAACATGATCACTTGACACTTGTTACTTGCTACTTGTACATGATTACTTGATGCTTGTTACTCATTACTTGTTTGTATGCTACTTGACTTTTGTTACATGTCACTTGCACTCGAATATCTTGCCATGCTATTTGTTTCTGTTCTTGATTTTGAGTAAGGTATTCTACTTTGCTATCACATTCCTTCCATGTTACTTCTGTACTTACTTCCGCTGTTACTCTATACTTGTTTATCTTTCTTGTACTTGTTGCATGCACTTAACGGGTGTTTGCTTTCTCTTTCCTTTTCCTGCAAATTTTTCACTTGCAGACTTTGGTGACCAGCTGCCCAGTGGAGTAGGCGACCAAATATTCTAGTTGGCTGGAGATCTTGCTACTATCTATTCTTGTTGTTTATTTTGAATAATTGTAACTTTTTACATGGATATTGATATGGCTAAAAATACGGTTAAATCAGGACCATTCAAATCGGGCATGAATCTTAAAACTTGGGGGTAAAATGGTAATTTCACCTACAAACGGGTCCGAAATGGGAACTGGGCCTTTTTCCAAAGGCCCAATAACCCATAAACGGATCCGTCTTACTGGGTGCGGGTTCCAACCTACAAGAAACCCAATCTAGCTAGATAGAATTAGGGTTTATGATTGTCCTTAATCAACGGTCCCGATCACTTCTATCCATTCACTGGGAAGTAGGGATTTGAACTTATCCCGAAACTGGTTCCTAAGGCGGCTATAAATACCCCCCATCCCCCACTATTACAAGGCAATCAATCTTTTTCCAATCAAAGCTCTTTCATAATCTTTCTGATTACTGACAAGAGCGTCGGAGGGTGCGTCGCCGGAATCAACCCCGGTGTCTCGCACTTTTTGCAGGTCAACGGCAGGAGAATCTCTGTCAAACTCCGGTGAAGGTGTTCAGGTTGACTATTCAACTTCCCTCGAATCCACAAATCTATCTGTTTTCCCCCACACCGATTTCAATGACAACAGATTGGCGCCGTCTGTGGGAAACACGAATAGCAGTCCAACCTCTTCCACCGGTCAACACCGCCTCCAGCCATACCACCAAGGAAGCTGGGATCTCAAGGGTCCAACCGTGGACCCACTCCTCCTCAACCACAACCGGAGGCTCCCCTCTAACCCATCCAGTCTCAGGGACAGCTCCCTCCTCAACCCGATCAGCCGCTGCAGCAGTTGCAGCCTCCTCTCTAAAATCTTCAACACCAGTAAGCTCCACTCGGGCCCCAGAACGCTGGTATAGGGACCTCTCGTCCTCACCCTCAGAAACAACCTCTTCACCGCGACCATGTCTCAGTACATAACCCTTCCACCGACTCTATGGCATCCCATAACCCTCGGACCTCAGAAGACCTCCACAACGTCATCATCAACCGGCAGAAAGAAGAGGACCTTCACCACCGTTTGGATGAAAGGCGGGCCCGTGAGGGAGTCTCCTGCTCAGAACGTCCAAATGCGCGATCTTCTCGCCGTCGCGACCATAGGAGGTCCACTCTTCATAGGAGGCAGAGAGAGTCCCCGGAGTACCGTCGAAGAAGGCATCATTCTCCCACTGGTCGACAGCCCCGGAGGGATCAGTTCAGAGCAGAATTCCAAGAATTCCAGGCAACAATCTTGTAGGCCCTCAATCTCCAGCCAAACAACAACAATAATGTTCAGAGGGTCCCCACTCCTCCGCCGGTTTGCAACCCTCACCATCGGTCCCTCGGTCCTCCTCAAGCTCCGAGCCACTGCCATCACATTCCTAGCCCTCACCAGTCTCCGAGCTACCGACGTCGTAGCCCATGCTCCCTTTCATACGAAGATGAGTCCAGAGGCTCACCAGGATACCGTCGAAGGGGTGATGCTGTCTACTGCCGTCTCCACGAGATGGAGAGGTGCCTCGGTCAACTCGATAGGGACGAGAAACTGAGAGGAAGGACCCTCCGACCAAGCAGACCTCCGTTTTCTCGAACCATCATGGAGGCACCCGTTCCAGCGAACTTCAAGCCCCCGCAGTTCAAGACATATACTGGGGAGTCAGATCCCATGGATCACATCGTGAGTTTCAAGACTCTCATGATGATTCATCAAGCCTCTGATGCCCTCCTATGCAGGACCTTCCTAGCCACTCTCAAAGACCCAGCTCGGGAATGGTACTCCCGCCTCGCTCCATCCTCCATATTCTCTTTTGAACAGTTTGAGACCCTCTTCATAACCCACTTCGTGAGCAGCCGCCGCACCGAAAAGACGAGTCTTTCACTACTCTTCCTCAATCCGAAGAAGGGCGAGAAGTTAAGAGATTATGTCAAGCGTTTTACCGCGGAGGCCAAGTCCATGGCCTCCCTCGACCAATCGGTCGCTGCAGCCGCCTTCCAGTCTAATGTCCTCAACTCCAACCTCCTGTCCTCCCTAGCCAAAAAGATCTCGCGGGATTTGTAGCGCCCCAAATTTCTAATATGAGAGCTTAGAAAATAAGTGGCGAAATCCCAGCAATCCACTTCAATACAACAATAAACACCAACAACACCACTAAAATTTTTCTTCTTTATTACAACAATTATTACAATTACAGCGGAAGTCTAAACATCTCAACACAAATTAATCTTTATTTACAGCTCAATAATGATCTCAAATAAGTCTTTACAATTTCACAACAAACACTAAATAATCCAATAATCTCAAATTGCCCACTCAAGCATCCAACCTCCAATCTAAGCAATAACCTGCACCATGTGAGGCTAGAGTTGAACCCTAACCCCCAAACTAAAGGGGTCAGCCATAAAAATGGTGTGAGTGGCGACTAATCAAAACAATAACATAAATGAACTTAGAACATAATATCCAACAAATAATAATCAAACACTAAAGTATGAAGTACAACAAAAGAATAAGGGGTGATACCAAAACCAAAAGCCAAGTGTGTGCCGAAAACAAGAAATCCAAATGCATAAAAGTGATTCAAGAAAACATCATGACTACATGCTGACAACGATGACTACTAAGAGATGAAGATAAACTATGATAATTTGCCCATGCTTGATCATTCCGGAGATTGATCCCACATCACAGGTATTTACCCTGGATAATTCAGGAGATCATCCCACATCTAAACATAGACTCATCACCACAATAATACCCCAAAAGTTTCGCCTCGACTCCGATCATTCCGTAGTTCAATCCCACATCTCAAGATAATTACTTGGATAATTCCGGAGAAATATCCCACATCTCAGGTTAACTACCTGGATAATTCCGGAGATAAATCACACATCGCAAGTTAACTACTTGGATAATTCAGGAGATTAAATCCTACATCAAAAGCCATACTGAGGTGCATAACTCATGTTCTCATTCGTCATGACACTACTAATGCCTGTCCTTATTAGTTTGGGTTACTGAACAAATCTCCTAGAGTAGTGTACCCTACCGGACTAAAGTCTGAATAACTGAAAATTTGCCTCGATGGGCCTCAACAAATAACTGAACAACACCGGTATACTAGGGTCACCTACCTTTAGAGACTCAAAAACAAATATCTCAACAAATTTCCACTAAACAAGTGGCTCAACAAAATATCTCAAATCATGTTCTTAACTGAACATCTCAAATCAAATACTGAACAAATATCCCAAAATCAAATACTGAACAAATGTCTCAAAGTCAAACACTAAACAAAATATCTCACAATCAAATACAAAGATTCCTTCAGGACCAGTCGACTGCTTGATGGACCAGTCGACTGTCCAGAGGACATATCCCAACATTTTACAAAAATAAACTAAGGAAAGGTCAGTCGACTGGGTAAGTTATCAGTCGACCGTCCCGAAAGAACTGAACAAAATCACAAGCAGAGGACCAGTCGACTGACCACAGTCTAGGTCGACTGTCCCGAACAAACCTCAAAGACTAAAAATTCACAACAGGCTCGTGCCAGTCGACTGCTGTATGGTCCAGTCGACTGTCGGCTACAGGTTCCCAACAATAGGTCCGAACACAAATCAACCAGGGGTTTTCTAAAGATTCACTGATCATAAAAATTAATTGTATCCAGGCCAATAGACATCTCTCAATAATCTCCATCATGGTTACATTACTCAAACACTCAAATACTCAAATTTCATATTCTCATGATCTTAATTCTCAATTCTCCCATTAGGGTTTTCTCAACAAAACTTCCTTCATAACTAATCAAAATCTGAACTATTACCATCAGATCTAGATGTTTATCATCTGATCATAACACCATCAATTTTTAATATATCTCCCAACAATACGATCTCAAAATCAACATATCCTCAACAAATCTTAATATTTCTCTCATCATGATCCAAGTAACAATAAAAGTTTTCATCCTTCATATTAAATAATAGATCCATGTCATACATACAATGAGACTAACAAATCAATAGTGTAACGATCACGAACAAGGCATAACAAAAATCTTACTTCATTCATCATTCAAATCAAACAAAGCAAACAAAACAAAACAAACCAACTCACATTGTTTTGAAGAAAATCCACGAAATAGTTCTTCTCCTTGCTAGATCCAAAAGCCTCTTCTTTTGCTCCTCAAAATAAATCTCAAAATCCTGTGTATACTCAATGACGGCTGGGAATAGGAAAATCCCCTATATATATGCCGGATTAAAATATTAGGGTTTTCACCCGATTTGCAAAATAATCCTTTCCCAAAATATAATTTACATATATATAGATTAGTCTTGAAATTTCATCAAATATCATTTAAGCCAGGATTTAATAGTGAAATATAACTTAAACCTCAATGCCAATACTGCTCAAAACGTCCAGAATGCCACTTTTGCGTTTTAACCCAAACAAATGTCAATTTTGCAAATAAGTCCTTCTTTTCTCAAAAATTGCAAATAGTACTAATTAATTTCAGAAAAATCTGGAAAAATACTAAATAATCTTCAAATAATAAATAATGATTATTCATAAAGAAAACTTAAATTTTCAAACTTCTGAAAAGTCATTTGCACGTGTTTTGCACGTGTACAAAAGATAAATTTCTTAGAAAATATTTATTTAAATCCTCAAAAATTACTTAAATTCATTTTCAAATAATTAAAATAATATTTGAAAATACGGGGTTCTACATCACTCCCTCCTTAGAAGAGTTCTGTCCTCAGAACTACTACTAATGAGTTCAAAACACCTACCAACAAAAGGAAACAATACTTCATAAATAGATCATAATCCAAATAATTTCATATAACATCACAATCAAATTAAAGATTACATCATGTATCAATCAATGGTTCAATTATTCAAAGAATTTCAATCACATACAAGGAAATACATTCATTCAAACAATTCAGGAAAATCATTCAGCATGCGATCCTCTGGCTCCCAAGTAGCCTCCTCGAACTGTTGATTCCTCCACAATACCTTGACCATAGGTATCACCTTGCTTCTAAGGACTTTCTCCCTACGATCAACGATCTCAACAGGCTGTTCCTTGTAGCTCAAGTTCGCCTGTAGATCTTCGGGAACTCCTACCAACTGATGCTTTTGATCGGCCACATACTTCCTTAATAATGATACATGAAACACATCATGCACCTGAGCTAACTCCTCAGGAAGTTTCAATCTGTATGCGGTCTTGCCAATCCGCTCCACGATCCTGTACGGACCAATATACCTCGGCGCCAACTTGCCACCCTTACCAAATCTGATCACTCCTTTGGTCGGAGAAACCTTGAGAAAAACTGCATCCCCAACCTCAAATTCCAAATCTCTCCGTCGAGTGTCAGCATAACTCTTCTGCCGACTCTGAGCCTCAACCAATCTCTTGCGAATCTGCTCAATCTGCTCTGACGTCTGCTGTACGATCTCAGGACCATACATCTGCCTCTCGCCAACCTCATACCAACATACAGGTGTCCTGCACCTCCGCCCGTACAAAGCCTCATACGGTGCCATCCCAATACTTGCATGGTAACTATTGTTATAGGCAAACTCAACCAATGCCAAGTATCTCTCCCAACTACCACCAAAGTCCATAACACAAGCTCTCAACATGTCTTCCAGCACTCGATTCACCCTCTCCGTCTGACCATCTGTCTGCGGATGAAATGCTGTACTGAAATCAGTTCTGGTGCCCAACGCTGCTTGTAAACTTCTCCAAAACCTTGATGTAAACCTTGCATCTCTGTCAGACACAATCGAAACTGGAACTCCATGAAGTCTCACAATCTCTCCAATGTACAACTCAGCCAATTTCTCCATCGACCAAGTAATCTTCATGGCTAGAAAATGTGCCGACTTAGTCAATCGGTCCACAACAACCCAAATCGAGTCATTGCCCTTCGAACTCCTCGGCATACCCGTAATAAAGTCCATGCTGATATTCTCCCACTTCCACTCCGGAATGGGTAAAGGCTGTAACAAACCTCCAGGTCTCTGATTCTCTGCCTTGATCTGCTGACAAGTCAGACACCTTGCCACAAAATCTGCTACATCTCGCTTCATACCAGACCACCAAAAATGTGGTTTGATGTCCCTGTACATCTTCGTACCTCCTGGATGAACTGATAACAATGTGCTGTGTGCCTCCTGCAAGATACTCTCTCTCAACTCTGCATCATCTGGAACACACAACCTCTCACCCAACCAAAGAACTCCATCTTGGACACGAAATTCTGATAACTTGCCTTCTGCAACCTGCTGCAACATCTTCTGGATCTCTGAATCTGATCTCTGACCTTCCACAATCTTCTCTCTCAAGGACGGTTGCAGCCTCAACTGAGCCAAAGATGCCCCTAAACCTCGCAGTACCACCTCGATACCTGCCTGATCGATCTCTGCTGCCAACTCTCTTCGAGTAGTGATCAACCTTGACAAACTACTCTTCCTGCTAAGTCCATCAGCCACTACATTCGCCTTGCCCGGATGATACTTGATCTCAGGACGAATGTCTTCCAATACCTCCAACCATCTTCTCTGACGAAGATTCAAATCCCTCTGCTGATAGATATACTTCAGGCTCTTGTGGTCAGTGTACATATTGACCTTCTCACCATAGACATAATGCCTCCATAGCTTCAAGGCATATATGATAGCTGCTAACTCCAAATCATGCGTCGGATAATTCTTCTCATGCGGACGCAACTGCCTCGAACCATAAGCAATGACCTTGCCTTCTTGCATCAAGACACATCCCAAACCTCTGAGAGATGCATCGCTGTAGATGTCATAATCTTTCCCTGCTTGCGGCAATGCTAATATGGGTGCGGTAGTCAACCTTTCCATTAACTCAAGGAAACTCTCTTCGCACTTATCTGTCTACACAAATGCCACACTCTTCCGGGTCAAACCTGTCAATGGAACTGCAATCTGGGAATACCCCTGAATAAACCTCCTGTAGTAACCAGCTAATCCCAAGAAGCTTCTGACTTCCTTCACTGACGTCGGCCTGGGCCAATCCCTCACTGCTTCCACTTTCTGAGGATCAGTAGCCACTCCCTCCTTAGAAAGAATATGACCAAGGAAAGCTACCTCAGACTTCCAGAATTCACACTTCGACAATTTGGCATACAAGCTGTGCTCCTGCAATGTCTGTAATACCGCTGTCAAGTGCTTAGAATGATCCTCTTCCGACTTCGAATACACCAAGATATCATCGATGAAGACCACCACGAAGGAATCAATGAATGGCCTCAACACCCGATTCATCATATCCATGAACACTGCTGGCGCATTCGTCAACCCGAATGGCATCTCCAAAAATTCATACAACCCATGACGAGTCCTGAAAGCTGTCTTGCTCACATCTTCCTCCTTGACTCGCACCTGATGATATCCTGACCTCAAGTCAATCTTTGAAAATACTGCTGCTCCTCGAAGCCTGTCGAACAAATCATCTATCCGCGGCAGTGGGTACTTGTTCTGAATAGTCACCCTATTCAACTCCCTGTAGTCAATGCACATCCTCATTGACCCATCCGTCTTCTTGACCAACAACACTGGCGCTCCCCACGGAGATGAACTCGGTCTGATAAGCCCTTTGCTCAAAAGCTCTTCAATCTGCTTCTTCACTTCATCCTGCTCTACAGGTGCCATCCTGTATGGAGCCTTGGAAATCGGCGCACTCCCCAGCTGAACATTGATGCAAAACTCCACATCTCTCTGCGGCGGTAGTCCTGGAAAATCATCCAAGAACACCTGAGGAAACTTTCGAACAACCGGAATGCTCTTGACTTCATCTGCAATAGACTTCTTAGATACCATTGCAGCCACCTGCGGGATCTTCTTCTTCCCTCGGAAAGTTACTGCAGGTCCACCTGGTGCTTTCACCAACACCTCCTTCTGCTTGCAATCAATCGTTGCATCATATATAGCCATCCAATCGATGCCTACAATGACATCCACTCCCAACACTTGTAGCTCGATCAGGTCGATGCCGAACATCCTTCCACCAATCTCGATATCACAGCCCTCGTAATATCGATCTGCTACTAGCTCTTCACCTGACGGCGTTGCCACTGACAAAACCCTGCCTGGAAATAGCTTAGGTTCCAAACCTAAGATCTTGGCAAAACTTGGCGATACAAAAGTGTGCGATGAACCAGTGTCAAACAAAACCTTTGCTTTTATTCCATTTATTAAAACAACTCCTGTTACAATAAGAATGATACTCAATCTTAATTTATTCTGAAATAAAAGCTTTTATTCATTACACTGATTCAAAATGAAAGAAATCAAAATTCCTGCATACCCTGTATTACATCTTCCGAGTTTTTCGCATCCTCCTCGGTCAATGCAAATACTCGCCCTTGCCTCTTCGGGAACTTGCTTCCACTCGAACCATCTTTCTTCAGTTGTGGACAATGGGGCTTGGAGTGTCCAGTCTGCCCACACTGAGAACAAACATGCTCTGCCAACTTCGGACATGCTGACCTGTAGTGTCCTACTTCCTTGCAGTAGTAGCAGGTCACTCCCTGAGCTCCAGGTGCCTTCTGCACCGGTCCACTGAACTTCGCCTGCTTCGCCGGGAATCCCTTCCCACTCTGGCCTGATGCTGGCCTCTTGTTCCGGTTCCATGATTCCTGCTTCTTCTGAAACAGTTCCATATCTTCTTCAGTCATCGCGGCCCTCCTGACCAGCTTCTCAAATCTCCTGATACCCAACGGAACCGTCCTTGATCTCAAGTTCGGCCTCAAGCCCTGCTCAAACTTTTTGGCCTTCTTTGCTTCATCCATGACCAACTCTGGTGCATACCTTGAAAGTTGAGCAAATTTCGTCTCATACTCCCGAACAGTCATGCTCCCCTGCTGAAGGTTCATGAACTCAGTCGCCTTCTTCTCCTGAACATCAAGAGGAAAGAAGCGATCTCTGAATTCCTCCAGAAAAGCTTCCCATGTCAAAGGCTGATCTCCCAGAGTCCTCTTCAGTGACTCCCACCAGACACCAGCGTCTTTCTCGAGCTGCATCGAAGCCAACTTCACCTTACTGGCTGCTGGAGTCTCCGATACTTCGAAGATCGTCTCCATCTTCCTGATCCAATCATCTGCTGCTGTTGGATCAGCTTGCCCCTCAAAGACTGGCGGCCTCATCCTCTTAAAGGATTCAATCTGCTTGATGGGGTCGGCATTCACCAATCCATGCCCAGCTCCATGATTTGGCGGCGAATTCTGCTGCTGCGCCACATTGAGTGCCATCAATGTGTTCAAGGTCTGATAAACCTTAGCAAACTCAGCCTCTAGGTCAATTCCCGCTCCTCGAGAACTACCCGAACCATCCTCATTGTTGCCACCATTTCTCCCTCTGGGTGCAACCATTGTGATTACTGCAAAACGAGGGTAAAGTTAGAGCACACATACAATTCAAACTCATTCCGATGCCCTATGGCAAAGTCAAACCATAATTTCAAACCAAACATCATAATTTAATTCTATGTGATACTCACACTCTGATGTCCACACCTAGGTACTCACTCTCTAGTGTCCACACCTAGGTTGGTTGTCATACTAAGTCTATTATTACATTGAAGCGGAGCTCTGATACCAATCTCTGTAGCGCCCCAAATTTCTAATATGAGAGCTTAGAAAATAAGTGGCGAAATCCCAACAATCCACTTCAATACAACAATAAACACCAACAACACCACTAAAATTTTTCTTCTTTATTACAACAATTATTACAATTACAGCGGAAGTCTAAGCATCTCAACACAAATTAATCTTTATTTACAGCTCAATAATGATCTCAAATAAGTCTTTACAATTTCACAACAAACACTAAATAATCCAATAATCTCAAATTGCCCACTCAAGCATCCAACCTCCAATCTAAGCAATAACCTGCACCATGTGAGGCTAGAGTTGAACCCTAACCCCCAAACTAAAGGGGTCGGCCATAAAAATGGTGTGAGTGGCGACTAATCAAAACAATAACATAAATGAACTTAGAACATAATATCCAACAAATAATAATCAAACACTAAAGTATGAAGTACAACAAAAGAATAAGGGGTGATACCATAACCAAAAGCCAAGTGTGTGCCGAAAACAAGAAATCCAAATGCATAAAAGTGATTCAAGAAAACATCATGACTACATGCTGACAACGATGACTACTAAGAGATGAAGATAAACTATGATAATTTGCCCATGCTTGATCATTCCGGAGATTGATCCCACATCACAGGTATTTACCCTGGATAATTCAGGAGATCATCCCACATCTAAACATAGACTCATCACCACAATAATACCCTAAAAGTGTCGCCTCGACTCCGATCATTCCGTAGTTCAATCCCACATCTCAAGATAATTACTTGGATAATTCCGGAGAAATATCCCACATCTCAGGTTAACTACCTGGATAATTCCGGAGATAAATCACACATCGCAAGTTAACTACTTGGATAATTCAGGAGATTAAATCCTACATCAAAAGCCATACTGAGGTGCATAACTCATGTTCTCATTCGTCATGACACTACTAATGCCTGTCCTTATTAGTTTGGGTTACTGAACAAATCTCCTAGAGTAGTGTACCCTACCGGACTAAAGTCTGAATAACTGAAAATTTGCCTCGATGGGCCTCAACAAATAACTGAACAACACCGGTATACTAGGGTCACCTACCTCTAGAGACTCAAAAACAAATATCTCAACAAATTTCCACTAAACAAGTGGCTCAACAAAATATCTCAAATCATGTTCTTAACTGAACATCTCAAATCAAATACTGAACAAATATCCCAAAATCAAATACTGAACAAATGTCTCAAAGTCAAACACTAAACAAAATATCTCACAATCAAATACAAAGATTCCTTCAGGACCAGTCGACTGCTTGATGGACCAGTCGACTGTCCAGAGGACATATCCCAACATTTTACAAAAATAAACTAAGGAAAGGTCAGTCGACTGGGTAAGTTATCAGTCGACCGTCCCGAAAGAACTGAACAAAATCACAAGCAGAGGACCAGTCGACTGACCACAGTCTAGGTCGACTGTCCCGAACAAACCTCAAAGACTAAAAATTCACAACAGGCTCGTGCCAGTCGACTGCTGTATGGTCCAGTCGACTGTCGGCTACAGGTTCCCAACAATAGGTCCGAACACAAATCAACCAGGGGTTTTCTAAAGATTCACTGATCATAAAAATTAATTGTATCCAGGCCAATAGACATCTCTCAATAATCTCCATCATGGTTACATTACTCAAACACTCAAATACTCAAATTTTATATTCTCATGATCTTAATTCTCAATTCTCCCATTAGGGTTTTCTCAACAAAACTTCCTTCATAGCTAATCAAAATCTGAACTATTACCATCAGATCTAGATGTTTATCATCTGATCATAACACCATCAATTTTTAATATATCTCCCAACAATACGATCTCAAAATCAACATATCCTCAACAAATCTTAATATTTCTCTCATCATGATCCAAGTAACAATAAAAGTTTTCATCCTTCATATTAAATAATAGATCCATGTCATACATACAATGAGACTAACAAATCAATAGTGTAACGATCACGAACAAGGCATAACAAAAATCTTACTTCATTCATCATTCAAATCAAACAAAGCAAACAAAACAAAACAAACCAACTCATATTGTTTTGAAGAAAATCCACGAAATAGTTCTTCTCCTTGCTAGATCCAAAAGCCTCTTCTTTTGCTCCTCAAAATAAATCTCAAAATCCTGTGTATACTCAATGACGGCTGGGAATAGGAAAATCCCCTATATATATGCCGGATTAAAATATTAGGGTTTTCACCCGATTTGCAAAATAATCCTTTCCCAAAATATAATTTACATATATATAGATTAGTCTTGAAATTTCATCAAATATCATTTAAGCCAGGATTTAATAGTGAAATATAACTTAAACCTCAATGCCAATACTGCTCAAAACGTCCAGAATGCCACTTTTGCGTTTTAACCCAAACAAATGTCAATTTTGCAAATAAGTCCTTCTTTTCTCAAAAATTGCAAATAGTACTAATTAATTTCAGAAAAATCTGGAAAAATACTAAATAATCTTCAAATAATAAATAATGATTATTCATAAAGAAAACTTAAATTTTCAAACTTCTGAAAAGTCATTTGCACGTGTTTTGCACGTGTACAAAAGATAAATTTCTTAGAAAATATTTATTTAAATCCTCAAAAATTACTTAAATTCATTTTCAAATAATTAAAATAATATTTGAAAATACGGGGTTCTACAGGATTTCTCCGACCTTCTTCTCAGAAGTGAGAAGTACATCTGCGCGGAGGAGGCTGAACATCGCCCCACATTCGAGGGATCCTCTTTTTGGAAATAAGAGGAAGGCTGCTGAAGATGAGGGAGCCAAAAAGCTCCAGAAGGACAACGGGGGTCAGCATCGTCCACTTCCCAAATTTTAAAAGTTTACCGCTCTCAACGCCAATGTCTCAACCATTCTCATGGAAGTGGAAAAGGAAGGGATCTTGCCTCCTGCCCCGAAGATGAATACCCCTGGGAAGAAGAGGGATAAGGACTACCATCGAGACCATGGCCACGACACCAATGACTGTCGAGCCCTGAAGAATGAGATCGAAGCCCTTATTCAGAGAGGGCAGCTCTCCAAGTTTGTAAGAAAGGACCGGGTCGACCTTCCTCCACCCCCCATAGGAGCTAACAAGCGGCCCGAGAAGCGTGACAAGACTCCCGAATTTGAAGAAGAGCACATTTTGCACCTCATCCACGGAGGTCCAATGGGAGGAACCTCTAACTCATCTCGAAAGTCTTTCAACAGGGAAGTCAATTCGGTGCACAGCATACCCCCTTCCAAAGGTCTTGGAGTCCGGGTTATTTTCTCGGATGAAGATCTAGAGGGTGTCCGAACCCCCACTGTGATGCACTGGTGATTAATCTCCACATGGCAAACTTCAAAGTGGAAAGAATTCTAGTGGATAATGGCAGTTCTGTCAACATCCTCTTCCTGGCGGCCTTCCGAGGGTTCAAACTATCCCGGGACAGGCTCAAGTCTGCCGACTACACTCTCCATGGATTCACGGGAATGCTAGTGACGATCGAAGGGGTTATAACCCTCAACGTAACCGCTGGCAAAACTCCTACTACCCGAACGGAGCCAATGGACTTCATGGTTGTCGACGTCCCAGCCGCTTATAATATGATCCTAGGTCGACCTGGCCTAGCTACTTTAGAAGCCTTCCCGTCAGCTTATCATCTGAAAATGAAGTTCCCCACCAAGGCAGGTGTAGGGAAAGTAAGGGGAAGTCAAGAGATGGCACGCAAATGCTACATGACCTCGACCGAAGGACCCGTCCTTTCCCTCGAGACCCTTGAAATTCCCCAGGGGAACACCTAGCCTATTTCAGAACCGGTAGACGAGCTGGAAGAAGTGCTCTTCTCGGAGCAAGATCCGACCCGCAAATTCTTCATCAACAAAACCCTTCCCTCTGCCCTCTATTTCGATATAGTCCAGTTCATAAAAAGGAATCGGGACCTCTTCGCATGGACAGCTGCCGATATGCCAGGGATTTTCGAAGATCTCCTCGTCCACCACCTAAGTGTTGCTCTGGGGTCCAGACCGATCCAGCAGAAGAGGCATAAATTTGCCCCGGAGCGCCAGCAGGCCATAAAAGAAGAAGTAGAGAAGCTCCTTAAAGCCCGGTTCATACAAGAGGTCAATTATCCCGAGTGGCTCTCTAATGTCGTAATGGTTAAGAAGGCCAATGGAAGTTGGAGAATTTGCATCGACTTCACAAATTTGAACAAGGCATGCCCCAAGGATCCTTTCCCACTCCCCAGCATCGACACCTTGATCGACTCCACTTCGGACCATGAACTTTTGAGCTTCATGGATGCCTTCTCCGGATATAACCAAATCAGAATGTTCCCCCCGGATATCCCAAAGACATCCTTCATCACAGATCAAGGCCTATACTGTTATAGGGTAATGCCCTTTGGGCTCAAAAATGCCGGTACCACTTACCAACGCCTCGTCAATAAGGTCTTCCAAAATCAAATCGGCCGCAACATGGAGGTTTACGTCGATGATATGCTAGTAAAAAGCATCCAGGGGTCTGACCATGTCGCTGACCTCCAAAAAGCCTTCGACGTGTTGAGGAAGCACAACATGAGACTAAACCCAAATAAGTGTGCGTTCGGGGTTTCATCTGGTAAGTTCCTAGGCTTCATGGTCAGACAGAGGGGGATTGAGGCCACCCCGAGAAGATAAAAGCCATCTTCAATATGGCTCCTCCTACAAATATGAAAGAAGTGCAAAAGCTTACAGGACGCCTCGTGGCTATAGGGCGCTACCTGTCTAAGTCAGAGGAAAAGTGTCTTCCTTTCTTCAAAGCCCTCAGGGGGCTAAGGGCTTTGAGTTGGGCCAACAGCAGTAAGAATCGTTCGACCAACTGAAAGCCTATCTGGTCAACCCCCCACTCCTCAGCAAGCCTACTCCCGGGGAAACACTCTACCTCTACCTCGCTGCCTCCGAGCAAACCCTCAGTGTTGTCCTAGTGAGGGAAGAAGACAAGGCTCAGAAGCCTATCTATTATGTGAGTAAGGTCCGTAGAGATGCTGAGCTCCGCTATCCGAGATTGGAAAAGATAGCGTACGCCTTGGTTATAGCAGCCAGGAAGCTCCATCCCTATTTTCAATCCCACTCGGTGGTCGTCCTTACCGACCAGCCGCTCAAGCAGGTCCTGCACAAGCCCGAGACCTTCGGACATCTAATAAAGTGGTCGATCTAGCTGAGTCAAGTTATCAGCCCCGGACTGCTATTAAGGCCCAAGCCCTAGCCGAATTTATAGTGGAAAGCACAATCCCGGAAGTAAGTCAAGCAGCAGATGGACCCCCCATTTGGACAGTATATGTAGATGGATCTTCTTGCGCTGAAGGGAGCGGAGCCGGAGTTATTCTGGCAGGCCCCGATGATTTCGTTCTCCAATACTCCCTCCGCATCAAATTCAAAGCTTCCAATAACAAAGCTGAGTATGAAGCCCTAATAGCAGGCCTGGGCATGGCTCGCAAGGCAGGAGCGCAACGGGTCCGAATATTCAGTGACTCGGAACTTGTGGTAAATCAGGTCTTAGGAGAATACGAGGCGCGAGACGACCGAATGGCCAAGTACCTAGCCAAGGTCCAAAGTCTCATGGCTTCGTTTGAAGAGGCGAAACTCCAGCGGATCCCTAAAGAAGAGAACGCCCAAGCAGATGCCCTCTCAAAACTAGCTTCTTCCTCCCTCCAATGTCTCGAGCAGACCGTCCTGATCGAAGTTCTCCTAAGGCCCAGCATCGAAGAAGAAGTCCCCGACTCAGTGGATTTGCTACTTGTCCAACTCAAGGATAACTGGATGAAGCCTTTGATTGAGTTTCTCAAAGATAGGAGCCTTCCCCAAGATCCTAAAGAAGCTCGCCAAATCCGAACGAGAGCGGAGCGGTACACCCTCGTTGAGAGAGTCTTGTACAAACGCTCCTATACCCAAGTAGATGGCAGACCCTACTTGAGACGTCTCTCTCCAGAGGAAGCCTTGTATGCCTTGAAAGAACTCCACGAAGGTATAGGCGGAGCCCATTCAGGATCAAGATCTCTCGCCAGGAAAGTTTTGAACTACGGATACTTCTGGCCGACCCTACTTCGGGATGCCGAACAACATGTCCGGAAATGCAGCTCCTGTCAGTAATTCTCCAACATCTGCTGCCTACCCCAAGCACAACTCACATCTCTCTCGAGTCCAATTCTCTTTGCAATGTGGGGGATGGACTTGCTAGGTCCGTTCCCACCAGCTCCAGACCAGCTCAAGTTCCTAGTCGTGGCAATCGACTATTTCTCCAAGTGGATCGAGGCTGAACCACTGGTTACTATTACTGAGAACAAAGTGCTGCAGTTCTTCTGGAAAAATGTAATCTGTAAGTTCGGCATACCTCGAGTCCTAGTAACAGATAACGGAACACAATTTACAGGGACAACATTCCGCTCTTTATGCAAAGACCTCGGCATTTAGCAATGCTTCTCCTCCGTCTCCCATCCTCAATCCAACGATTAAGTAGAGAATGCCAACCAGGCAGATCCTCTCAGGCATCAAGAAGAGACTAGACAAGTCGGCCAAAGGCTTATGGCCAGAACAACTTCCTAACGTATTGTGGAACTACCGCACTACGAAAAGGACCCCGAAAAGAGTGTCGCCCTTCACGGGTCTAAGGCCGTAATCCCCTTAGAAGTTGGTTTGCCATCCCCTCACCTTGTAGCCTATAATGAAGAGCAGAACGCCAAAGAGCTCCGAGCAAATTTGGACCTCGTCGATGAGCTCCGCGAAAGAGCTTCAATTCGCCAGCAAAATTATCGAAGAAGAATCGAGCAGGCCTACAACAAAAGGGTCCGTCCCACAGATCTCAAGGAGGGGGACTTAGTTCTCAGAAAGCTAGCCATCTCATTCCCCAGCAAAAAGAGCAAGCTAGCCCCGAATTGGGAAGGACCATACAAGGTCTCCAAACTAGTTCGGCCAGGAGCATATCGTCTTGAAGATCTCGAAGGCAGAGAGATACCAAGAACTAGGAACGCTGACCATTTACTGAAGTACCAAGAAGGTGTTTGAACGCCTCTCCGAGTACCATCAAATGTCGAGCCATTCCTATCTTCTTTTTATTTGTACTTGCCTCTTTATTTTCCCATTGTAATAATAGCCCGCAACTTAGAGGCGGCAAATTAGCAGTTATTAATAAAGAACTTCTTTCGCCTGATAATTCTCTTGTGATTGTTTTCTCTCTCTGTTTAAAACCTTAATTGTGCTTCCTCAAACGACGAGTTCGGAGTCCAAAACTTGACATGATTCCGCTTTGTAAGCTTGCTCTTAAGCGAGCTAGAAGTGGTTCGCCATTCGGAACTGCTCCCACAACCATTGAAACTTACTCAAACAACGAGTTCGGAGTCCAAAACTTGACTCGATTCTGTTTTGCAAGCTCGCTATTAAGCGAGCTAGAAGTGGTTCGCCATTCGGAACTGCTCCCACAACCGTTGAAACCTACTCAAACAAAGAGTTCGGAGTTCAAAGCTTGGCTCGACTTCGCTTCTACTCCTCGCTCATAAGCGGGTAAGAAGTGGTCCTACAACCATTGATGATTAACAAAACATGCAAACACACAAGCACAAAAGAATAAACAAGCTCTCACTTCTATAAAGTTTAAAGTTTGAGGAAACTCAGATTACAAGACCAGCTACTCTTCTCTACGATGAGTAACAAAATTCGAAAAGCCAAAATTACAAGACAACTCTTTCAATGCCTCCTCGGGGCAGGGAAGTTCCGGTACAAAGACACCCGGGGACGGCAATGCCTAACCTCGGAGCTCGTCTCTAGACTGGCAAACTGAGACGCATCTTCAGCACTACCTCTGACGGTGGCCCCAACTGACACTCTGCTCGACGAAGCAGCCACCCCACTTTGTGCGTTAACAGGGCTCTGCTGAGTAGCAGGCGAGCGAGTCGCAAGCTCGTAAAAGGAAATTCCTCTCTCGCTCTCTTCACGAGTACATGACATGCTTCTGAAATTAATCTGTTTAGGTTGGGGTTTGAGGCGAGAGACCTCTGCCTCGAGTTCAACAATTCGTTGCTTCAGAGAGTCATCCTTCACGGCTATCTTGAAGCGAGGAAGCCGAGCAGAGCTTGCATCACCAGATCTGTTGGCAATAATTCGACGGAGATGAGTAACCTCGATACTCTTGTCGACTGTAACCCTCTTCAGCTCGTCAAGCTCCGCCATCAACTTGCCCTTCGCTGCTACTAGTTCCTCTCTCCCTTCCAAAAGCTCGTCTTCTGCTATCATCAACTCGTGGACCTCAGCTAACAGTTCATCTCTCTCCACCGTGACATCAAATAGCGCCTGCCGAAGCGACTCCACCTCCCCTTCGGGAGGAGCTACTCGAGCTCATTTCTTTAGTTGCTTCAGCTCGAGAGACGCTTCGACAATGTTAGCTTGAGGCGATCTAGATCCAACTCGCTCTTGAGAAAACACTCTTGACTGCGAGAAAGGGCCAACTTCGTCGCTCCTAAGTCAGCTCGGAGATGAGAGACCTCAGCCGCTACCGTGTTTGGCGATGCCTCCGCTAGGTGCAACTCGGCAATCTGAAAGAACACAATAGCACTAAGCCCGAGCAACACAGCCAAATTTCAAAGCAAAGTTGTTATCAACACTTAGTTGGATTTCAAAACGAAATTATTTTTAGCCCTTACAAAAATTTCAAATCAAGACGTCTCCAAAACAACATCGACCCCAACACTTAGTCAAAGAAAGCAAAATTTCATTCATAACAAAAAAAAGCGGTGGCCAGTCTGCTACAAGGCGATACATGAAAAAGAGAAGAAAAATACAAGGCAACAAAGGTCAAGGGGCCACCTTAGGTGGTAGCTCGACGACGGGCACCTCGGTAGACGGCTCCCCTTCCTCTGCCACTATGGCTGGGGGGTCGACCGCAGCCTCGTCGCCCCTTGCTCCACCACCACGGCCTCGTCACCTTGTTGCTCGTCCCCTTGTTGCTCGTCCCCTTCCTCTTCTTCGGCCTCTTGCTCGGCTTCCAGGTCCTCCTCGTCGACCGGAACCCACAGCCCGAAACCTGACCTATCAAAGTCAGAAATTCGAGCCTCGACGTGCTCGAGAGTGGTGGCATAGGACTGCTCCATGTTGGCTATCAAGTGCTTCTTGGCCTTGGCCTCTACCTCTACCCTTGCCGCCTCTACGGCCTTGTCTCTCTGCTGCATCACGGCCTCCAGGAACCTTTTCGCCTCAGCCTTTTCCTCAACTGCCTTAGCCACCTCCGAGGCAAGCTTCTCCCTCGTCTGCGCCAAGGCTGCCTCCAAGTCAGCGACCTGTGCTGCCAAAGCATCCGAGCGGCGTTGCTCCGCCTCGAACTGCTTCACGACCCTCGCCCTTTTCGCTCGGTCTTTGTCACAAGCAGCCTTCAACTCCCTCTCCTTCTCGGCGTACTGCTCGAAAAGGTGGCTGAAGTGGCACGTGACCTGCAAGAATAAGCCGTTAGAGCGCATTGAAAGCCGAGCTAAAAACTTAGAAAATTCTCAAAGATTATTGAAATCAACTAAGAAAACTTACCGACATGAGCGACCAAGCTACCTCTAGAGCATTGTCACCTGTCGTCCCCGCCTTCAGTGCGGCTCGGTCTTTTGGGGTCGGGAGATGACGAAGAGCCTGCATACTCATCGCCGAATCCCCCAAGAAACCATCATGGTTCATCACCCGCAATCGGGGACGAACAGTTTCTTGTGGCCCTCGGTCAGTATGGCCTCGGCCTGCTCGGTAAGGGGCGGGGCCACGAGTGCCAAAGCCACCGAGATGGAGAAGCCTTTGCCTGAAGGATTGGAAGGGGTCGGCTGAAAAAGACCTACAGCAGAGGCTGATCGCCGAGGAGAGGCCAGGTCCACGACCGCGGCCGAAGGAACCTTGGTAGGTCGGCCGGACGAAGGCTCCGCGCTCGTCCTCTTCCTCTTCTTGGCCTTGTTGACCTTATTCCGCTCGGCCATGATTGCCTTAAAGTCCATGCGGAGCCTCTGTCGAATAAAGAAAACAAAGTTAGAAAAAATAATGCGTAACAAAAAGTAAACAAGGAGATAGAGATGTCCGGAGCGTACTCGGGTCGATCAGATTAAGACCCGACCTGTGGAGCACCTCCTCGGTCATGTCCCTCCAACTCAACATCGGGAGGCCGACTAGCTTCGCCGCAACCTCTGCTTCGGCCGGAGTCAACACCGGCTCGGCCTTTGCATACTTCGGCACTTCTTCCTTCCACCAGGTCGGGAAGTCCCATGACGAAGGGCCTCGAATCAAGAAGAATTTACCCTTCCACGACTTGATAGAGTCTGGGTTCTCTATCAACTTCATGCCTTTCCGAGGCGATAGATTGTACCGGTGTTCGGTCTTGCTCATCCGATTGATCCGGTACAAGCTCCTGAGGACGACGAGCTGAGGCTCCACCTTCGCTATTCGACATTGGAGCAGAAATTCGAGCACATGTTGCCACATGTTCGGCCCACCGGAGCACCTCGGTCACGAAGGGATGGAGGGGGAGACGCAGTCCGGCATTTAACGCGTCGTAGGCGAAGACACAAGTGTCGGGCGTGAATGCTGTGCACGCCCGCACCCCGGGACCGGGGAGAATCAAGGTGTACTCCGGGGGAATGATGAAGCTCTTCCGAATCTGAAGCAGATCTCATTCAGTTAGAACCGAGGGTATATCGTCGACTTCGGTAACCTCCCTCGGTTCGTTCTCTTCGTATGTTTTCGAGCGTCCGTAGACGACCTTGGTTAGCAGCTTGCCGGTATACTGCCTGATCCCCCCGTGGCCGGATAACACCGTCAGCAGCCGAGCCATTTCTCCTGCTGGTCTCATGGTCTCTACCACCGTCTCGATGACCACTGGCCTGGCCACCTCCTTCCTCTTCTCCTTGACGAGCAAAGAGGTCGGCTCGGCTGCGGACGACCCTATTATCTCCTTCCCCCTCGCTCGGCTCCGCACCTCTTCCCCCTCCTCGTGAACTAACTGCCGATCGCTCCGACCCCCCGAGGAAGAAGCCTCACTACCTGGGACGCTCGTGACATCTCGTAGGGTATATATATGAGAGTGAGAATATATATATACTAACCTTGATGTGACGTTCTCGGTCGGAAAAACCTCGCCGGAAATTGCCTTGCCTGCCGCGACAGCTAATGCAACCACCACTGAGCAAAAATCTCCGCTAGCAGAGCGACTCGAGAGCGAAAGTGAATTCTGAGAGTGAAAAGTGAAAGAATGAGAGAGAGGGTAGGGGGTGAAAACTTGTAGTGAAAGAAGCGACTCTTGGGCTTTGTAACGCTTGGGGCCCCCCTCAAGCCAATTATGGAAGGCTAATTGACAAAATAAAGAAGGGCGGCGACGGTTCAGACTTAGCCACGCAGCTCGGCAACTCACAAGGCGCTGAGTCACCGAAGCGCTCTGCTGAGCTACCGAGGCACCGGCCTCCACATTTGGAGAAAAATGCTGCCGAACTCTGTGGGACGTCGGATTGTCCCAAAATTCGTGCCGAAAGATGATGAGAGGCTCAGATTCATACATGCCCACAAAACAACAAAATCACGTTTTCTCGTGATCTGAGCTGCCTGCATCGTGATTCGTGCCCTGATGGACGCTCCTGATGTCGCCACGTGGACTCATGAGGAGCCGAGCCACCGAGGCACGGACCTCCACATTTGGAGAAAAATGATGCCGAAGTCCTTAGGTCGTCTGATTGTCCCAAGATTCGCGCCCAAAGTTGATGAGCGACTCAGATTCAGACATGCCCACAAAAAGATAAAATCACATTCTCGTGATCTGAGCTGCCTGCATCGTGATTCGTACCCTGATGGATGCTCCAGATGTCGCCACGTGGCTCAACGACTCAAGAGGAGCCGATCCACCGAGGCACTCTGCCGAGCTACCGAGGCACCAACCTCCACATTTGGAGAAAAATGCTGCCGAACTCTATGGGACGTCGGATTGCCCCAAGATTCGTGCCGAAAGATGATGAGAGGCTCAGATTCAGACATGCCCACAAAACGACAAAATCACGTTTTCTCGTGATCTGAGCCGCCTACATTGTGATTCGTGCCCTGATGGACGCTCCAGATGTCGCCACGTGGCTCAACGACTCAAGAGGAGCCGAGCCACCGAGGCACTCTACTGAGCTACCGAGGCACCGACCTCCATATTTGGAGAAAAATGATGCCGAACTCCTTGGGCCGTCTGATTGTCCCAAGATTCGCACCTAAAGTTGATGAGCAGCTCAGATTCAGACACGCCCACAAAACGATAAAATCACGTTTTCTCATTATCTGAGCCGCTCCATCGTGATTCGCGCCCTAATGGACGCTCCAGATTTAGCCACGTAGCTCGGCCGCTCATGAAGCGCCGAGCTACCGAGCTGCCGAGGAACTTTGCCGAGCTACCGGGGCACCAACCTCCACATTTGGAGAAAAATGCTACCAAGCTACTCAGGCCATCAGATTGTTCCAAGATTCGTGCCAAAAGCTGATGAGCAGCTCAGATCATCCCATGCCCACAAAACGAAAAAATCACGTTTTCTCGTGATCTGAGCCTCCTACCTCGTGATTCGCGCCATGATGGACGCTCCAGATTCAGCCACGTAGCTCGATAGCTCGTGAAGTGCCGAGCTACCAAGCTACCGAGGAGTTATGGCCGAGCTATCGGGGCACCGACCTTCACAAGCGGTGAAAAGTGCTGCCTAGCCACTTGGACCGTCCGATCACTCAGATATTTGTGCTTAGGGCTAATGAGCGGCCCAGATTGCACCACGTCATAAATGGTATTAAGAATTAATTTTTTATTTATTAAATTCGAATTATTTATTTTAAAATTGCGAAAAAGGTTTAAAAATTCAGGAAAATTAATTAAAAATTCTAAAAAATAATTATAAATTCGGGGAAATATTTTTGAACCCCCGGGTAAATAATTATTGTTTAAGATAATTAATGAATGCCCCCGAACAATAAATCACCGCTCCGCAAAATTAAATAACTGATCTGGAAAATAAATAGAAATTAAGAAAGTCACCAAAAATCTAGAAGAGCTCAAGAATATCCCTGAGCGCGCAACCCACTCCGAAAATCACCATAATACCTCACACGAAGATTCGACACCCTTCATTTGGACTCCGATATAACCCCACAAGCCATTAGAACTGTAAAACTGCTCCTCAAAGGCTGATCAAAACTCAGTCTTTTGGAGTGGGGGCTCGTGATATGGCTAAAAATATGGTTAAATCGAGACCATTCAAATCGGGCATGAATCTTAAAATTCGGGGGTAAAATGGTAATTTCACCTACAAACGGGTACGAAATGGGAACTGGGCCTTTTTCCAACGGCCCAATAACCCATAAATGGATCCGTCTACTGGGTGCGGGTTCCAACCCGCAAGAAACCCAATCCAGCTGGATAGAATTAGGATTTATGATTGTCCTTAATCAACGGTCCTGATCACTTCTATCCATTCACTGGGAAGTAGGGATTTGAACTTATCCTGAAACTGGTTCCTAAGGCAGCTATAAATACCCTCCATCCCCCACTGTTACAAGGTAATCAATCTTTTTCCAATCAAAGCTCTTTCATAATCTTTCTGATTACTGACAAGAGCGTCGGAGGGTGCGTCGCCGGAATCAACCCCGGTGTCTCGCACTTTTTGCAGGTCAACGGCAGTAGAATCTCGGTCAAACTCCGGTGAAGGTGTTCAGGTTTGATTATTCAACTTTCCTCGAATCCACAAATCTATCTGTTTGCCCCCACACCGATTTCAGCAGCACCACATATTGTATTGGGTATTTTGTCCTATACTTGTGTTTTGTTCCAGACTTGATTATTTGAAATTTAATATTCCTGTTTCCTTTCAAGTAATCCTGTTAACTATATTAATTCAGTTATTTATGCGTGGTTGAATATTCCTCTTGTATATGTTGTAAAGATCCTTACAGCTTATGAATGGTGAAAGACATTCGCTGGACTTGTGTCGCGTATCTGTATTCTATATTTTTTTTTGGAAAACGAGGCATGACAGCTGCGATAAGGGGCATTGGTTGATGCCCCAATCCCAACAGTACGACTACAACCTTATTCTTTTTCATAATATTTTTAATATTTTCCATGTTAATCGTTTGCAAAGAAGACAAAAGAAAGCCTAGAGTGCATATATTTCAGGCTGATAGGCACCCATGCCAGAACTAAAAGATTATCATAATATAAGAATTAAGGAGTAATTGATGTAACATGTTAATTACTCTCTTTTTCGGATTAGAATCATCTACATTCACAAAATATGAGTAAATGGTGTACTTACTTAATATCAACTGTCCATCGTAAATCAAGTTTAATGAATGGTCAAAATTAATTACATTACTTAATATTAAAACCAAATATGCTTCAATCAAGCTAATTAGAATAGTTTCCATTTAAAATAAACTAGTAATTTACATGTGTGATGCACGTTTTAATAATTGCAAAAAAAAAAAAAACCTCTGACGTAGGGAGGCTTTGAACCGGAAACCTCCTGTATATTAGTTATGTACGTGCGTTGCACATGTTGGTAGAATGACAAAATGACAAATGACACTAAGGCCTTCTCCCATTATAATATTAGAGATTTAATAGCCTCATGATTTTTTGAGAATTTTTTTTTTCATCTCTGTCTCCTCTAAAAAATTTCTTAAGATATTTTCAAGATCAATCATTAAGGGATCCTTCATTTTTTTCATGCCGAGCAGCTACACGATGAAGAACAAATTACGAACATCTTTTGGGCAGATGGTAGAATGATTCTTGATTATGCCTTGTTCGGTGATGTGGTCACTTTTGAAACTACATACAACACAAACAAGGAATATAGACCGCTTGGTGTATTTGTTGGTTTCAATCATCATAGGGAGACAAAAATTTTGGGTGCTACATTGATGTATGATGAGACTGTTACCGCTAAATCTGGTGTGGGGGCAAACAGATAGTATTTGTGGATTCTTAGGAAAACTGAATAGCAAAAAGCTGGAATCTTCTCATCGGAATTTGACCGTTGACTCCGGCCGTTCACTTGCAAAAAGTGCGATACACCGGGGTTGATCCCGGCGACGCACCCTCCGACGCTCAAGTCAGTAATCAGAGAAGATTATGAAAGAGCGTAAATTGGCAAAAGATTGATTACCTCTTTATGGTGGTGGATGGAGGGTATTTATAGCCGCCTTTGGGATCAGATTAGGAATGTAATCCCTAATTCCCAGTGAAAGGATAGATGCGAATCAGAGCCGTTGATTAGGATTAATCAGAAATCCTAATTCTATCCTGCTGGACTGGATTTATCGCGGGTTGGAACCCGCACCCAGCTGAGACGGATCCATTTGCGGGTTACTGGGCTTATGGAAAGAAGACCCAGTATCCACTTCAGACCCATTTGTAGGTGAAATTATCATTTTGCCCCTAAGTCTTAAGATTCGTGCTCGATTTGGACGGTTCCGATTTAGCCCTATTTTTATCTATATCACGAGCCCCCCACTTCCGAAGACTAGGTTTAACTAGTCTTTAAGGAGTAGTTATACTGTTTTAATGGCTTACAGGGTCGTATCGAAGTCCAAACGAGGGGCGTTGAATCTTTATATGAGGTATTGTGGTGATTTTTTGAGTTAGTTGCGCGCTCCAGGTTGTTCCTGAGCTTTCCTGGACTTTTGGTAATTTTTCTTAATCTATTTCTCGGATCACTTATCTAATTTTGCGAAGTGTTGATTCGTTGTTCGGGGGTCTTAATTGTCTCTTCTAAGCCATAATTACTTTCCCAGGGGCTCAAAAATATTTTCTTGAATTTGTAATTATTTTTTAGAATTTTTAATTAATTTTTCCGAATTTTCAATCATTTTTTCGCAATTTTTAAATAAATAAATCGATTTTAATAAATAAAAATTAATTTTAAATACCGAATTATGTCGTGGCGTAATCTGAGCCTTCCATCGGTGTTGAGCGCAGTTTTCTGGAGGATCGGACGATCTGGGTGGCTCGGCGAGCTTTTTCTCTGTATGCAAGGGTCGGTGCATCGACACCTCGGCTCGAGTCCTCAGTAGCTCGGTGGATCGGCACGTAACGATCTGCCGAGCTACGTGGCAAGATCCGGAGCGTTCATTATGGTGCAAATCCCAAAAAAATGTTATCTTGTCGTTGTGGGCGTGGCGTGATCTGAGCCGTCCATCGCTTTCCAACACGTTTTTTGACAAGATCCAACGGCTGAGATAGGTTGGCTCCATTTTTCTTCAAATGTGAGGGTCGGTATCTCATCACTTCGGCTCGGTGACTCGGTAGCTCGTCCTCTACCCATATTAGCTCGATAGCTCGGCTAAGCTGTTCGGTAGCTCGGCTAAGCTGTTCGGTAGCTTGGCTGGGCATTCCTGTGGCTCGGCAATTCGACCTCTATCCATAGTAACTGGTAGCTCGGCTAAGCTGTTCGGTAGCTCGGCTAAGCACTCCGGTGGCTCGGCAGATCGGAATGAACCGTTGGGACACGTGGCTTAATTTGGAACGTTCATCATGACACGAATCGCGAGGACGGGGTTCAAATCACGAAAAAAAGCTATCTTGTCGTTTTGTGGGCATGGCATGATCTGAGCCGCTCATCAGATTTGGACACGAATTTTGAGACAATCCAACGACAAAACTGGCTCGGCGGCATTTTTCTCCATATGTGGAGGTCAGTACCTCGTCAGTCCGGCTAGGGAGGATGGTGGCTCGGTGGCTCGACTGAGCGCTCCGGTGAATCGGCAGCTCGAATCGAGTCTTCGAACCACGTGGTGGGATCTGAGACGTCCATCAAGGCGCATATCACGAAGTTGGAGGTTCAGATCACGAGAAAATACTATCTTGTCCTTGTGTGGGCATGGCATGATCTGAGCCGCTCATCAAATTTGGACACGAATTTTGAGACAATTCGACGGCAAAACTGGCTCGCCGGCATTTTTCTCCATATGTGGAGGTCGGTACCTCGTCAATCCGGCCAGGGAGGACGGTGGCTCAGTGGCTCGACTGAGCGCTCCGGTGAATCGGCAGCTCGGATCGAGTCTTCGAACTACATGGTAGGATCTGAGATGTCCATCATGGCGCGTATCACGAAGTTGGAGGTTCAGATCACCAAAAAATACTATCATGTCGTTTTGTGGGCATGGCATGATCTGAGCTGCTCATCAGATTTGGACACAAATTTTGAGACAATTCGACGAAGAAACTGGCTCAGCAGCAATTTTCTCCATATGTGGAGGTCGGTACCTCGTCAGTCCAGCCAGGGAGGACGGTGGCTCGGTGGCTCGACTGAGCGCTCCGGTGAATCGGCAGCTCGGATCGAGTCTTCGAACCACGTGGTGGGATCTGAGACATCCATCATGGTGCGTATTACGAAGTTGGAGGTTCAGATCACGAAAAAACACTATCTTGTCGTTTGGTGGGCGTGGCATGATCTGAGCTGCTCATCAGATTTGGACACGAATTTTGAGATAATCTGACAGTGGAACTGGGTTGGCGGCATTTTTTCTCCATATGTGGGGGTCGGTACCTCGTCAGTTCGTCAGATTGCCTTTATGGCTCGGCAAGTCACGAGTCATCGAGCGGGGGTGTTAAGTGATCCGACGCGTCTTTCCTCCGAACCGTCGCCGCTTTCTCTTTTTTGTCATTTTGTCTCCCTTAATGGGCTTCTAGGCATTTCGAAAGCCCAACAGTCACTTTCTTGGCTATAAGTTCTTACCCCCCCCCCCCCCTCACACCCCTTAGTTCATTTCTCACTTTTACTCCCAAGTTTTTACTTTTACTCTGCTAGCGACGATTTGTGCTCCAAGGCGGTTGTGCTAGCTGTCGCGAGGGCCAGGCGATTTCCTGCGAACTATTTCCTACCGTGAACGTCACTTCAAGGTTATGTCACATCAAGGTCAGTGTTCTTTACCTTAGATATTTATTCGAGATGTCAAGAGTAAACTCGGGAAGTGAGGCTTCGTCCTCGGTAGGTCGGCATGCCGAGGAGGGGAGAGAAGTAGTGAGCCGTAGGAAGGGGAAAGAGGTAGCGGGGTCGTCTGCGGCCGAGGAGAAGGAGAGGGCAGTGGTTCGGTCTTCGATAGTCGAGGAGACTGTGGAGATTAATAGACGAGCTCCCGAATTGGGTCGGCTGCCTGGCGTGCTGTCTGGTCATGCGGGGATAAGGCAGTACAGTGGCGAGCTGCTGAGTAAGGCGATCGTTGGTCGCTCGACGACTTATGAGGAGAACGATCCGAGGGAGGTCACCGAGGTGGATGACCTCCCCTCGGTGTTGTCCGAGCAGGATCTCCTCCGGATCAGGAAGGGATTCGTCATCCCTCAGGAGTATAAGCTGATCCTCCCCGGTCCCGGGATACGAGCGAACACCGTCCTGTCACTGGACACATGCGTCTTCGCCTACGACTCCTTGAACGCTGGTCTGCACTTCCCCCTCCACCCCTTCGTGATGAAAGTCTTTCACTGGTACTGTCTGGCCCCTATACAATTCATGCCGAACACTTGGCGCCATGTGCTCGCCTTTTTGCTTCAGTGTCAAATTGCCAAAGTGGAGCCGGACCTCGTCATCCTTCGAAGTTTATACCGAATCAACAGGATGACCAAGCTCGAGCCTCGCTATTACTTGTCACCTCGGAGAGGAGTTAAGTTAATAGAGAATCCTGATTCGATAAAGCATTGGAAGGAGAAGTTTTTTCTGATAAAGGGACCTTCGACATTGGATTTCCCGACTCGCTGGAAGGCGGAGGTACCGAAGTTTGCAAGGGCCGACCCGGTGTTGACCACTGTCGAGGAGGAGGTGGTGGCCAAGTTGATTGCTCTCCCGATGTTGAGCTGGAGAGAGATGATCGAGGAGGTGCTACACGGGTCGGGCCTTAGTCCGATCGACCCGAGTATGCTCCTTGTTGGATCCTGTAGGCGAGACAACAAACACTAGAGGGGGGGTGAATAGTGTTTAATAAAAACTGCAGAAATTTTTCTCGGTGCAGTCGACTTGGTTATGAACCAGTCGACTGATATAACCAAAATAAATTAAAACAATAACTCTGTGCAGTCGACTGATAAATAAGACAGACGACTGAAGGCACAATGAAACTACAACTACAAACGGTACTGACCAGTCGACTGATAGTGCAAGGAGTCGACTCAGAAACTTTTTGCAGAACTAAAATAAACAATAGTAAATGCAAACACAAGACAATCAATCACAGAGTACACAAGATATATCCTGGTTCGGTCCTCCCGACCTACATCCAGTCCCCAAGCAACCCACTTGAGATTTTCACTATTCTTGAAAGATATTACAAGAATACCCTACGGCGTTACGACAACAACCTTGTCTAACCCGTAGTCCTTTCTCTCAACCAGAGAAAGCCGACCCACTCTACTACCAAGAGTGAAACAAAAACCGACTCTACAACCTAGAGTCAAAAACACTCTCCAACCGAGAGCAAGAGAACAAGAAATACTTTACAGTCAACCTATAGCCTTGTTGGTGTATGTGTTGATGCACGTGGCTAATAAACAAGGTCGACTTCTATACTCAGTCCAGAGCGAATTCGTTGCTATACTGGACTGAGTGTAGAGAACCAAAGAGTATGATCTTGAAAGCTTTATTTCTCAAAGAATCACTT
Organism: Hemerocallis citrina; assembly: GCA_017893485.1. Taxonomy (NCBI): domain Eukaryota; kingdom Viridiplantae; phylum Streptophyta; class Magnoliopsida; order Asparagales; family Asphodelaceae; genus Hemerocallis; species Hemerocallis citrina. The sequence continues at coordinate 21,661,506 of CM030364.1, read as the reverse complement.
ATAATTTTTTTCACAAAGAATGCTCGGATTTTGAAAGAGAATTCTGTAGATCTTTTCAGTGAGATCTAAACTCTACTTAAAGAGTTTGATCTCCTGAACGTTGGGAGACAGTTACTCAACTGTCAACCAACGGATCTAAGCTTTTGAGTTTGAAAAATTCGATTTTGAAAAACAGAAAACGGTCAAAAGCTCTCGAACAGTCGACTGGGTTGCCATATGAGTCGACTGATCAGAGTTTGAATAATTTTAAACAGTTTTGTACTATCAGTCGACTAGCAGAAGCTTAAGTCGACTGGTACTCAAAAGTTAAATTTCTTCAAACTGTTTTGACTCTTTTTGGGGGTTTTTAAGAGACACACATTATGAAATTTTGAGTGTGTGTGTGTGTGACAAGGCTTTACATCAGACTAAGACTCAACAAAAAGTAAGATACAATGTTTTTACAAGACACTACAATTTTGACATAATTGAGCTAAGGTCTTGAGTCTTGAGTCTTGTCTTGAGTGAAGTCTTTATCTGTATCCTTTTGAGCTTGTTCATTTGTTCAGCTAGAATAGTCTTTTGTATGTACAATCTGCAATGTTAGCTGTATAACATAGACACATGTTGCACCGTGTTGTGATCATCAAAATCAAGAATCTACATTCTCCCCCTTTTTGATGATGATAACACAATAGCTGATAATAAGAGATAATATACAAGCATAGTGAAGACATACTCCCCCTTTTAAAAACACAAAATGCATTGTCTTAACAAATGTAACATGTATCAGTCGACTTATCAAAAATGACAGGCGACTGATCAGGAAACCATACTTAGAAAAATCATAAGCAAAAAATAAGTATAGATGCAGTAGCAGCAGGCGACTGATATGCCTTAGGGCAGTCGACTGACCAGAGAGAAATAGAACAAAGTTAACAAATGAGAGGAAAACATAAAAAACAGTAGATAATAACACAGATAATACAAACCATAATACAGATATCTCTCCCCCTTTGTATCATCAAAAAGCACAAAATAACAAACTTTTGCATTAAAAGGAAACTTAAAATAAAGTCTTATACAGAAATAAGTGCATTAAGAAGGAAAATTACATAATAGAAAAGAAAATAAAAAGTCTTCAATCTTCTTCATCGGAGTCTTCATCGTCATCTTGAGAAGGAGGATGAAATTGAGACTTGAAGAGATGAGTGAGGTTGTCAAGCTTAGAATCAATGTGGTCTAGTTTGGAATCTAGGTTATGAAGGTGAGTATCTACAGTGGCTGAATGCTTCATTAGATAGGAAACACAGTCATATAGGGTACGAGGATCATCATAGTTGGCTTGAAGAAGTGGATCAGTAGAGGTAGAAGGTCTAGAGGGTCTAGAAGTAGAACCTAAAGAAACTTGAGAAAGAGGAGGAGACCTAGGGGGTGACCTAGTAGGTGCATCAAGAAGTTTCATACGTGCTAAACTAGCACGATCGAAACACTCATAACGAGTAACAGTATTGGTCTCGGAATCGAGATCAATACCAAAAGCTATAAAGACTCTAGTAAGAAGACCTCCAAAAGGTAGAAAGTGAGTGTGATCTTGATTCAATTTAGAAAAAATGACTTGACCCCAATTAACAGCAATTTTACCAAAAAATTGCATACATAGCTTTTTGTAATTCTATAGAATATTGGTCATAACTACCCTTTTTGGGAAGGATCTTATAGGCTAATATTCTACCTACAAGCTTAGCAATTGGTTTAATATTTTTGCTTGTCATTGGAGGGCCATGATTGGGTAAGAAAATTTTAGATAAAATAGAGGCATCATCTAAAAGAATTTCATCAAGAGGGAATCCCCCATCATCAATACCCAATATTTGATTGATCCTAGTCGGTGTGAGTGTCATTTTAACATTCTTCACAGACGAACGGATTACAACATCCCCATCTGATTTTTGTACAACTCTCATATTTGTGTAAAACAAATAGATGAGTTGGGGATAATAATTGGGTTGGTTTGATAAAGAGAGAAAATCATAAAGACTGCTATTTTGGAACAAGAGAATGAGATTGAAACGATCAAGGTCATTGAAGTTAACAAATCTTCCAGGGAAGATTGTAATGGTACAAAAAAGGTACCATCGATCAATGAGATCGGGACTTAAGAGATATTGAGTGTAGTCTTGAGAAGAAGAACTACCCTCATGAGATCGTTTAGATCTTTTAGGTGCCATGAAAAGAGATGAGAAAGGATTTTACCTAAGAAAAGGAAAGATTAGACCAGGGGCAAGCACCAGTAGCAAATGAGAGTCGACCACCTTCTTCTTCAAAAACTAGGGTTTTGAAATTTGGGGTAAAAAAGCTTGAGATCGGTAAGGGTGAGAAAACGGCTGGTAAAGGGGGTTTAACTGCGAATAAACGGCTGAGATCAAAGAGAAAAAAAAATCGACGGTAGAGATTAGAGATCACGGGTGAAAAGAGAGGTGAATTCCATCTCAAAAGACGCAATGAATAGTCGCTGAAGACGATTGAGCTCGCGACAGTCGACTGGTAGGGTATATCAGTCGACTGAGTCGAAAAAAAAAATAAAAAATAAAAAATTTTTGTCTACTAATCAGTCGACTGGTATAGGAACCAGGCGACTGGTCAGATAAAAAAATTGATATGTTAAAAAAAAAAACCAGTACAGTCGACTTACTCAAGAATACAGTCGACTTAATAGAAACAATTTCTAGCAAATATCAATAAAATCACAAATTCCAAGTTCTCTTCTTAAATTAATGAAAGTATCTTCTTTAAGGGGTTTGGTAAAAATATCTGCTACTTGTTTATCAGTAGAGATAAAGTCTAAAGATATATCTCCTTTTAAAACATGATCACGTAGAAAATGATGTCGAATATCAATATGTTTCGTACGTGAATGTTGAATCGGATTTTTAGATAAATTAATTGCACTGGTATTATCACACATAATTGAGGGTTTCTCAAATGAGATACCATAATCTAATAAGGTTTGTTTCATCTATAAAATTTGTGCACATGCCAAACTTGCAGCGATATACTCAGCTTCTGTAGTTGATAGGGATACGGAATTTTGCTTTTTACTGCACCAAGATACTAGGGAATGTCCCAAAAAGTGACATGTACCACTAGTACTCTTGCGATCAGTTTTGCTTCCAGCAAAATCGGCATCGCTATATGACAAAAGTTGAAAATTATCGGTGCGTGGATAAAATAAACCATATTCAGATGTGCCTTTAATATATCTTAAAATTCGTTTCACTGCTTTTAAATGAGACTCTTTAGGACTAGATTGATATCTAGCACATAAACATACACTGAACATAATATCTGGTCTACTTGCAGTAATATATAAGAGTGAACCGATCATACCTCGATAGAGTTTTTGATCAACACTCTTACCTAATAAATCTTTGTCAAGAGTAGTAGTAGTAGCCATAGGTGTGGATTTACTACTAGTACCATCCATGTTAAAACGTTTGAGTAGTTCCTTTGCATATTTGCCTTGATTGATAAATATGCCATTTGAGGACTGTTTAATTTGAAGTCTAAGGAAATAATTGAGTTCACCCATGTGACTCATCTCAAATTCATTTTTCATGGTATTAGCAAATTCTTGACATAGATTATTATTAGTAGAACCAAAAATTATATCATCAACATATATTTGTATGATTAAGATATCATTCTTAACTCTTTTGATAAACAAAGTAGTGTCTACTTTACCTATTTCAAATCCTGTTTCTAAAAGAAAAGTTTTCAGACGATCATACCAAGCACGAGGTGCTTGTTTAAGACCGTATAAAGCCTTTTTCAATTTATAAACATGATCTGGAAATTGTTCATGTTCAAAACCTGGTGGTTGTTTAACATAAACATTTTCTTTAATAAACCCATTAAGAAAGGCACTTTTAACATCCATTTGATAAAGTATAAAATTCATGAAACAAGCAAAAGATAATAAAATACGAATAGATTCTAGTCTAGCAACAGGACCATATGTTTCATCAAAATCTATACCTTCTTCTTGATTATACCCTTGAGCAACTAATCTAGCCTTGTTCCTTACAACTTGTCCTGATTCATCTAACTTATTTTTGAATACCCATTTGGTACCAATAATAGTCTGATCAGGAGGTCTAGGAACTAGATCCCATACATCATTCCTTATAAATTGGTTTAGTTCATCTTGCATGGCATTCATCCAATATTCATTCTCACAAGCTTCTTGTATATTTTTCGGTTCAAAATCCGACAAGAATGCTGTATGAGAGATCATATTAACATGTGAACGTGTCTGAATACCATGGGAGATGTCACCAATTATTAAGTCATGAGAATGATCTTTAACTTCAACAAATGACTTTGGTAAAGTTGAAGATATCACAATCGGATCAGTCGACTTGACTTGTTCTTCAGTCGACTGCTTTACTTCAGTCGACTGGTAGACCTTATCAGTCGACTTATCAGTCAGATTAGTTTGTTCTAAGGATTTAATCACATTATCTAAAGGTGATGAATCAATCTCATCATCTTTATTTAAAGTTGATGAAGGTAAAGATTCATCGAATGTAACATGCATTGATTCTTCAATAGTCATTGTAGACTTATTGAAAATTCTATATGCTTTACTCCTATTTGAGTATCCTAAAAAGATACCCTCATTAGATCTAGGATCAAATTTGTCTAAATTATCTTTTGTGTTTAGAATAAAACACTTACAACCAAATGTCTTAAAGTACGAGACTTTAGGAATTTTATTAAAAAATAACTCATAACAGGTCTTCTTTAGCTTAGGTCTTAGAAGAATTCTATTTAAAACATAACAAGCTGTAGCAACAGCTTCAGCCCAAAAATGCTTTGGTAAATTGCTTTCAACAAGCATAGTATGTGCGCATTCTTGCAAAGTCCTATTTTTCCTTTCAACCACTCCATTTTGTGGTGAAGTTCTAGGAAATGCAAATGAATGTGTTATACCATTCTTGTTGCAATATTCTGTAAATGTTTCATTTTCAAATTCTCCACCATGATCACTTCTAATAGTGACTATGGTTAGAGATCTTTGATTTTGAACACGTTTACAAAAATGTACAAATTCATCAAAAGCATCATTTTTATGTTTTAAAAAGAATGTCCAAGTGAATCTTGAAAAATCATCTACTAAAACAAACACATTCTACTTTTATTTAAAGAAGCAACTCTAGTAGGGCCAAATAAATCCATATGAATTAATTCGAGCGGCCTACTAGTAGAATTTACTTCTTTTGTTTTAAAAGTGGATTTGATTTGTTTTCCTAGTTGACATGCATCACATAACTTATCCTTTTTAAAGGATAGTTTTGGCAGTCCTTTAACTAGGTTATATTTAGATAATTTTGAGAGATTTTTCATGTTCACATGTCCAAATCTTCTATGCCATAGCCAAGATTCATTGTTAGAGGCTATTAAACAAAAGTCATTTGAAAAATCAATTGCATTCAAACACAATTCATAAATATTATTTTTACGAAAACCTTGAAAAATAACATTTTGCATAGTAGAATCATAAATCAAGCATGCATCTTTTTCAAAAACTATTTTATATCCTTTATCACACAATTGACTTATGCTTAAAAGATTATGCTTTAAATCACTAACCAATAACACATTTTCTATAGTTGGGTTAGAAGTTTTACCGACCATGCCAATACCTATGACTTTGCCTTTGTTGTTATCTCCAAAGGTGACGGTTCCTCCATCTATGCTTTGAATGGTGGATAGTAGGTTGGCATGTCCTGTCATGTGTTTTGAACATCCGCTGTCTAATATCCAGCGTTCTTTCTTGGGTACCTATAAAAAGTTTAAGGTAAATATGGTACCCTTTTTATTGGGTCCAAAACACATTAGTTTGGGGGAAACCAAACCCATGAAGAGTTTGATCTTCCTCCATAAGCAGGAATATAATAAGTAGAATTACACACATTTAATAAATATGAATTAATATAAGCAATTCTATCATTCTGATTTAGACTGACTGGAACCCATACTAACTTGTTCTGTCCAGTCGACTTAACAGTGTCCTTCAGTCGACTGTTGGTGTACATCAGTCGACTGACTGATCCACTAGGTCGACTTATAAAAGGTTTTGATCTCGTTGAATAAGATCCAATTCCTCTGGACAGACGACTGGTTGTATGGTTCAGTCGACTTAACCGAACAGTAGTCTTGCTTTTATCACTAGAAGTAACAACCTTAGGCTTTTCAAAGAAATCATACAACTTGTGTGTAACACTAGAAATAGATGCTGTTTTATTATTACTAGTGTTTACAATAGGAGATTCTTTTACAGAAGATTTTTTAAAACCAAGTCCATATTTTTGACTAGATGTAACTTGATGATGAAGAATATCATTTAAATTCTCTTTGCCTTTGTTAAACTTAGATACGTTCTTTGAAATCTCTTCATAATTCTTTTTGAGAGTTTCAAGATTAGTATCTAAACTTGCAATGCGAGAATTTAAGGATTTTACTTCCTTATCAAGGTTAAGATTTTCTTGATTAAGTGTTTGATTCACTTTCTCAAGATTCTTAACTCTAATCTTTTCTTTCTTTAACTCTTGGAATATTTCATTAAAAGCATCAAGAAGATCTTCGGAATCATAATCATTACTTACATGTTCTTGTGCTGCAGCCATGAAACACATATTTGCCACTTCGTTATTTTTATCCGTTTCTTCTTCGGAAGATGAATCACTATCATCCCATGTAGCTTGATAAGCCTTCTTGTTCTTGACAAATTTGTTCTTTGAATATTTGTCCTTCTTGAAGTTGGATGATTTTCCCTTGTTCTTTGCATTTTCTAAGGGACAATCCTTCTTCATGTGACCTATTTTATTGCACCTGAAACATGTAGGAGGGTCATTAGAATCTCTAACTTTAGAATTAAACTTACCCTTCTTTAGGAACTTCTTGAATCTTCGAGTGAACATTGCTATTTCTTCTTCATCTTCTTCCTCATCTTCTGAGTCTGTCATGGCTTTAAAAGTCAATGATTTCTTCTTTGCTTGGTATGATTCTGTATCCTTCTTTCGATCTTCAAGTTGGACCTCATATGCCATGAGATTGCCAACAAGATTCTCGAGAGAAAGTTGTGACAAGTCATTCGCTTCCTCTATTGCTGTGGTTTTCTTCTCCCATTCTGGAGTGAGTGCACGTAGGACTTTTCTAACCATCTCTGCTTGAGTGTAAGTCTTTCCAAGCGCCACAAGAGAGTTTGTGATGTCTGTGAATCTGGTAATCATCTCGGACACAGTCTCATTGTCTTTCATTCTGAACATCTCAAACCTGTGGACAAGAACAGAAATTTTAGACTCTTTTACTTTATTCGTTCCTTCATGTGTTACCTCGAGTGTATGCCAAATTTGATGTGCGGTTGTAGCATTGGATACACGGTTGAATTCTTCCTTTGTGAGTGCACAAAATAAGGCATTCATTGCTTTGGCATTGTTCATAGTCTGATTCTTTTGATCATCATTCCATTGTGCATATGGAATGGTAGGGGCAGTGTATTCCGTCTCTGTCATTTGCCATATCTCGTAGTTGATTGATTGGAGGTAGATTCTCATTCGGCAATTCCAATAATTGTAGTTCGTTCCATCAAATAGTGGTGGCCGTTGTGTAGATTGGCCTTCATGGTACTGATTTGTATTTGACATAGTTGCCATAGCCTGTAACCTTGCTCTGATACCAAGTGTTGGATCCTGTAGGCGAGACAACAAACACTAGAGGGGGGGTGAATAGTGTTTAATAAAAACTGCGGAAATTTTTCTCGGTGCAGTCGACTTGGTTATGAACCAGTCGACTGATATAACCAAAATAAATTAAAACAATAACTCTGTGCAGTCGACTGATGAATAAGACAGACGACTGAAGGCACAATGAAACTACAACTACAAACGGTACTGACCAGTCGACTGATAGTGCAAGGAGTCGACTGTCCAGAAACTTTTTGCAGAACTAAAATAAACAAGAGTAAATGCAAACACAAGACAATCAATCACAGAGTACACAAGATATATCCTGGTTCGGTCCTCCCGACCTACATCCAGTCCCCAAGCAACCCACTTGAGATTTCCACTATTCTTGAAAGATATTACAAGAATACCCTACGGCGTTACGACAACAACCTTGTCTAACCCGTAGTCCTTTCTCTCAACCAGAGAAAGCCGACCCACTCTACTACCAAGAGTGAAACAAAAACCGACTCTACAACCTAGAGTCAAAAACACTCTCCAACCGAGAGCAAGAGAACAAGAAATACTTTACAGTCAACCTATAGCCTTGTTGGTGTATGTGTTGATGCACGTGGCTAATAAACAAGGTCGACTTCTATACTCAGTCCAGAGCGAATTCGTTGCTATACTGGACTGAGTGTAGAGAACCAAAGAGTATGATCTTGAAAGCTTTATTTCTCAAAGAATCACTTATAATTTTTTTCACAAAGAATGCTCGGATTTTGAAAGAGAATTCTGTAGATCTTTTCAGTGAGATCTAAACTCTACTTAAAGAGTTTGATCTCCTGAACGTTGGGAGACAGTTACTCAACTGTCAACCAACGGATCTAAGCTTTTGAGTTTGAAAAATTCGATTTTGAAAAACAGAAAACGGTCAAAAGCTCTTGAACAGTCGACTGGGTTGCCATATGAGTCGACTGATCAGAGTTTGAATAATTTTAAACAGTTTTGTACTATCAGTCGACTAGCAGAAGCTTAAGTCGACTGGTACTCAAAAGTTAAATTTCTTCAAACTGTTTTGACTCTTTTTGGGGGTTTTTAAGAGACACACATTATGAAATTTTGAGTGTGTGTGTGTGTGACAAGGCTTTACATCAGACTAAGACTCAACAAAAAGTAAGATACAATGTTTTTACAAGACACTACAATTTTGACATAATTGAGCTAAGGTCTTGAGTCTTGAGTCTTGTCTTGAGTGAAGTCTTTATCTGTATCCTTTTGAGCTTGTTCATTTGTTCAGCTAGAATAGTCTTTTGTATGTACAATCTGCAATGTTAGCTGTATAACATAGACACATGTTGCACCGTGTTGTGATCATCAAAATCAAGAATCAACACTCCTGACATCTCGCTGTAATTCTTTTTTAATGCCTTGTACATTCTTCTTACTTTTCCTTTTTATTGCTTTGAACAGAGGCGCCGAACATGGACTTTAAGAGCATGATGACAGAGCGAAGCAAAATAGCCGATGGCAGGAAAAGGAAAAGGACGAGCACGGGTCCTACGTCCGGCCGACCCCTCAAGGCACCCTCGGTCGTCGTCGCTCCTGCTCCTCGAGAACCGTCTTCGGAGGTGGCCGTCCTCCCTAACCCGTCTGCCTCTGCCCCGTCTGCCCATGCAAGTGAAACCTTTTCCGTCTCGGCAGCACTGGCGATCGAGGCCCCAGCCTTGACTCCTCAGGCCGAGGAGATCTTGACCGAGGCCCACAAGAAGTTGTTCATCCCCAACTGGCGAGTGAAGAACCAAGACGGCTTCTTGGACGACTCGCAGATGTGTATGCAGGCGGTCAAGCATCTTGCGACCCCGAAGGACCAAGCTGCCATGAAGGCGGGAACGACCGGTGACGACACCTTCGAAGTCGCTCGGTCGCTGATGTCGGTAAGTCTCGATTCTTTCTCTTTGAAAATTTACTAAGTCTATAGCTCAGTTTTTGCTATGTACTAACTGCTTCTTTTTGCAGGCCACTTGCCACTTCAGCCACCTCATCCAGGAGTTTGCCGAGCAGGAGAGGGAGCTGAAGGCCCTTAGTGACAAGGACAGAGCGAAAAGGGTGAGGGCCGTGAAACAGCTCGATGCGGAGCAGCGTCGCTAGGATGCCTTGGAGGCTCGGGTCGCCGACCTCGAGGTGGCCCTGGAGCAAGCGAAGGAGAAGCTTGCTGCAGAGGTCGCTAAGGCTACCGAGGAGAGGGCCGAAGCGGCAAAGGCTTTGGAGGACGTAAGGTCGGAACAGGCCGCAGCGGTGGAGAAGGCGAGGAAGGAGATCGAAGCCGAGGCGAAGAAGCACATGGTGGCCAACATGGAGCTGTCTTATGCCCGGGCACTCGACCATGTCGAGGCTCGAATCCCCGGCTTCAAAAGAGTGGGGTACCGGTTGTGGCCGAGGAAGGAAGCGAAGAGGAGGAGGGAGAAGAGGAGGAGGAAGAAGAGCAGGAGGAAGGCGAGCAGCGGGATGGCGAAGTGCCTGCTAATCCCGAGACCATGGCAGCCGGCCCCCTAGTCGGGGCGTCGGGGGGCGAGGGGCCATCCACCGAGGCACTTGTTTCCGAGCTGCCGCCCCAGGTGGACCCTTGATCTCCTCGTCTTTGTAATTTTTTCTCTCTTTCAATGTACTGCCTTGTAGCGGACTGGCCACCGCTTTTTTTATGTGAATAAAATTTATGTTCGAACTCTCTTCTCGAATTTTGGCTAAGTGCTGGGTTGTTTTTGAAATGGAGTTTCTCCGAGATTTGGCTAAGTGTTTGGCTCGGACCGCCCTTTGTCTTTCTGTGTTGATATACTTCCGTCTTTCAGGTCGTCGAACCTAGTTCAGTCTCCGAAGCAACTCGCCTTCGTGCCGAACTAGAGGAGGCGAGGCAGGCCCTCTCTCACAGCCGAGAGAGTTTCCTTAGGAGTGAATTAAGGCTAGAGGATATCAAAGCTACTGCGAGGGGGTATTTTTCCGAGCTTAAACAACTCCGGAATAGATCTCGCGAGGCTCGTCTCGAAGGCAAGGTGGAGTTGCTTAGGAAGATGATGTTCGTCGCTGAGACGGAGAAAAGCGAGCTATTGGCGGAGGTTCGCCATTTGGAAATAGCCGAAGAAGAACTCTTGGTGGAAGAAGACGAATTAGCAATGGTAGTGGGCAAGCTGATGGTCGAGCGCGACGAGCTGACGGCGAGGGTCGAGCAGTTGAGGAGGGTTACAGTCGACAAAAGCATCGAAGTGACCCACCTTCGTCGCATCGTAGCCGACAGTGCCGGTGACGCAGGCTCAGCTAAACTTTCTCATTTCAAAATATCTGTGAAGGACGATACTCTGAAGGATAGGATCGTCGAGCTTGAGAAGGAAGTCGCTCGCCTCAAACCTCAGCCTGTAAGGGTCAATGTTCGGAGTACGTCGTGTATTCGCGAAGAGAGTGAGAGGGGGATCTCCTTCTATGAGCTCGCGACTCGTTTGCCTGCCGTTAGGCGAAGTCTGGCCGATGCTCAGAGTGGTGTGGCTGCTTTGTCTAGTAGCGCCTCGGTCGGAGCCACAGTTAGAGGCAGTGCCGAAGAGGCGTCTCGGTTCGTTGGTCTAGAGACAAGCTCGGAGGTTAGGCGGCGCCGCCCCCGTGTATCTCTGAACCGAAACGTCCCTATTCCGAAGAAGCACTGAACAACTTGTTGTAATTAGTCCTCTTTGAGTTTTGTAGTACCTTGTTAGGGTAGCTTGGTCTTGTAACTTGAACGTTTTTGTGCGTTAGAACTTTATATAACTGAAAGCTTGTTTCTCTGCTTTGTCGGTAGGCATTTACTCAAGTACAACTCCGCCAACTTTTAACAACTACTCAAAATCAGAAGCAAATCTTTCTTCTTGTAGGCACGGAATGTCTAACTTTAACTTTGAACGAACCATAGGGACCGAAGGTTTAGCACCTCCAAGTGCTCTTCTCCCATGTCTAGTATAGTTGTAAACACTTTGTGCGCGTCGTTTAAGCGAATTTCAACGGTTGTGGGAGCAATTCCGAATGGAGAACCACTTCTAGCTCGCTTAAGAGCGAGCTTGCAAAGCGGAGTCGAGCCAAGTGTTGGACTCTGAACTCGCTGCTTATGTGAGAGAATCAACAGTTGTGGGAGCAATTCCGAATGGCGAACCACTTCTAACTCGCTTAAGAGCGAGCTTGCGAAGCGGAGTCGAGCCAAGTGTTGGACTCCGAACTCGTCGTTTGAGTATGTTTCAACGGTTGTGGGAGCAATTCCGAATGGCGAACCACTTCTAGCTCGCTTAAGAGCGAGCTTGCGAAGCGGAGTCGAGCCAAGTGTTGGACTCCGAACTCGTCGTTAGAGTATGTTTCAACAGTTTTCGGAGCAATTCCGAATAACGAACTACTTCTAGCTCGCTTAAGAGCGAGCTTGCGAAGCGGAGTCAAACCAAGTGTTGGACTCCGAACTCGTTGTTTGAGTGCAAGAAAGTTAGAAATAGAGAGATATAACCAATTCACAAGTAAAATACGAAAATAAGAAGCTCTTTATTGAAAACTACTACTCAGCTGCTTCTAAGTTGCGAGCCGTTATTACATTGGAAAAATATGCTCGTTATTACATTGGAAAAATAAGAAGCTAAAGTAAAATACAAGTGAAAGGAAAGCAACGGTTCGACATCCGAAGGTACTTAGAGAGGCATTTGGGTGCTCCCTTGGTACTTCAATAGCTGGTCGGCATTCCAAGTCCTAGGAATCTCTCTACCTTCAAGATCTTCAAGATGGTATGTTCTGGGCCGAACTACTTTGGTGATCTTGTAGGGTCCTTCCCAATTTGGAGCTAGCTTACTCCTCTAACTGGGAAAAGAGATAGCTAACTTTCTGAGGACCAAGTCCTCTTCTTTGAGATTGGTGGGACGGACTCTCTTGTTGTAGGCCAACTCGACCCTCCTTCGATAGCTCTGTTGGCGAATTGACGCTCTTTCCCGTAGTTCATCGATCAAGTCCAAATTTGCCCAAGCTCTCTGGTATTCTGCTCTTCTTCATAGGCCATAAGGCAAGGAGATGGGTAGGCCGACTTCCAAGGGGATCACAGCTTCGGACCCATAGGTGAGATTGAATGGCGACTCTCCTGTGGGGGTCCGTTTAGTAGTGCGGTGATTCCACAGCATGTTAGGGATCTGATCAACCCATAAACCTTTGGCGGACTTATCCAGTCTCTTCTTGATACCGGAGAGGATCTGTCGATTGACATTTTCCACTTGACCGTTTGACTGGGGGTGGGAGACGGAGGAGAAACGTTGTTGGATGGCGAGGTCTTCACATAGAGATCGGAATGCGGCCCCAGTAAATTGTGTTCAATTATCGGTTATGAGGACCCGGGACATGCCAAACCGACAGATGACGTTCTTCCATAAGAACTGCAGCACTTTATTCTCGGTGATTGTAGCCAATGGTTCGATCTCTATCCACTTGGAGAAGTAGTCGATTGCCACGACTAAGAACTTGAGCTGGCCGGGAGCTGGTGGAAATGGCCCTAGTAAGTCCATCCCCCACATTGCAAAAGGGATAGGACTTGATAGGGAGGTGAGCTAAACTTGGGGTAGGCGACGGATGTTTGAGTACTTCTGGCAGGAGCTGCATTGCCGGACGTGTCGTTCGGCGTCTTGTAGGAGGGTAGGCCAGAAGTATCCATAATTCAACACCTTCCTGGCAATAGATCTTGACCCTGAATGTGCTCTACCTATGCCTTCGTGAAGCTCTTGCAAGGCATACGAGGCTTGTTCCGGGGAGAGGCACCTCAAATAGGGTCTGCCGTCCACTTGGGTGAAGGAGCGTTTGTACAAGACAAGACCCCCTTAACAAGGGTGTACCGCTCCGCTCTGGTTCTAACCTGACGAGCTTCCTTAGGGTCTTCGGGGAGGAGCCCATCCCTTAGAAATTCTATCAGGGATTTCATCCAATTGTCTTGAAGTTGGACGGGCAGTGACTCCATCGAGTCGGGAGTTTCTTCTTCTATGCTCGGTCTCAGGAGCACTTCAATCAGGACGGTCTGCTCGAGACCTTGAAGGGAGGAGAAGGCCAGCTTGGAGATGTCATCTGCTTGGGAATTTTCTTCTCTGGGGATCCGCTGAATGAGCGCCTCTTCGAACTGAGCCATGAGATTTTGGACCTTGTCTAGATACTTAGCCATTCGGTCATCTCGCGCCTCGTACTCGCCCAAAACTTGATTCACGACCAGCTGAGAGTCATAAAAAATTTGTAGGCGTTGTGCCCCTGCCTTGCGAGCCATACCGAGACCGGCTATAAGTGCTTCATACTCCGCTTCATTGTTGGAGGCTTTAAAGTTAATGCAGAGGGAGTATTGGAGAACGAAATCATCTGGACCTGCCATAATGTCCCTGGCTCCGCTTCCCTCAATGCAAGAGGACCCGTCCACATATACCGACCAGATAGGAGGCCCGTTTGCTGCTCGACTGACCTCGGGGATGGTGTTCTCAACAATAAATTCAGCTAAGGCCTGAGCCTTGATCGCGGTCCGAGGCTGGTATGATATGTCATGCTGGCTCAGCTCGATCGACCACTTTATGAGGCGGCCGCAGGTCTCCGGCTTGTGAAGGACTTGCTTCAGCGGTTGGTCGGTAAGAACGACCACCGAGTGGGACTAGAAATATGGGCAAAGCTTCCTAGCTGCCATGACCAAGGCATACGCCATCTTCTCCAATCTTGGGTAGCGGAGCTCGGCATCCCGGAGTACCTTGCTCACGTAATAGATGGGCCTCTGAGCCTTGTCTTCTTCCCTCACCAAGACAGCACTAAGGGTTTGTTCGGAGGCAGCTAAGTAGAGGTAGAGTATTTTCCCGGAGATAGGCTTGCTGAGGAGAGGGGGGTTGACTAGATAGGCTTTAAGCTGATCGAAGGATTCTTGTTGTGGTTGACCCCACTCGAAGCCCTTAGCCCCCCTGAGAGCCTTGAAGAAGGGAAGACACTTCTCTCCTGACTTAGAAAGGAAGCGCCCTATGGCAGCGAGGTGTCCTGTCAACTTCTGAACCTCTTTCACATTTTTGGGAGGAGCCATGTCCAGTATGGCTTTGATCTTCTCGGGGTTGGCTTCGATTCCTCTTTGGCTGACCATGAAGCCTAGGAATTTTCCCGACGAGACTCCGAATGCACACTTGTTCGGATTGAGCCTCATATCATGCTTTCTTAATACATCGAACACCTCTTGCAGATCGGCCACATGATCGACGCCATGGATGCTCTTGACTAGCATGTCATCAACGTATACTTCCATATTTCGGCCGATCTGTTGTTGAAAGACCTTGTTGACGAGGCGTTGATAGGTCGCACTGGCATTCTTCAGCCCGAAGGGCATTATCCTGTAGCAGTAGAGCCCTTGATCAGTAACAAAGGAGGTCTTCGGGATATCCGGAGGAAACATGCAGATCTGATTATACCCAAAAAAGACATCCATGAAGCTGAGGAGTTCATGGCCCAAAGTTGCGTCGATCAAGGTGTCGATGCTAGGGAGAGGGAATGGATCTTTAGGGCATGCTTTGTTTAGGTCGGTGAAGTCGATGCAGATTCTCTAGCTTCCGTTGGACTTCTTTACCATGACCACATTGGAGAGCCATTCAGGGTAATTTACCTCTTGTATGAACCGAGCCTTAAGGAGCTTGTCCACCTCTTCTTTAATAGCTTGTTGGCGTTCGGGAGCAAATTTGTGCCTCTTCTTTTGGACCGGTTTGGACCCCGGGGCAACACTCAGGTGGTGGACGATGAGCTCTTCGGAGATTCCTGGCATGTCGGCAGCCGACCATGCAAAGAGGTCGCAGTTCTTTCTAATGCATTAGACTATGTCGGAGCATAGGGCAGATGAGAGGGTCTTGCTGATAAAGAACTTGCGGTTCAGATCTTGCTCAGAGAAGAGTACTTCCTCCAATTCATCCACCGGCTCGGACGTTGGTCGGACACCCTCTTGGGGAATTTCAAGAGTCTCGAGGGAGAGAACTGGACCCCCGGTGGAGGTCATATAGCATTTTCGGGCCATCTCTTGACTGCCTCTTACTTCCCCTACCCCTGCCCTGGTGGGGAACTTCATCTTGAGGTGATAAGCCGATGGGATGGTCTCTAGATCAGCTAGGCCAGGTCGGCCTAGAATCATATTATAAGCAGCGGGGACATCGACTACCATGAAGTCCATCGGCTCCGTGCGGGTAGTAGGAGTTTTGCCAGCGGTTACATCGAGGGTGATTACCCCTTCGATAGTCACTGGCACTCCTGTGAACCCGTGGAGCGTATAGCCGGCGGGCTTAAGCCTGTCCTGGGATAGCTTGAGGCCTTTGAAAGCAGCGAGGAAAAGAATGTTAACGGAGCTTCTATTGTCTACTAGAATCCTCTCCACTTTGAAGTTTGCCATATGGAGGTTGATCACTAGTGCGTCACAATGGGGAGTTCGTACACCCTTAAGGTCTTCATCTGAAAAGGTGACCGGTACTCCAAGGCCTTTAGGGGGAGGCGTGCCGTGAACCGAATTGACTTCTCTTATGAAGGCCTTCCGAGAAGAGTTGGAGGTGCCTCCCATGGGGCCTCCGTGAATGAGATGCATGACACGTTCCTCTTCGAACTCGGGAGTTTCCTCGTGCCTTTCAGTACGCTTGTTAGCCCCCCGAGGGGGAGGAGGAAGATCGGTTCGGTCTTTCCTCACAAATTTAGCCAGCTGCCCCCTCTGAATGAGGGCCTCAATTTCGTTCTTCAAGGCCCTACAATCATTGGTGTCGTGGCCGTGGTCCCGGTGATAACGGCATCACTTCTCTTTATCCCTCTTCTTGCCAGGGGTGTTCATCTTCGGGGCAGGAGGTATAACCCCTTCCTTCTCAACCTCCATGAGAATAGTGGAAATGTTGGTGTTAAGAGGAGTGAATTTCTCAAACCTGGGGGGAGGGCGGCACTGACCGCCATTGTCCTTCTAGAGCTTCTTGGCTCCTTCTTCTTCGGTCTCCTTCCTTTTGGATCCGGAGGAAGGCCCCTCAAAGGTGGGGCGATGCACAGCTTCCTCGGCCCGGATATACTTCTCGCTTCGGAGAAGGAGCTTGGAGAAGTTCTGTGGGGGCTTCTTTGCAAGGGAGGACCGCAGGCTTGAGTTGAGGGACATTCGACTGAAAGGCAGCTGCAGCGACCAACTGGTCGAGGGAAGCGATGGACCTAGCTTCCGCGGTGAACCTTTTCACATAGTCCCTGAGCTTCTCACCCTTCTTCTGGTGGAGGTAGAGTAGCGAAATGCTGGTCTTTTCTGTGCGGCAGCTACTCACGAAGTGGGTGACGAAGAGGGTCTCAAATTGCTCAAATGAGAATATGGAGGATGGGGCGAGGCAAGAGTACCACTCTCGAGCCGGACCTTTGAGCGTGGCCGGGAAGGTTTTGCACAATAGAGCGTCGGAAGCTTGGTGTATCAGCATGAGGGTCTTGAAGCTCTCGATGTGGTCCACAGAGTTTGACTCCCCAGAGTAAGTCTCGAACTGTGGGGGCTTGAAGCCTATCGAAATGGGTGCCTCCATGATTGTTCGAGAGAAGGGAGGTCGGCTTGGACGAAGGGTCCTTCCTCTAAGCTCCTCTTCTTTGTCTAGCTGACCCAAGCGCTTCTCCATCTCGTTGAGACGACGGTAGACGGTGTCATCCCTTTGTTGGTATCCAAACGAGCATCTGGACTCGTCTTCGTACGAAGGGGAGCGGGGGCTACGACGACGGTAGCTCCGGGAGTGGCGAGGACTAGGAATGTGATGGTAGTTGCTAGGAGCTGGGGAGGAGTTAGGGACCGATGGCGGGGACTTTGGACTGGAGGAGGAGTAGGGACCCTCTGATCATTGTCGTTGTTGGGTTGGAGATTGAGGGCCTGCAAGATGGTTGCTTGGAATTGCTGGAATTCGGCACGGGTGATGGGTGCTTCATCATTCCTCGAGGGTTTCCGACCCGCAGGAGAATGAGGTCTTCTCCTATGGTGTCCAGGAGACTCTCTTCGCCCTCTTCTAGGAGGGGACCTTCTGTAGTCTCGGCGATGAGGAGATCGCTCATTTGGACGTTGTTGGCAGGAGGCTCCCTTTTGGGCCCTCCTTTCATCCAAACGGCGGCGAAGGTCCTCTTCCTTCTATCGATTTTTGAGGGTGTTGCGAAGGTCATCTGAGGCTCGGGGATTGTGAGATGCCTTGGAATCGGTAGAGGGGTTGTGCACGGAGACATGATCATGTTGAATGGGTTGTTTCTGAGGATTGGGATGGGAGCCCCCCGTGCCAGGACCGGTTTGACCGCGAGGGGGTTAAAGATTCTGTGGAGGAAGTTGGTCCTGCTGCGGGGCCTGATTAGGCTAAGGAGAGGGTCCCGTTGGCCGGACGGTTTGGAGGGGGACCTCTTGCTGTTGCTGAGAGGGGTAAGGTCCATGATTGGACCCCATGGATCTGAGTTTCCGTGGAGGCATGGCCGGAGAAGATCTGACCGACGGGAAGAGGAAGGGTTGCTATTCGTGGTTTTCCACAGACGGCGTCAATCTGTTACCGCTAAATCTGGTGTGGGGGCAAACAGATAGTATTTGTGGATTCTTAGGAAAACTGAATAGCAAAAAGCTAGAATCTTCTCACCGGAGTTTGACCGTTGACTCCCGTCGTTCACCTGCAAAAAGTGCGATACACCGGGGTTGATCCCGGCGACGCACCCTCCGACGCTCAAGTCATTAATCAGAGAAGATTATGAAAGAGCGTAAATTGGCAAAAGATTGACTACCTCTTAATGGTGGTGGATGGGGGGTATTTATAGCCGCCTTTGGGATCAGATTAGGAATATAATCCCTAATTCCCAGTGAAAGGATAGATGCGAATCAGAGCCGTTGATTAGGATTAATCATAAACCCTAATTCTATCCTGCTGGACTGGGTTTATCGCGGGTTGGAACCCGCACCCAACTGAGACGGATCCGTTTGCGGGTTACTGGGCTTTTGGAAAGAAGACCCAGTACCCACTTCAGACCCGTTTGTAGGTGAAATTACCATTTTGCCCCTAAGTCTTAAGATTCGTGCTCGATTTGGATGGTTCTGATTTAGCCATATCAGAGACAATTCCATCATTTGGGTGATTATTTAAAACTTTTTTAGAGATAAATTTTGAAGATGACATCATGAACCATGAACCTCAAAGCGGACGTCCTGAATCTGGAAGCATTAGTCATAATGAGAAAATTGACTAGATTAATCAATATTATTAATATTCGATGAATTTGAGAAAATATGTAGTTTATAGTTGTTCCTTATATTGTTTGATTCAAATTTGCAATCAATGTTATTTACTGTTTGATATCATTACAATTATTAGGGAATGAGTTGAAATTCTATTACGTATCACTGGTGTTGTTTGTAGGGCTGTTCATCAATGCGAAACCGAACCGAACCGAAATTTTCGATTTGGTATATTTGAAACCGGAATCCGAACCGAAACAGATAAATTTGGTTTGAACCGAACCGAATTTTATCGGTTCGGTTCGGTTAATAACCGAACTAACCAAAATTTTTAGCACAATGGTTCTTCACTTCAAACCAGTTTGATCAACAATGGTTGGGAGGCTTCAACAAAGTGTGAGCCAGCAGCTTCTAGTTCAGTTAAGTCTTCGTGTATCATTGAAAAAAGTGAAGGCTATAAGTCTCAAATTAACCTGTGGATTGAAAATGGTCAGAAACTGAACTATGATAATCATTCTGCGGAAAAGGTTGCTGAAGTGGGTAAAGTAAGTAGAAAGAGATCCAGACCTGGAGAGAATCCCTGACCAAGGCCGAAAGATCGGCAAATGATTCAAAACCGTGTAAAGGAGCTGCTTGAAATTATTCCCAATGGAGCTAAGGTGACTTAATCAATTTTTGAAGCCTTGAGTTGATTATTTTGTTTTACTTTTCTAATCTTATGATTTGAGATGGAGCTTTTGAAGTGCACTTGCATAGGAGCTTAGTTTGAGATGGATCCTAGGGGTATAATTTATTTTTGTCCAAAAAAAGTTTGGTCTTTTGTTCGGTTCGGTTTATTTAGAAGCCAACCAAAAACCGAACCGAACTCTCTAAAAAAACTTTGGTTTGGATCAAAACCGAACCGAAACCGAAAAACCGAACCAAATTGGTAAATTTCAGTTCGGTTCGGTTCGGTAATCGGTTTTAACCAAAGTATGAACAGCCCTAGTTGTTTGTATATTGTTCGATTCAATTGTAAAATCATGTTTTCTTCACACAAAAAGGATGTTAGATGATTATTATTTATTTTTTGACTCGTTGAATTGAAGTCAAGTGTTTTTTATTAAGGATCCTTAGAGAAAAGAAAGAAAAAAAGGTTAAATTTGTAGGGTGTTTTTCATTTTTTAAAAAAAAACTTACAAAAAATTTCATATACGCCATTAAATTTATTTTAAAATGAAACTATTTCAATTAGCTTGATTGAAACATATTTAATTTTAATAATAAGTAACGTAATTAATTTTGATCATTCATCAAACTTGATTTACGAGTACACTCATATTTTATGAGTGTAGAGGATTCAAATCCCTCTTTTTCAATCAACATCCAACTTCCGTGGAACTAACTAATTATCATTAATTAACTATTATCTTGCTTAATTAATATTCTACGACCAAAACAACGTCAGACTCATATACGTAGCTTTCATGTTTTTCTCTGTGCTTTCACATATATGATGTGATGTTTCCAATAAATTTTTTATTTAATTAAATTAACTAGTAATTTACACGTAATAATTTTAAAAATAAAAATAAAAAACTCTAATGTATAAAAGATTTGAATTGGAAACCTCCTTTATATTAGTTATGGACATGCACAGCACATATTGGTAGAATGACAAAATGACAAATGACACTAAAGCCTTCTCCCATTATAATATTAGAGATTAGAGATTACAGATTACAGATTATGTATGAATAATGCACATAAATTAATTTGCTTATATCTACATATTGAGTTGTTTATTTACAACACATCTTCAAATATCTCATTGACGTATGAGATTAGATTAGATTAGATTAAATACTTCTAGATAACCAGTCATCTTGGACTGCTATAATTCTAACGTGCTTAATGTATATATATATTAATTAATAAATGTAATTGTTCTTCATCATATTTACAGTTTTACACTGTTAAATTGTTAAATATAATTGATAATTATTTATTTTTTTGATAAATTTGTCTACATTTTTTATAATTATTTCAGAATTACTATTACATTAGTAATTGTAAGAGTGCAGTCCAAAATGTAAGGAACGATGAAAAAACTAAAACCAGACCTAAGGTGTAACTTATTCTATAGTTGTGGGTTTTTTGTTGACTAAAATAAGAAAGGGAAAAATAAGCTTAGATACCTTTTTAAATTTCTAAAAAAACTTGATACTTTCCACAACGTCCCAATCTTTCCCAACAAAAATAAAATATAATTCATCAAAGTCTTCATTGTTTAGTGGTTAGTCCTGAAGGGAGCTTTTTCCCAAAATGACCTACTTTTTGATAGTTTTTTTTTTTCCAAACTGACATTTTTTTTAAAAAAAAATCTTAAATTGACATACTCGCTATCTTAAAAAAGCAAGTTTGGTCAAAATCTCATCGTTTTTTGAGACAGTGAGTGTGAGATTTTGATTTTTTTGATTTCTCCCTTACCAATGCTTGCTGTCTCAAAAAACGAGTAGGTTTTTCTCAAACTCGCTTTTTGAGACAGTGAGTGTCGTTTGAGGGTTTTTTTAATACCCCAGGCTCGTTTTTTTCCTTTCACCTCCATTCTAACTATTTCTTATCTCCATTCTTACTCTCTTCTTAACTCCGAAACCTAAAATCCTAGTCTTCCAAAATCGACCTCTTACCCACAAAATCTTCTATAAATCTAAATATATTCACTTAATATTTCCCAACCCTCTCAACTTCTACTTTCAAAATCCTAAACCTATCTTCCGAAATATCCATATTTTGAAATTTTGAACTATGATAATTCACATTTGTTTCAAAATCATTAGAAGTTTAGAGATTGTGAATGAATTTGGATTCATAGATGTTGGAGTAGATATGAATGTACAGGGCAGACTGCATATGCAGCTTGAATTGGAATTTTTGTTAGGGATTTCCTACTAGAAATCCCTATTTCAGGATCTTGTTGAGTTATTCGATGCAATCAATACAAACTACCAAGCACACATGAGATCATACCAAACACACCAAACCACACAAATTTGTCCCGGTTGGGGTTTTCGCCTTAATCCGGGAGAGAAGAAACCCAAGATGTAATTCAACTAGAGAAGATACAAAAATATTATAATTCTCACCACGATCCTCTCTCAAGCCTCACCAGCAAGTACAAGTTGTTTACAATTAGAGAATCACTCAATCTTTCTTTCAATAAAATACTTTCTCTCTTGGCTTTCAATGGAGGTCAATAACAACAATATATAGAGATCTAGATAAAACCTAGTTTGATATCTTGATACAGTAACCATTGGATATTCCTGAAAAGACAATCCTACGATAGGAGCCATCAGATCTAACTTGAAGAACAAGTTGGGCTTCTCACGAATCACCAAGATCCGACCCAATAAACCCATCCGCGCCGCGTCCGGTCGACCGCACCCCCAAGGTCGGTCGACCGTCCCCCTCTCAGGACTTCTGCACCTATGACCGGTCGACCGCACCCTTCGACCGGTCGATCGCTACTTCTGTAAATACAGCAGCTGACTGTTTCCTTGCCTCCACTCCGTTTCCAATCTTCTCGATTCCTCCATCGTCTCATCGTCTTCTTTATCCAATTTGAAACCCTCTCGACTCTTTTCCTTCTCTTCTTGCAAACAACTCGTTTCAATGGCTTCCTCTGCTAGTTGAATATATCTTCACCTGTTTTTCTCCCGTTGTATGCCCCCTTAAGGGCACACCCCAGTAGATGTAATCATGAAGATGCCACCCTTCACACGAACTCCACCTACCTCAAAACTCTCTCCACCTTCCGACGATATTCGAACGTCGCAGTCTCGCTCGAATGATTCTAGTGACGACATACTAGATAGTGCTTTAGGAACAATGAGCTTCAAACCACTTGGCCAAGGTTTCCTGTTCCCACAAAGCTGGTAGAGGTTGTGCTGAATCCGCCCAATCCCCATTATCCTTCATCACCTTGCGATAACTTTTCCAAACAGAACGAACTCCACCTGGATCTGTGTACCTGCAGTCCTGAACATCTAGAGTTCTCATGGAAATAAGGCTCCGCTTCATCAAAGGAATATGCTTGCCCTTCTCTAGTATGTGTCTCCTTCCGCCTGTCATCTTCGACTCATTTGTTTTCTCACATCTTACCTCCCAAGTCTTGTCAATCTTCGTTCTCACACAACGACATGACGCAAACTTGTAAGTAGAAACCATTACTTCACAAATCTTATTAAACTTCGTTCCTACACAACGATATGATGCAGACTTGTAAGTAGAAATCATCTCCATCTCGGAGCAAACTTGAGAAGAACTAACTGAATCAAAAGAACAACCGAAAATCACATCTAAAGAACTTGAAACAAAAGCACTGTTTAAGCCTTCACCTGATTCAGTGGCACTGAATTTGGCACCCCTCTGACTCAATCGCTTGCAACAGTCTCTCATGTAATGCTCAATCCCTTTGTACTGGTGGCCACGGAACTTACCCCGACATACACTTTCTTCCAATCAAAGTACAATCCACCTCCAAGCAACTCACAGAAGTTGATGTCGATTTCTGACTCTCCTTCCTAAGTGCATCCTCCTCCAACCCCTTGATCATACATGCTATGAAAAACTTCTCCTTGGTAGATTTCTCGCCTAGCATGGCTATCATGTTGGATGGATTTGATGGTGAATATATTGAGTTGGAAACCCTTAGATCATCTGCATTGAACACCCTTAGTTCAAATAACTCCATATTGAACTCCACTTTATGATCTAGAAGAGCAGTACTTTCCTTCATTGAGAAACCCCACAACTTTCGTCGCTGGTGCATCCAAACTTGTGACGACGATCCCGAGTAGTCAATTCTGAATCTTGCCCAAAGTCTCGCCATACTTCTCCTATACCTGACTTCGTTCATCAATGACAACCGGATTAAACCCAAGGCTTCTGAACACATCTGCTTCCGCATCTCCTTCTTTGTGCCAATTGGTTTCCCTTTATCTCCTTCTAGGACTAGATCCAAGTCCTGTCGAACCGATGCTTCATGCATATCCACCTTCATGAGATTAAAGTTGATCTTGCCTTTGAACCCTTGATCTTCGTGATTTGATCTGCCATCATCTCCAAGGAACTCGAACAAACCCTTAAACCCGAAGCTCTGATACCAATTGTCAGGGATTTCCTACTAGAAATCTCTATTTCAGGATCTTGTTGAGTTATTCGATGCAATCAATACAAACTATCAAACACACATGAGATCATACCAAACACACCAAAGCATACAAATTTGTCCCAGTTGGGGATTTCGCCTTAATTCGGGAAAGAAGAAACCCAAGATGTTATTCAACTAGAGAAGATACAAGAATATTACAATTCTCATCACGACCCTCTCTTAAGCCTCACCAGCAAATACTAGTTGTTTACAATTAGAGAATCATTCAATCTCTCTTTCAATGAAGTACTCTCTCTCTCTTGGCTCTCAATGGAGGCTAATAACAACAATATATAGAGATCTAGATAAAACCTAGTTTGATATCTTGATACAGTAACCATTGATATTCCTGAAGAGACGACCCTACGATAGGAGCCGTCAGATCTAACTTGAAGAACAAGTTGGGCATCTAACGAATTACCAAGATCCGACCCAATAAACCTATCAGCGCTGTGACCGGTCGACCGCACCCCCAAGGTCGGTCGACCGTCCCCCTCTCGGGACTTCTGTACCCTAAGACCGGTCGACCACACCCTTCGACCGGCCGACCGCCACTTCTGCAAATACAGCAGCTGACTGTTTCCTTGCCTCCATTCCGTTTCCAATCTTCTCGATTTCTCAATCGTCTCATCGTCTTCTTTATCCAATCTAGTATGCAAGACATAAACCCAAATTTTTCCCCCCTAAACTCGCTTTATCAGAAAGCGAGTATGAGCAAAATCTCCTCGCTTTCTGAGAAAGCGAGTTTAGAGTTGAGAGATTTCCAGAGCCGAAGGGGACGTTGAAAATTTCTCAACTCAATAGTCGCTCTCTCAGAAAGCGATTGGATTTTGCCTACAGTCGCTTTCTGAAAAAGCTAGTGTAGACAAAACCACATCGCTTTCTGGAAAAGCGACTGTGGAGTTGAGAAATTTTCAGATACCAAAATATGGATCTTTCAGAAGATGGGTTTAGGATTTTGAGAGTAAAGGTTGAGAAGGTTGGGAAAGATTAAGTGAATATATTTAGATTTATAAGAGATTTTGTGGGTAGGAGATCGATTTTGAGAGGCTAGGGTTTTGGGTTTCGGAGTTAAGGAAATAGTGAGAATGGAGATAGGAAAGAGTAAGAATGGAGATAAGGGGAGGAAAAAAAACGAGCCTGGAGTATTAAAAACCCTCAAACAACACTCGCTGTCTCAAAAAACGAGTTTGGGAAAAACCTACTTACTTTTGAGACAGCAAGAGTCTTGGTCAGAGAGAAATTTTTTTTAAAAACCCAAACCTCACGCTCGCTGTCTCAAAAAGCGATGATGTTTTTACCAAACTCGTTTTTTTAGACAACGAGTAAGTTAATTTGGATTTTTTTTTAATAAAAGTAGGTAAGTTTGAAATAAACTTTCAAAAAGAAGGTCAATTTGGAAAAAAAATCTCTCGAAGGTGGCCTATACTACGGTAGTGTTTGGTCCAGCTTAAAATTAGCTTAGCTTCTCCTTTGGAAGGAGAAGCTGGGCCAAACAAATATTTTGAAAAGCCCAAAAAAAGTAGAAGTAGCTTTTTTTTATTAAGAAAAGGAGCTTCAAAAGAAGCCCTCCAGATCTACTTCTGGCTTTTAGCTTCTCCTTTTCTTCTTTTTTTTATCCAAAATCAAAGATCAAAAAAATTCCCCTTCCCCTTCCCCTTCCCCTTCCTCCATTCCCTCGCCGAACCTCACCGCCGCCGTCGAATCACCGCCGCCGTCGTCGAACCTCGCCGCCGTCTGGTAAAATACAAATACCATCAACGCCCAAAAGGGTTTCTGTTCAAAAGCTACAAATATAGTACAGTATCGAAACAATTACAATAAGCATACATATAATGAAGGAAAATAAAATATACAGTTGCCGATTGTTGACTTCACCTTTCTTCCATTTCCTCCTCATCACTTCCATCATCGCCTTCCAGAAGCCACTGTTCCAGTTCATCTACCTCGTCTTCCTCATGCCTATACCATCCATTCAATGTATCCCAGTATCCCATCCCCAGTTCCTCACCCCGACACTCAACATGCAAGAAAGGTCGGGCTCGAGCCAAAGCATCCACCATATCTCTGTTAATGCTCCCGTTAACTCCTAACCAACGAAGCCTCGGGAAATACGGCCTCTTAAACCACCGAAAGGATAGAGGGGTGATGCCGCCACAGTCATAGAGATCGAGCAATTGCAAGCTGCTACCATGAGACCCACCCTCGACTTGCATGGATGCTAGGGCCATCACTGAAGCATCCCCAATGTATGGGCATTCTCGGATGCGGAGCTCAACAATTAGGTAATTTTGACTCTACAGATTTGTAATTGGATAATTTTGAAGAAATTATGATCAAAAAAATTTTGACACTTTATGCTCTATCTCCAAACAACTTCTAGCTTAAAAGTAGCTTTAAAGTTAAAAAAAAAAGCTGACTATCCAAACAGCTTCAGCTTTTAATTTCAAAGCTGTACTTTCTAGCTTCTCCTTCTGAAGTAACTTTAAAGCTAAAAAAAGCTAGGCCAAACGCACCCTACTTGCAAGTTGCAATGAAGGAAAAGAAAACTAGTTTTTGTCAAACTTATTAGACTTGTTAACCATCAAACTTTGTAAATAAAATTATCAAAAACATTATAATTTATCAAAAACAAAGACATAGTGCTTATAAAACTAAATTACAACTCGAGAAAAACAGTGTGCTCGTAAAATTATAATAAGTGCAGAAACTAATAAGTCTGGCAGGAATTAGCCCCCGGCGATACTTATTTAGGCTAAATTTGAAGGGAAAAATAAACCTTGAACTATTTTCTCTATGCAGAAAACCTCACAGAATAATTTTTTCACCGAAAACCTCACTTAATTATGTTTACAAAAAATCCTCCTGAAGTATATTTTCAAAAAAATGCATATAACTTCTCTGTTTGTATTAGATAATCCCTTTCAACTTTGCAAGTTGATTCAGAAACATCATGCATCTTTTTCAATATTTTTTAAAAACCTCACTCAACTTTAGTAGAAAGCTCATGGCGTCAGAGTGATATTTTTACAACTATACTTGAGTGTGATTTTCTGTGCAAAAAAATACAGTAAGGTTTTTTACATAAAGGAGATAGTTCATGAGTTTTTTTTTCCTACCAAATTTAGCCTCTTATTTAAGTTAAAACTATAATTGAGTACATGAAAAATAAAAGTTATTTTTGGTGTCATGACAATCGTCATTTGTCCTGAACTTCTTTAATTAGCACCATGTTTATAGAGTAACATGAAATATGTTAGTTCATAAAGTAACAACGTGACCAAGTTTATGAAGTAACATGGGTTGTGTCAGCTAATAACATTTATAATTTGGTCAATTTCGTTAATTATTAATAGATTCCAATAAAATACAGAAAATTTTAATTATATAGATCTTACCTAAGAATTTCACTTCTGTCTTCCTTGTTTAAAAGGCACAGGAGGAGCTTCTTAAACAAAATCAAGATTGTTTAAGAAAATTAGGGTCACTCATATAAAATGAAAATTAGTATTACTAAAGATGATTTGTAAAGAATATGGTAAGAATTTGAGATGGGCATAAAAATATCTCAGATTCGAGGTCATAGTCTTTACTTAAAAATTATATATATATATATATATATATATATATATATATATATATATATATATATATATATTAGGACGTGTATTGCACGTGCATATTACTAGTAAATATAAAACTAAAAAACTGAAAAATAAAAATAAAAATTAAAAGTTCATTTATTAAAAAATTTATGATGAAGTAGGTATAATTTATCAGGGTAGAACCCGTAAGTGCAATTTTCATCACTATACTAAATGATGAGAGTTTTTGTTATAACAAATTAGGGTTTTTAATGTGTATGCCCCTAACAAATATGCTAATATCATATATGTCCTTCAAAAATATGTATTTCATATATGCTCCGAACAATATGAACTTATTTCTTATTTACCCCTAAAAGTTGCCTCAAACTAAGTATATTTAAAACTTATAAGATTAGTAGCGAATTTGGCTAGGAAACATGATAAAGAAGATGAAATTATAAAGATGTACTGTAAATTTGTTAATTGATGCTGTTTATTTCTGAGGAACGTGTGGAAGCACCAGGTGTGAGTTCGAACTCAATTTGTATTGAAGGAGATTGCCGCTCGTCTGCCGACCCTGAGTTGACCTTCTGGGACCTACGATGAGCTCGGAAAGATGTTGAAGGTTGGGCTCGGATCGGAAGGGTCGGATCCAAGGTCTTGTGTACCTGCAGACGGTCCTGAAACACCGGGGTTTGTCCCGGTGGCGGACCCTCCGACGCTCTAGTCAGTCTCTGTGAGAGAGTAGCAATAACTAGGTATATTAAGTGGCAAAAGATTGATTACCTCAAAAGGTGGGTGTGGGTCTAGTATTTATAGAGAATCCCAACCGGGTTTGATTCCACTTGGGGGCCGGGTTTGGATCCGAAAGCCCATGGGCCTGACGTGGCAGAAGGCCCAGGGGGTTTAGGGCGGACGTGGCGATACCAGGAGTGGTATAGGGCTGACGTGGCGAAACCCTTGGCGGTATTTGGAGCTGACGTGGCCCATCGTGAGCCTCCTGCGCCTCTGGGGGGAATCGGAGGGCCTAGGCTGCGCCAGGTCATCCTTCTGCCCCGCCAGAGAGGGGGGACGGCCTGTGGGACTGCCCCGGATCGGACTCCGAGGGCTACTGAGGCTCGTCGGTACGAGGAGGCCAGTACCGTGAGGGCAAACACGAGGTTCGGCACCGACCCAGAAGTGGTCCGGAGCCGAACCAGGTTGTTATTTTTACTTTTCTGAGTAGGAATAGTATTGGGCCCTGGTTGGGCCTCAGGCCATTTTTACACTGTCACACAAGCCCCCCACTCCTGCAGGGGGTGCGGGAGCTAGCCATGGAGGAGTGCTCGTGGTTGTAGAAATGGGATGGTGAGTCACTGGGTCTTCGTGAGAAGACTACCCTGGTGCTAGACCTGACCTCGAGTAGGTCGAGGGATTACGGGCCAACAAGGGGGGTGGCGAGCCGTTGGCCTTCCTGAGAAGACCGCCCTGGTGCCAGACCTGACCTCGAGCTTGGCGAGGGTTTACGGGAAGGCAAGGGCGATGGCGGGCCGTGAAGCCTTCCTGAGAAGACTCCCCTGGTGCCGGACCCGACCTCGAGCTGGTCGAGGGATTATGGGCCAACAAGGGGGGTGGCGAGCCGTTGGCCTTCCTGAGAAGACCACCCTGGTGCCAGACCTGACCTCGAGCTTGGCGAGGGATTACGGGAAGGCAAGGGCGATGGCGGGCCGTGAAGCCTTCCTGAGAAGACTCCCCTGGTGCCGGATCCGACCTCGAGCTGGTCGAGGGATTATGGGCCAACAAGGGGGGTGGCGAGCCGTTGGCCTTCCTGAGAAGACCACCCTGGTGCCAGACCTGACCTCGAGCTTGGCGAGGAATTACTGGAAGGCAAGGGCGATGGCGAGCCGTGAAGCCTTCCTGAG
Source organism: Hemerocallis citrina (assembly GCA_017893485.1). Taxonomy (NCBI): domain Eukaryota; kingdom Viridiplantae; phylum Streptophyta; class Magnoliopsida; order Asparagales; family Asphodelaceae; genus Hemerocallis; species Hemerocallis citrina. The sequence goes on along the minus strand of CM030364.1, from coordinate 21,631,897 downwards.
AAGACTCCCCTGGTGCCGGACCCGACCTCGAGCTGATCGAGGGATTATGGGCCAACAAGGGGGGTGGCGAGCCGTTGGCCTTCCTGAGAAGACCTCCCTGGTGCCAGACCTGACCTCGAGCTTGGCGAGGGATTACTGGAAGGCAAGGGCGATGGCGAGCCGTGAAGCCTTCCTGAGAAGACTACCCTGGTGCTAGACCTCACCTCGAGCTAGTCGAGGGATTACGGGCCAACAAGGGGGGTGGCGAGCCGTTGGCCTTCCTGAGAAGATCACCCTGGTGCCAGACCTGACCTCGAGCTTGGCGAGGGATTACTGGAAGGCAAGGGCGATGGCGAGCCGTGAAGCCTTCCTGAGAAGACTACCCTGGTGCTAGACCTGACCTCGAGCTGGTCGAGGGATTTCGGGCTAACAAGGGGGATGGCGATCGGTTGGCGCCCCAGAGTGATTGAGCGGGGATATCCCACCATTCCTGTGGAGCATTGAAGGCTCTCCGAGAACGGTGTGATGGTCCAATTTCCTAGGGGCATTTAATGGCGCCGCCTAATAAATGTAGATGGTGCATGGTTTTCCGTTGATTGACCTTCCCTGCGCCTCAACGGTTAGTCCCTGGGGGAGGTTATAAATACCTCTCCCCTCCATTGTAGGTATGATTAAAACAGGGGTGGCCCATTGGCCCTCAGAGGTGTCTGCTTCGGCGGACGCCTGTCTTTTGCTAATATTTTCGACCCTAGCAGCGTCGGAGAGGTGGTTACTCTGCCGCCCGGATCTTCTTTTGGATCTGATGGACCTTGATATGGCAGCCTGATCTATGGGAGATCAGGGCGAGAGGGGTGGCGGCCGAGATCCGTGCTGTTGGAAGAGGAGCTTCGGATTGGTGGTGGTTTTGCCGTCTGGATCCCTTTTCGGGTCAGACTACCCTGTCATGGATGTTTGGCCCGGGAGAGATCCAGACGAAAAGATGCACCAACCGTATACCGGTCTTGGGGCTGAAGGGCCTCGGATGGGGGGACCACCTCCCATCGGGGGTCGGTCAGTCCGTCTTGATAGGGCTGCAGGCGATGGCGGTTTCTGTCCCACCCTCGAACTGTTCGGGGTTTTGGCTGCCGAAGCTGTAAGTCCCGGGCTGTTCGAGGGTGAGAGGGGAACTGGTCGAACGCTGGAGCCCGGGGCGCCTGTCATATGATGGCGCCTTAAACCTTAAGTAAAAAATGTTTTCTCCATCGCGCATCCCTCCCGAACCGACCCCAGAGCTAGGCCGTCAGTCTGGCGTCTGATGACGTCCTCTGCACAGGTTTCGAGGATGCGGCGCGATTTTCCAGGCGGCAGTTGTGCGTCAATCAGTGAACAGTAATCGCGGAAGTCGAGGAGCCGTTCTTCCCTTATATAAGTATTCCCCTTTTTTTCCCTTTCGCCCACTTCAATCTTGCTGCTTTCTTCTTCAAAAAATCTCCCAACCCTTCAGCGATTGTTCCTGCAGTTTGCCGTACTTGGCTCGCCTTCCCGAAGCGGTCCCAGGTTAGTTTGGTAAGTTTGTTTTATCTTTAGGCACAGATGGATAGGGCTCAGTCCGGTTCGTCGGCGTCATCGTCCAGGGGGGAAGTAAAGCCTGACTCTCCGTCGACGTCGTGGGAAGAGCCCGTGTTCGAGGAGGGGTCGGCGCCCGTTGTGGGCCCTACTGGCTCGGTTTCTCTGGAGGACTCAGTGGGTGAGGGGGAAGCGGTACACAAGACGAGGCCGTCGCGTTCCCGACGTCCCTTTGTGGTGGAGAGTAGCGGGTCGGAGGGAGCCGGCGAGGGTTCGGACGGCATTCGCGTGTTGGAGCTGTCTTCCGATGAGGAGAGGGGCGAGGGTAATATAGCGAGGAAATCCACCGCTCAGGGTCGAGGACCGTCGGAGCGAGTCAAGAAGGAGAAGAGGGCCCCAGGAAAACCGGGGTCGAGGACCGGCGGTTCGAGCAAGGCGCCTGTTTTCCGTAATCTGATGACGAGTTCGCCCGTTCAGCCGAAGCATTTCCGTCAGTATCCCGACGACCTTTCTGACCAGGAGCTCTTCGGAGTGCAACCCTCTTCGCCGAGCCGGAGGAGGGTGATGATGGACGCGATCTCGACCGTTTTGGAGGACGGGGATTTGGAGGTTCTGCAGCTGGCGTATCATATAAGACCTGGTTACGAACTGCTGATGCCGAGCCCTACTCTGCGTCCCACCGATCCCTTATCAGCTTGGTACTGTGTCTTCCCAGTGGACGCTTTTATCTCTGGCCTGAGGTTGCCAATCCCCCCGTTCATTAGGGACGTGTTGAACTGGGCCTCCTTGGCGCCCATGCAGTACGGGCCGAACTCTTGGAAGCAGATTATCTGCTTTATGCTGATGTGCGAGGAACAGCAAGTACCCCTGCGGCTGAATGTGTTCCGTGCGATGTTGATGGTCAATCCGTCGGCCGAGGGTGTATACTATATCTCTCCCCGGAGTGGGGGGAAGGTCGTTCGCCACCACCCGGATTCCATCAAGGGATGGAAGGAGAAGTATTTGGTGATCCGGAGTGAAGAGCCATGGGACATTCCCACTCGATGGAACCACTCCAAGCCGAACCACCCACCGCCGAGGCAGGGGGATCTGTCGGCAGATGAATGGGGGTTTGTCGAGCGCCTCCGCCAGTCACCTAGTATTGATTGGACGGAGGTGACGGAGACCACTCTGGCGAGCGCTGGACTGAGCCCAGCTGTTATGTGTATGTAGTTGTTCCTTTCCTCTGGGTCCTTTCTTGCTTTCTTGCTCATTGCTCTTAATGGTTTTTTCTGCAGATATGGATGAGGCATCGATCCAAGCAAGGCGGCTCGCCATGAAGAAGGAAAATGCCGAGAAGAAGAAGGCGGAGGCGGCGAAGAGGCCGAGGGAGCTGCCCCTTGTGATCTCGGAAGTCCAACTCGAGCCGAGGACCAAGAGGGGTCGCTCCGAGACGAGCAAGGGCGCGGCTTCTTCGAAGGGTCGGGGCCTAGCGGGGGCCCCTGTTCTCGACAAGGGGAAAGGTCCCTGGGTCGAGGCCGAGGAAGAGGATCCGGTGGTGGAGCTGTTGCGGCAGCGGTGGGCTCCTGACTGGTCGGTTCTGATGGAGGACCGCCTGACAGAGGAGGCCCAAGCCGTTGAAGTGGTGGAAAAGCTGGCGACCCCTCGCGATCGCAAGGCGATGGAGGGTGAGCCCGTAGAGGTGGCGTTCGCCCGCCTGGCGCAGGCCACTGTGCAGGTAAGTCTGTCGACTCTGTCCCTCCTTGTTGATTTTTGTGCCGAGGCCTGATCTTTGTCTGCCGTTGGTTGTAGGCTTGTATACAGGGGGCCAACATTAAGAACCTGTACGAGGCGTCTCTGGCTCAAGAGCGAGCTCGAGCGGAGAAGAGCGAGCTGGAGATGAAGGAGATGCGAATCGAGCTCGAGGGTTCGCATAAGAGAGAGCAGCAGCTGGAGCTCCAGCTCAAGGCCAAGGATGTGGAGTGGGAGAAGAAGATGGCCTCCCTGAAGACGAAGTTCACCAAGGAGGCGAAGGAGGTGCTGCATACGGGCCAGCAGATGGTGATCGTGGCCCAGGACAAAAGCTATGAGAGGGCCCTCAGCCACGTGAGACACTTCTTCCCGGCCCTCGATTTGTCCAAGTTTGAGTATGATATGGAGATCGAGGGGACGTCGAAGACTCCTGGCGAAGAAGGGCCCGCCGTCGACCCATCGGCCGATGCTCCCGTGGATCCGTCCGTCGGCGCGGAGGTGGGTCAATGAGTTGTGTAATTTTTGTCTTTCTTTTTCTCTCCCTCGATTGTGTTTGCCTCCCGCGGACTGGCCACCGCATTTTTTGTAAGAAACACCTGGATTTATAGTGGCAAGAAAAGTTTTTTGACCGGCCGGTTGTTTTGACCTCGGACATTTCTGAATCTTCTTGAGAATGTGTGTTGAGTTGGTTGGTTATCTTGTAGGTCGCGGCTCTCCTCCCTGAGGGGGACTCCCGTAGTTTCTATGTGGCGCGACTCCGGAGTAAGGTTAAGGTCCTGGAGGCCGCGCTGGCTCGTCATCGAAGGGGGGCTTGGGACACTGATGAGGCTTGTAACTTTTATCGGAATAAGTCCGCCGTCTTAAGTGCGGAGGCGCGCCGGTTGAGAAGAGCGATGTGGGATCGGGAGCTCGGCGGTGCGGACCTTAGACAGGCCGGGCTTAGTACCTTGGTGCCGAGGTCCTCTCCTGGGGGGTTACCTCGCGACGTCTTTGTGGAGAAGGAGATGGAGATGCCTCGTTACAAGGCGATGTTGGGTGCCTCGTTCTCTTCCTCCTTGGGTCGACAGGCGGAGGGGGTTCCCTCTGCGTTGCTGCTGTTGCAGTGGGCGCGACCGGATGACGCCCAGAGTTCTGTGGCTGGACTGTCGATTGTGGCTGAGGCTAAGGAATATCACAACGAGGGGAGGGGCCCCTAATTGCTTAGTCGAAGTACTCTTTGTCCCTCGTTGGGCCCGAGGGGCCCTGATCTTCCTGATTTGAGATGAGTGGAGCGGTCTTGTAACGGTCTTTGTTTTTCTTTCGTTTTATTTTTTCTCTTTGGAACGAAAAATAAAGGGGTATGAGAGAAGAATCCTTTTCCTTCCTCGCTCCGGCCAGTAATGTGGTACGAAATGTCGGAGGCAAGGCCTGGCTCCATCGTTCCGCGAGGGATCGAAGTGGGGCCTTAGGAAGGACCTTCGGTCCGGATTCGTATTGAGATTATCGAGACATTTGGGGTTCGGACAAAAAGGGATATTTTTAGTATAAGGTAGGGAGGGCCGCTAAGGCAGCCCTTTACAAACGAGGGTTTACACCAAAACAGATTTACATTTAGCCGGGCCATAATCTATGCTCGTTCGGCGTCGAGGGGGAACACACCTCCACCGACGGTGGTCATGTAGCATGATCGCGCTGCTTCTTGGCTGCCTCGGACGATGCCGACTCCTTGAGGGGTGGGGAACTTGAGCTTCAGATGGTAAGCCGAAGGCACCGCTTGTAGGGAGCATAGTCCAGGCCGGCCAAGTATGGCGTTGTAAGCCGCCTTGACGTTGACCACCATGAAGTCCATGGATTCGGTCCTCTTGACAGGAGTCGACCCGGCGGTAACGTCGAGGGTAACAATCCCTTCTATTACGACAGGGACGCCTGAGAACCCGTGCAAGGTGTACCCAGCTGGCTTGAGTTTACCTCGGGGTAACCTGAGATTTTCGAAGGCTTCGAGGAAAAGAATATTCACCGAGCTACCGTTGTCGACGAGGATCCTGCGGACCTCACAATTAGCCATGTGGAGGTTGATGACGAGGGCATCGCAGTGGGGCAAGCGAACACCTTCAAGGTCTTCCCCTGAGAAGGAGACCGGCCTTGATTATAGTTTGGGCGAGGGGTTGTCTCTGACAGCGTTCACCTCTCGGAGGAAGGCTTTTTTGGAAGTGTTTGATTCACCTCCCATCGGCCCTCCGTGGACACAGTGCAAGATGAAAGGGATATCCGCGGCTCCCTCGGAATCGGGGTCCCGACCCTGGGTCTGGTTCGGGGGAGGGTTCGGAGGCGATTGCCTCCGGTTCCTAGCGTCTCGCCGATCTCGTGGGCCTTCTCGGGTAAACTCTCAGAGGTATCCTCTGGAAATGAGTTCTTCAATTTCGTCTTTCAGGGCTCGGCATTGGTCGGTTTCGTGCCCGTGATCTCTGTGGAAGCGACAGTAAAAGCGCTGGTCTCGATTCTTGTTGTTATTAGATCGGGGGGGTAGTCGGACAATGCCCTTGTCTTCGATTTCCAAGAGGATGGCGGAGATGTTATGCGTCAGGGGAGTGTACCTCTCGAAGCGGGGGACTGGCGGGACCTTCTTCATGGCCCCCGGGTCCCTTGGAGCTTTCTTTGGTGGTTCGACTTCCTCGGTCTTCCGCTTTCCTTTCCCGGTGGCATCCCTGGGATCTTCGGGATTAAGGGCCTCTTCTGCCCTAATGTATTTCTCGACCCTATTAAGGAGGTCGGGAAAGTCGACGGTGGGTCTCTTGGCCAGAGAAGCCTTCAGCTGTCCGGGGCGGACATTGTGTCGGAATGCCGCTGAAGCGACGCCTGGGTCGAGGGAGGAGACCGACCTTGCCTCAGCGGTAAATCTCCGGACGAACACTCTGAGTGATTCCCCCTCTATCTGCTTGAGCCCAAGTAATGAGGCGCTGGTCCTTTCGGCCTTCCGGCTGGTGACAAAATGGGCAAGAAAATTGCCCTCGAGTTGGTCGAAGGAGTAAATGGAGCCGGGGGCGAGTTTCGAGAACCACTCGCGAGCTGGACCCCGAAGGGTGGCGGGGAAGGCTCGGCATAGCAGGGGATCCGAGGCGCTGTGAATCATCATGAGGGTTTTGAAACCCTCCATGTGATCAGCAGGATCTCCCTCGCCATCGTAGGTCTCGAATTGAGGGGGTCGGAAATTCCGGGGTATTTCCGCTTGGAGGATGGGGGCGGAGAAGGGTGGACGGACAGGTCTGTACCCCTGAGCCATTCTTTGGCCGCCGTCCCCTATGTGATCGAGGCGGTCCTCCATTTCTTGTAGGCGTCTTAGGAGTACGTCATCGTCTTCCGGCTGGATCGTTGAAGGGCGGGACGCGCTGGCTTCGGCGTCCGACCCCGTTTGGGAATGGAGGGTTTCTTCCCTGGGGGCCCGTCGGAGGGCTCCCAGCATTTCTCTTCGGAAGTCTTGGAATTCCTTATGAGTGACGGGGGCTCCTTCGGCCCGGTTTGGTCGGTCCGAGGGTTGTCTTCCGACTCGGCTGAGCGCGGGTCTGCGCGCCTCGGGCGGTGGCCTCGGGCGGTTCGGGACCGGGTTGGAAGCGGCCCTTTCCCTGCTGCGGGTAATCTTGCGGTTGAGGATTATTCCCCGGAGGTCGGGCTGGGCTGGCCGGCCGACGCTCCTTTGGGACTCCCGAGAGGGAGCCTTGTGCTTCGACGTGCGTGGCCTGGCTTTATCGGTGGGTGGGGGCGAGTCCCGTTGGTTGACGGAGGAAGCAGCCCCCTTGCCTTTGGAGGCCATGAGGATTCGGCTGTCGATGGCCTTTGAGGGTCTGGGTCGGATCGGCTTCTGGAGCAGCTCTTCCCACAGACGGCGCCAACCTGATGCTGTTTATTTCTGAGGAACGTGTGGAAGCACCAGGTGTGAGTTCGAACTCAATTTGTATTGAAGGAGATTGCCGCTCGTCTGCCGACCCTGAGTTGACCTTCTGGGACCTACGATGAGCTCGGAAAGATGTTGAAGGTTGGGCTCGGATCGGAAGGGTCGGATCCGAGGTCTTGTGTACCTGCAGACGGTCCTGAAACACCGGGGTTTGTCCCGGTGGCGGACCCTCCGACGCTCTAGTCAGTCTCTGTGAGAGAGTAGCAATAACTAGGTATATTAAGTGGCAAAAGATTGATTACCTCAAAAGGTGGGTGTGGGTCTAGTATTTATAGAGAATCCCAACCGGGTTTGGTTCCACTTGGGGGCCGGGTTTGGATCCGAAAGCCCATGGGCCTGACGTGGCAGAAGGCCCAGGGGGTTTAGGGCGGACGTGGCGATACCAGGAGTGGTATAGGGCTGACGTGGCGAAACCCTTGGCGGTATTTGGAGCTGACGTGGCCCATCGTGAGCCTCCTGCGCCTCTGGGGGGAATCGGAGGGCCTAGGCTGCGCCAGGTCATCCTTCTGCCCCGCCAGAGAGGGGGGACGGCCTGTGGGACTGCCCCGGATCGGACTCCGAGGGCTACTGAGGCTCGTCGGTACGAGGAGGCCAGTACCGTGAGGGCAAACACGAGGTTCGGCACCGACCCAGAAGTGGTCCGGAGCCGAACCAGGTTGTTATTTTCACTTTTCTGAGTAGGAATAGTATTGGGCCCTGGTTGGGCCTCAGGCCATTTTTACACTGTCACATTAATTTATTAAGAAAACTAAAGAAAAATTGAGAAAGATCGATGTGTTTCAATTGATTTTATAGACTTTTCAGTTTATAAAAAGTAAGAAAAATAAACTTAACTAGTAGAGAAAGGGTATTTCAGTAATTTTACATAAAATCTATTAAATATACCTGTATATTTCATAAATTTATATGTTTCTAAAGTAGTCTTAACTTAAGGGATAACTAAGAGGTTGGATATACATTGTTAGGGATAAATGTGAAAATACATATTTATAAAGGATATATGTAATATTCACATATTTATTAAGAACATACATATTAAAAACCCCAACAAATTAACAATCCAAAATGATAGTGAGATAACTGAAGGACACAACTGGGGTTTAGTCATAAATTTTTAGAGCTAAATCCATTAGTCTACTCCTAAGACTTGGAAGAAATAAATACAATGAAAGAGATTCAGATCCTACGACTTCGGACTAGTCGCAACAACTAGTTAGAACATATTATATTAGAGAATTTGACGTATCAATCCCTAATAAATACATATTTTACATGCTAGATTTTACAAATTGTGATTTACCACAGTAGTCTCTAATAATAGTGTACCAGTAATCTGCACGTGCGATGCACGTTCTAATATATATATATATATATATATATATGGAAATGCTCAGCTGAAAACGCAAATGTTGTGAAAAACGTGAAAAGAAGCCTAGGTCGTTGTTGGAGGTTATAATACATTATAACCTAGGCCGTTGAGCAAATGTTGTGAAAAACGTGAAAACAAACCTAGGTCGTTATTGGAGGTTATAATACATTATAACCTAGGCCGTTGTTTCCAACAACGGCCTAAGTGGTTTTCCACGTTTTCACAGACATTTGTGTTTATATATATATATATATATATATATATATATATATATATATATATATATATGGTTTTGCTCCATTGAAAACGAGTCCATTTTCAATGGGTTGGAAAACACCAATCTCCACCATCCGATCGATCTTGATCTTGATCAGCGGATCAAATCAAGATCCGCTTAAGTCTCCCACTAACGTTCCCAAAAGCGGAGGGGTATTTTCGTCACTTCATGCCAAAAAACGTTTGGGACTTAGCATTTTTTTGGCGTGGAGTTTTTTTTGTCGAAAAATTCACTTAGGCCGTTGTTGGAAACAACGGCTTAGGTTGTTTGAATTTTTTTTTTGAAAAAAATTGTACTTAGGTCGTTGTTACAGACAACGGCCTAGGTTGTTTTTTTAAAAAATAAATTCAACTTAGGCCGTTGTACGGAACAACGGTTTAACTATGTACAAGTCTTTTTCCAAACACTTGTACATACTCAGATCTTCATCTCCCTCACAACTCTCTCTCGCTAGTTGAGTTCGATAAACCCAATTCCCCAACCGGAGCTGTCTCTCTATCGAACTGAAAACCCTAAATCTCTCTTGATCGTTGCTTTTCACCGAATCTCCCCCTATTCTCAGTCTCTAGACCCCTTCCTTTGGAGATCCCAATTACAAACAAACCCTAACCCATACAAAATCTATCCAACCCTAAAACCCTAATCCTTTTAAATTAGCCAAACCCTACTCCCCTTCCTTTCTCTACAACAACAACTTTGCGGCCTCCCGAACACCGATAGTGTTGAAGGTACTAATTTGTTACCACTTGAGTAGTTCTAACTAGGCTAATTCATTGGAAATTTTTCACCCATGTTTCAGTGTACAATTGCAATATTATGCGTAGGTTTTTATAGAGTAGGTAATTCTAGTTTGATTGGGGAAGTAGATGTTGTATTAGTTGTTGTTGTTTGTTATTCGATGTTAGTAATAGAGCACAAAGCGGAAAAAAAATTATGCAACTTTGCGAGTACGTCTGACACGCCATACACAACCTAACGCAATTTGTAGAAGTGTGTTCGGATTCACGGTTTGCAGTGTACGGCCGTGTATCGCTTTCAATTCATTCCCGTGAGTGAAAGCGATACATCGGTATATTTTACAATCCGTGAGTCGAAATTGACCTCTACAAATTTGGTTGGCTCATCTGTTTTGCCGCCGTCCAACTCTGAAAGTTTAGGAATTTTTTGATCTCGTTTGTGCGGATTTGTACCGTATATCAAACAACAACCTCAGTTCAAGAATGAAGGAAATGCGAGCGAGACACAACCTTATTTTGCAAACCGTGGATCGAAACTTACTTGTAGAAGTTCCGTTACCTTGTGCGCAGCAAGCCGGAGACAATAGAAGAGTTTTGTATTTATATGACGTCGTTTTCGACGTGTTGTGACTTATTTTGCTTCGTATGTATATATATCGCAGTCGTTTGTTAACAAGCTGTTTTATATATAATGTGTTATTAATTGACCAATAATATATTTTTACTACAGATGAACAACGATACGGAGAGTTCTGTTGCCGGCGATAATTTTGTGCGGGTAGAACCAATCACTGATTCCATACCGATAGTCGAAGACCATCTGAAACCAAAGTTAGGTATGACATTCCCCAATTTAGTTGTGGCCGAGAATTTTTATTCTTCATATGCTCGTTGTGGGGGTTTTGCAATGCGTAAAGGTGGGAATAAATTAAAGGAGGGAATGGAAGTAGATAAGTCACATCTTTGTAATAAAGCTGGGTCGTTGCCGGGTCAACATAGTGATGGTAGACGTGGAACAACTAGTAGATCGGGTTGCAAGGCTTGTGTTCGTGTAAAATTGAACGAAACAAGTAATACGTGGGTGGTGTATTCATTTCACGAAGAACACAATCACGAATTCACCTCACCCGGTAGAAGGCACCTTTTGCCCTGGAACAGGTCCGTGTCAAATACGGACAAAAGGATTATAGATCAAATGAACCAAGCTAATATCCAAACATGTCTACAAATGCTCTTCTTCGAAAGTGCTAGTGGTGGTCATGATCAAGTAGGATTAACAGAAAAAGATGTTAGAAATTTAGGTAGAGATTCGCAAGAAGCATTGAAAGGACACGATTCTACAATGCTAATTGATTTTTTCGAATCTAAGAAATAGACGGATGCTTCACTTTTTTATGGCATTCAAGTCGATCCTGAAGGACGGTTGTCACATTGTATGTGGGTAGATAGTATTTGTAGGATGAATTATGAAGAATTTGGCGATGTAGTTTGCTTTGATGCCACGTACAATACGAACCGTTACGGAATGTTATTTGTTCCGTTTGTTGGAGTGAATCAACATTGGCAATCGACTTTCTTAGGAGGTGGGTTCATTCCAAATGAGACGGCCTCTTCGTTTGAATGGTTCTTTGAAAAGTGGTTAGGGGTTATGAATTGGGCTCCATCCGGTATTGTCACCGATCAAGACCGTGGGATCGCTGCCGCAGTTAAGAAAGTTTTTCCCTAGACTCGGCATCGTTTTTGTATTTGGCACATTCTGTATAAGTTACCCCAGGAGGTTCGTCTTGGTTTCGATGTCGACAAGTTTAGGGAGTCCTTGAAGAATGTAATCTACAATTCCGAATATATACATGAATTTGTAGAAAAGTGGAATATTTTGATTTTGCAATACGGATTAGAGAGTAACAAATGGTTGAACGATATATTCGATATTCGTGAAAGTTGGGCACCCATCTACGCTAAAGATTCTTTTCGGGCCGGCATGTTGAGTAGCCAACGGGTTGAGTCCGCACATTCTGCTCTGAAGCATCATACAGAAAAAAAATATTCCCTGCATGAATTTGCCGTCATCTTCGACCATTTTTTGGGAAGGCAAAGACACGATGAATTGAAAGAAAATCATCGTAATCGTGAGAAGAGACCGAAGTTGAAGAGCGAATGGGCTTTAGAGGCACAAATGGCAAAAACATATACTTTGAAAATATTTTACAAATTCCAAGATGAAGTCACAAAAAGCTTCATATACAATGTGATATTTGTTGCCAATCTTGAGACACCGGATGGTTCAACCTTCCATGTGATACTCTGTGGAGAATCAGAACCGGCTCGCCTTCTTCAATTATCCAAAATCAATGGAATTATTACATGTGCATGTCACTTGTTCGAATTCGTTGCCATTCCTTGCAGGCATATTTTAGCTGTACTTCATTTCTGCCATCACACATCCCTCCCGGATGTATATATTAAAAGAAGATGTACTAGGGATGTGATGAGAAGAAGCAACACATTAGTTCCAACTGAACCCAATGCCGAGAATTTTGCTTCTCGATATTGTGAGTTGAGCTACCATGCAAAACAAATTGTCGATCTCGGTTGTTCCTCCAATGAGAGTTACAAATACACGTTGGAGAATTTGCAGAAGATCATTGATGGGGTTTCTCGGCTACAACCTGGATTAGGTGAACAACCGGAACAGGCCTCACAACCACATGATAGTGTCGAACCTGGAGGTAGTTCACAACCGCATGGTAGTGCACAATCTCATGATCAAGAGAGTGGACACATACCTACACGCATTAGTGACCCACAGCAGTGCACGACAAAGGGAAGGCCTCGCGCCAAAAGATTGTGGCCGATTAGAGAGCAACTTCGCATAAAAAACCGAGAAGGTGCCGAAGATGCGGCATTGTCCAAATGAATCATGATTCAAGAAATTATCCAACTTTATTTGAGGGGTATGACTCGTAATTTTTATGTTTGTCACTCGTTTAAATTTATTATACTTTATTTGTGGCAAATGAGTTTCTTACTAACTAAACCTAATCTTTCAATGAAGGCAAGAAGTAATTCCTTCCGAAGAAGACAGTTCTGAGTCGAGATATGACGATCCACTGTGAATTGTAATTTTTAAAATGTAATTGTTCGGTATATTTATAACTCTTTATGCAACTTGATTAATTACCTTTGATTGGTAACTGCAAATGTTCTCGAGACTTAAGTGTCGTTTGTTAATATTGTTGTTGTACACAAATGTTGGTTTGTAACTCAATTGTATCAGCTGTAGCTGTACCTGTATTTGTAAATATATATATTTTTTAAACCAAGGCCATTGTTGGAGACAACGGCCTCAGTTATTTCATGAATTTGGTTTTTTATTCAATATAACTAGTTTTAAAAGAGCAACAAGCTACAGAGCAAAACAATATGTACATGATAAACTTAGGCCGTTGTTGGAGACAACGACCTAAGATAACCTCAAAAAAAGTGGTAATTTGGAGGGTGCTCTCTGACTTGGAGAAGAGAAAAGGAGCAACAAGTTAGAGAGCAACCCCATTTCTTATATATACCTTAGACCGTTGTTGAAGACAACGGCCTAAGTTATAATCAAAAAGTTGTGATTTTGGGGGTACTCTCTGACTTGTTGAAGACAAAAGGAGCAACAAGTAAGAGAGCAACCCCATTTCTTATAAATACCTTAGGCCGTTGTCTTCAACAATGGCCCAGGTCATAGTCTAAAAGTTGTGATTTTGGGAGAGCTCTCTGACTTGGAGAAGACAAAAGGAGCAACAAGTCAGAGAGCAACCCCATTTCTTATAAATACCTAGGCCGTTGTCTTCAACAACGGCCTAGGTCATAGTCTAAAAGTTTTGATTTTGGGGGTGCTCTCTGACTTGGAGAAGACAAAAAGAGCAACAAGTCAGAGAGCAATCCCATTTATTACAAATACCTTAGGCCGTTGTTGGAGATAACGGCCTAAGTTGTAGCTTAATACTTGAAAAGAGGAAAAAGTCATGGAGGACCCCTTTAATTCAATGCCTTAAGCCGTTGTTTGTAACAACAGCCTACGTATGATGTTTTTGGTGTTTTTATAATTTTCTATTTACTCTTTACGTACAGTCTCTGTGGAAATTTATACCAAAGACAGATGATCTACACTTGTATATCTTTCTGCTATATTTTTTTTAAGTGCCGATTACTACCACCTTTCATACCAATATATAACCATGGTGGTTAAATATGTAAAAAAAAATGATAAAAAATAATTCATAATCATCCATTTTGGGGAAATTTTTTTACAAAAAATAAAATAAATTTTATCTGTCTTTATGAACAGTCTCTCTGGAACTCTACACGAAAGACAGATGATTTACGCGTATATATTGTTTATAATTTTTTATTACGTTACAGTTTTTCCGGTCTATCTAAACAATATAAAATTATAAAGGTAATATGCTTAGAAAATATTCAAAAATATATAAAGGAGTACGTTTACATGTATAAGGTTAGGGTTAAGGTTAGGGTTAGGGGTTTTTTGTTATATGGGTTTACATGTGGGGATGTACATATGGTTTTTCCCATATATAGGCTACATGTGGGGATCTACATGTGGTTATGTACTTTAGGTATTCCCCATATTGAAGTGTTTGCAATAATAGTAGGCGGGTGTTGAGTTCTACTTTGAGATTGAGTTATGCTTGTTTAGCTTGGTACTTTTCCCCACTTAGGTGTATGTTGAAAGTCTGCTGGCTTCTGGTGGTCACTTATCTTAGAGGACAAAACCACTTCTTTGATGGAGACAACGGCCTGCACCCTAGATTGTGGAAAATTTTTAAAAAAATAAAAATAAGAACTATCTGTCTTTACGAACAGTCACTCTGGAACTCTATACGAAAGACAGATGATATACGCGTATATATTGTTTATAATTACGTTACAATTTTTTCGCTCTATCTAACCAACATAAAATTATAAAAGGTAATATGCTTAAAAAATATTCCCAAAAATATAAAGGGGTAGGTTTACAAGTATCAGGTCAAGGTTAAGGTTAGGGTTAGGGATTTTTTGTTTCAATAATAGTAGACGGGTGTTATCCTAAATCAAAGAAGAATCAAATGATTCAAGCAGCTAAATGTGCCTAGTCTTACTCCGAGCTACATTACAAACGTGCCTAATCTTGCGTGGTGCTAACCCTACAATAACCCTAACCCTAATTCTTAACCCTACTCTGCTAACCTTACAATAACCCCAACCCTACATTAACCCTAACCCTAACCTACATATCATATTTTATTGATTTTTATTGGTTATATACAGAATATCTATAAACTCTTTACTGGAAACTTATTATTTGTCAACTCCCAACTACCGCAAATTAATGATAAACCAAAACAAGATCTTACCGCAAATGTCTTCCTTGCAATAACCTTAACCCTACAATAACCCTAACCAAACCCCTAACCCCCTCTAAACCTAATCCTACCCTTAACCCCCGTTAACACTAATTACCAAACTGAATACACTAACCCTAACCCTAACCCTAACCCTAGCCATGTCGAGAAAACCCCAATTTATCTCTTTTTGGCCTATTACCTAGACAACGGCCTAGGTTATAGTAAATACTTTAGGCCGTTGTCTCCAACAACGGCCTAGGTTTTAGCTTAATACTTTTAAAAAGCAAAAAGTCATGAAGGACCCCTTTATATGAATGCCTTAAGCCGTTGTCTTTAATAACGGCCTAGGTATGAAATTTTTGGGATTTTTACAATATTCTCTTTACTCTTTACGCGCAGTCTCTGTGGAAATTTATACAAAAAATAGATAATCTACACTTGTATATCGTATAGGTATATTTTTTTATTTGCCCATTACTTCCACCTTTCAAAGTGTCTCGAAAAACTGCACACAATTACTTCACGACGAGATTCCACATTCAAAATTCCCACAGAAGCAACAGTTGGCAGTAGTGTTTTAGAGTAATCTTTGAACCTTTTTGGAATACTCTTCACATTGGTTTATACATGTGGTCAAATATATATGTGGTTTTCTGTTATGGTTTCCCAATACATGATGGTCCCTATTTAGACCGTTTTTTCCCAAAAATAATCAGATTCAGTTCTTGATGGCCAAGTAGTTTAATCTGATTACTCTCTACTCAAAAGCAAACCAAATCTTTTTTATTTTTGATTTCTTCCTGTCCATCATAATTATTGGATATTTTTGATATTCGGAGATGGGTTTTTGTATTTTAGGAGGGTGTTTTTGGAAGAGTGCAATAGATGGAAAAACTACATGTGGGTTTCCACATGTGGTTTTTCCCATATATAGGGTACATGTGGGAAGGTACATGTGGTGATGTAGTTTAGGTTTTTCCCATATTGAAGTGTCTGCAATAATTATCCACAAGTCAGGGAGCTACATGTGGTTTTTCCCATACATGTGGGGTTTTACCTTATTGGTTTTTTCCATAATGAACTTGTTCTACTACATGTGATCACACCTCTTCTTTCCAATCTTGTGGAATTCTTCCCAGTTGCATGTCTGGAGAATGTCTTCAGTAACGTTTTCATTGTAAACAGAGTATGAGTATTTTGAAGATTATATATTATTATTCAATAAAGACAAAAGAAACAAAATACCAATTAATTTGGGTTAGTTTTTATATTCGTTTGTGGGTATCGATTTTATATTCGTTAGTTACGTGGCTAGAAATGGAAATAAATAAAAAAATATAAACAAAAAAAACATAAATATGAACGTCTATTTTGTAGAGTTCAGAAGACAATGTACGTAAAGAGTGGAGA
Source organism: Hemerocallis citrina (assembly GCA_017893485.1). Classification (NCBI taxonomy): domain Eukaryota; kingdom Viridiplantae; phylum Streptophyta; class Magnoliopsida; order Asparagales; family Asphodelaceae; genus Hemerocallis; species Hemerocallis citrina. Next base: position 21,615,531 of record CM030364.1, on the reverse strand, counting down.
GACACATGTGATTAATAATAGAACTTAAATATCTATAAACTCCTTACTGGAAACTTACTACCTATCAACTCCCAACTATAAATAATCCTGACCAAACCCCTGCAATAACCCTAACCAAACCACTAACCCCCGCGTACCCTAACCCTACCCTTAACCCCCGTTAGCACTAACCCTAACCCTAACCCTAACCCCTAACGAATGATATAGTTTAGCTTAATATTTTCTGGGGTGTTCTGTACATATTAAAACATCATGATTATGTAGTGGTTAGTTAGGTATAGTCAAATTAAAAAATAAAAAAAATATAAAATTGTTATACAAGCCAAGTTCTCATCTGTCTTTTGTATAAAGTTCCACAGAGATTGTTCGTAAAGAGTAAAGAGAAAATTGAAAAAAGCAAACAACCAATTAATTTTTGGCCTACTTCCTAGGCCGTTGTTGGAGACAACGACCTAGGGTATAAACATTATATTGGGGGGGGGGGGGGCTCTGACCAGTTGCTATTTTTTATACCAACAAGTCGAGAGCATCCCAAATTGTGTATCTTTTTGGTCCACTATCTAGGCCGTTGTTGGAGACAACGGCCTAAGGGGTCAGAGAGCAAGACAAATTGTCTATCTTTTTGGCCTACAACTTAGGCCATTGTCGGAGACAACGGCCTAGGGTATTTCTAATAAAGTTGGGATGCTCTCTGACTTGTTGCTATTTTTAACACCAACAAGTCAGAGAGCAAGACAAATTGTCTATATTTTTATCCTACAACTTAGGCCGTTGTCGGAGACAACGACATAGGGTATAAACAATAAAGTGGAGCTGCTCTCTGACTTGTTGCTATTTTTAAAGCCAACAAGTCAGAGAGCAAGACAAATTGTCTATATTTTTGTCCTACAACTTAGGCCGTTGTTGCAGACAACGGCCTAGGGTATAAACAATAAAGTGGAGCTGCTCTCTGACTTGTTGCTATTTTTAAAGCCAACAAGTCAGAGAGCAAGACAAATTGTCTATATTTTTGTCCTACAACTTAGGCCGTTGTCCAAGACAACGGCCGAGGGTATAAACAATAAAGTGGAGCTGCTCTCTGACTTGTTGCTATTTTTAAAGCCAACAAGTCAGACAGCAAGACAAATCCTCCAACCTTAGTCCTGTTACCTAGGCCGTTGTTGGAGATAATGGCCTAGGTTTAAAAAAAAAATCAACCTTTGTACGAAGCAGCTGAAGCTGCTACACTTGAAAATTTAACCAAATTCCAAACACTTTGCCATCACATACACTCTCCGAATAAATTCATATCTACAACCGCCAAAATCACCAACCATAATTGACTATTAGAAATTAATAACAACATCAACTACACTTAAACTTACGAACCACACTTTCCACTAGTTTAGTTACAACAGGATAAACCCCCCCCCCAAACAAAATGTATCGGCTAAGTACCGGGCGTGTATGCCTGTGGTGCTCGCCTCTTCCGAGCAGGGTTTCGGCGCCGGATCGTGGTTGGCGACTCGGGAATTTGTTCAGATCCTCCCTCCTCTTGTTGTACGTCTCCAACAACCCTCTCCTCAGTCTCTTCTTCCTGCGCTTGTTCATGAGATGGATGTGAAGTTGAAGCTTGTTGTTCTCTCATCTTACGTTCCCGTTGTTGCCCCATCAATGCAGCTGGCCTACCCCTCACAATTTTACGTCGGCCCCTCGGTCCGCTTAATGCTCGATCCAAACGTCTGGCCTCTCCCAAAACATCCAAATTGGTATGGCATGAAGAGAGCATCCTCTGAGCGAACTTCTTTATAGCCGTGCCCACATTATGTTTTATTACCTCCGTGCATTCTTTTGCCATGTCCATCGTATTATCAATCTAAATCAGAAAAAACCAACAAAAATAATTACACAAATTCAATAATTCAAAGAATTCATGAAATTCACGTATAACGAACATTAAAATAAATATGAAGATTGAAGTTACCACTGTACGTATAGTTGTGGCATTCGGTTGGAACATGGGTTGTGAACTGGAATATGCGGGTGGTGGTTCAATCTCCCTCTCCTCAAGTTCTTGTTGAACACCAGCGGGTAGTACTGTATTGGAAGAGATGTACAAATGTGTATATGATTAGAACCAAGTCATGTACTTTCCTTGCACTCTTCCATCGTACTCTGGAACATTGACGAGTACAAGTTCAAACCGTCGCTCGTTCCATTCTGCAACGTGAACACGATGGAAATCTGCCCAATCATGAGTAGGCATGCGGCTGGTACCCCTAACGGCATGTAACTCATGATCGTATAGGTTTGCGCAGCTTAGGGGACTATCTTGTTGAAGATTGAACTGACGAAGGACTCGCTCCGGTCGCGGATGCTCCACTATACCGAAGTTGATGAGGGGAGCCGTTGTCAGCCACAACTGCGGCCCGGTGGTGCACATTGGCGGTAGTCTTCCCACCCGCTCGGGTGTATACGGCGCCCAAATCACGAACTCTTCACGTAGTTGGTCGAGCTCGTCTCTGTAGTACGTTATTACACCCTTGGGGTTGTCTTTGTAACTCCGACTATCAGCCCAATATACCCCTAAGGGTACTAACATAGCAGGATCTTCTGGTTGGGCCATCCAACCGGCCTCCGGTCTCCTAATGCGGGGACGACCCAGGTGCAGTCGCTCCCAGGACCAAATCTGTAACAAAACCATCGGTCCGGTCATTTCTGATGATTCTAGCACTACATGACATAACGCCCTGTATAGCGTTGCCAACGCGCAGCTTCCCCAGCTGTACCGGTTAGCTAAGCCTAGGTCGGCGAGCAATCGTAGGTACATGAGGTGCACCATATCGCCCGATGAGTTAGGCAATAGAACCCCTCCGATCACCATTAGAATGTAGGCTCTGGTGTAGGACTGTACATAGTCGTCGGGTGATTCGTTGGTCAGCGTCCCATCAAAACATCCCTTCAACCAAGATAGTCGGATTGATTGTCCTTGGAAAATGTCATCATCTTCCGCAGCCGACTCATCAAACTCTGTACCGAGCAGTTCATTGCACATCTCTATTTTATCAAAGTTAATATTACCCATCACGGCCAACCCATCTATTGGAAGACCGGATATCATCGCTATATCCTGTAGCGACACCGTCATCTCTCCGACCGGTAGATGGAACGTGTGCGACTCTGGCCTCCAGCACTCCACGAGTGTCGAGAGAAGTGCTCGGTCGAGTTTAACATTCCCCATCATGCTGATTTCATAGAAATCGGCTGCTACTAGGTACTCGACAATACGTGGATGCACCTTCATGGTCTCGTGGGTGTGGAAATTATACCTACGCGTCGTCCCACCCCACACTTCCGCGGATCTGTGAAGATCTTGCAAGGTCAGTTCGCCGGGATATATTGGTCCTGGACCACGACTTCTTGTCGTCGAAGAGGATGCACCAACCTACACGAACCAAAAAATATAATTATTATTAGTCTAAAATCAATATCACTAAATACAAAATTAGGGACAATACAAATTATTAGTTCTCACATTCTCTGTGGAATGTTCCCCTCGTGCTTCCTGGGATGTTCTTCCCCTTCCGGTTCTCCTCGTTCTAGCCATTTCTCTGTAACAAAGTTTGCATATATGAAACTAATTACTCGTCAAAAATTAGCAAACACAAACCAACGAGTTAAAAAAATTTCAAGAGTTGGCTTATACGCGTCAAAACAACACAAACGAGATGCAAAAATTCCTAAATTTCGCCGTCAACTAGGGCACACCAAACACAAGCCAACGCAACTTGTAGAAGTGAGTTCCAACCCACGGTTTGAAATATACGCCCATGTGTCACTTTCACTCTTTAAAATAGTGCGGGAAGCGATACATTGACGTATCTTGCAAACCGTGGGTCGAAACTCGCAAATACAAGTTCCGTTGCATTGTGAATGGTTAGCCGAACCTACGTGCACCGTTTCGATTTCGACTTCGTTTAAGCATTTTTGTATTGCGACCGTACTAAAAAAAATTCGAGGTATATTGAAGTTTTTTCATATACGCGTAAAAACAACATAAACGAGATGCAAAAAATCCAAAAATTGGACTTTGGGTCGGACTCCCCGCACACAAGCCAACACAACTGGTACATGGGAGTTCCGAACCACGGTTTGAAAGATACGGCCGTGTATCGGTTTCACTATTGAAAACTGAGCGGAAAGCGATACATTGACGTATCTCGCAAACCGCGGGTCGAAACTCGCATGTACAGGTTGGTATGACTTGTGAGTGGCGAGACCAACCTACTCACAAAGTTTCGTTTTATTTGGACTTCGTTTAAGCTATTTTCACGTCATAACGTATTCCACAAATTCCGAGGTGGATTAAAGGTTTTTTATATATGCGTCAAAACAACAAAAATGAGAAGAAAAATTTCCTAAATTTGGGTGTCAACTCTGGCACACCAAACACGAGCCAGGAACTTGCAGAGGTGAGTTTTGACTCTCGATTTGAAAGATACGGCCATGTATCACTTTATATCCGTTGTATTGAATTAAAATGATAATTGGACGTATCGAACAAATCGTGAGACGAAAATTGCCTCTACAAGATCTGTTACCTTCTACGCAGCAAGTCCGACCTACTCGTACAACTCCGAATTTTTTCATCTCGTTTTTTTCCTTCTCCTATATTCCACCACTACAACTAGCACTACATCTACGAAAATGTCAACAAAATGTATACAACATACATGATCAGAGCTAATTATATACTCTCTAAATTATAGACTAGACTACTATGCATAATACAAAAAAATCCAACTCCAAAATTGGGGAAAAAATCAATAAATTCAAAGAGTTCATTATAGTAAATTGGGATTAAGAAAATACCTGGTCCAAAGAGAGAGATAGAGAGTGGGCGTAGATGTGAGAAGCCGCTGCACGCTGTTGTAGACAAAGGAAAACAATTTGTGCTAAGGTTTAGATGATTTGAAAATTTGGATGTGAAGTTAGGGTTTGCTGTATTCGGGAGAGGAAAAGAGAGATAGGGAGCTTTCCACATGGGACAGAGATCGAGAAGACAAAGAAATCGATGCCAAGGAGTTGGGAGAGTGAACTAGGGTTTGGGGATGGGTTTCGGGAGCTCGAGAGAAAGAGAGATAGTGTTTGTGACGAAAACAGGGAGATGAAGATCTGAGTATGTACAAGTGTTTGGAAAAATACTTGTACATACCTAGGCTGTTGTTGGAACCAACGGTCAAGGTATGTTGTTTTTATAAAAAAAACAATCTAGGCCGTTGTTTCCAACATAAACAACGGTCTAAGTGAATTTTTCGACAAAAAAAACTCCACGCCACAAAAACGCTAAGTCCCAAACGTTTTATGGCGTGAAGTGACGAAAATACCCCTCCGCTTTTGGGAACGTTAGTGGGAGACTTAAGCGGATCTTGATCTGATCCGCTGATCAAGATCAAGATCGATCGGACGGTGGAGATTGGTGTTTTCCAACCCATTGAAAACGAACCCGTTTTCAATGGAGCAAAACCCATATATATATATATATATATATATATATATATATATATATATATATATATATATATATATAGTAAATAATAAGACATAATCTGGCTTCGAACTTGAAACTTCTCCTTACTCATATATACTATTTAAAAATTATCCTTAGCAGTACAAACTTTTATTTTATATGAGTGTCACTTTTCTAAATAATTATGTCGAAAATAAATTTGAACTTTGAGGGTATTATGCTAACTAACAACAGTTGAGTAATTGAATGGTTAATATAGCTTCTACTTAAAAATGAATGGTTGAGATTAGATGGTTGGATGTCTACAAATGACAACCCCAACTCCCCCATTATAATATTAGATAACCCACTTAATATAATTCTTATGTTATAAAGGTTATATGATTAGCCATTATTTGAAGCTAAAGTAGATGTACCATATTTATCAAATTAGACTCATTGTTTTGCTAATATTAGTTTGTAAGATGCAAGTGCTGTTTCTATGATTTAAAAGTTTCAGTGTAGGGTGTCAAAGTACCCAGGTCTAATTTTTTTTGGGTGCACTTTATTTAATTATTTATTTCAAAATTTTATTTTTTTAATATGATGATGTGCATATTCAGATCTCAGCACACTATTGGTTGATAACTTGTCTAGCTTATTTATAAGGCTCATCGATTGCAATGTGTTTGAATGTAAGCGCACCTTCAACCTTTGTTACAACTTCGAAATTTCTTTCACATAAATATCTTTCGTGTTCTTTCTAAACACCCAACTTTATTAATATTTTATGTATAAATAAATTAAATATGAATCTTATAACTTTATAAATGAGCGTTTTGATTAAAGTTAGATCGACAGAACATCTTCACAAATTATATAAACTAGTAATTTACACGTGCGATGCACGTTTTAATAATTTCAAAATATCAAAATAAAAACTCTAACGTGGTAGGGAGGATTTGAACTGGAAACCTCCTTTATATTAGTTATGTACGTGTGTTACACATATTGGTAGAATGACAAAATGACAAATGACGCTAAGGCCTTCTCGCATTATAATATTATTATTATTAGAGATTAGAGATGAACTAGATTAAATTTTTTTAATTTATTTTTCATTATTAGAACAGAATACTTTATTGTTAATATGTTGTTTTCGTTCAATTGTATCCATTAAAAAACGATGAAATATGAGTGAAGGATGCTAATTGCACAAACACTCTAAAGTAGTAGATAAATAAATACGACATGAATTGAGGACTTTTCCACAAAAGTCTCTAAATTAAACTCCTCCATTCTCCAAGAGCCGTGCAAGGCACTTAGGCACGTATTCGAACCATCCTCGTTTCCCGCAAAATTAATCCCATAGTCAATCCCAAATCATAGGACACTCCACCAACCCTTAAATACCACAAACACGCATCGTAAAGCACATTCACCTCCTTTGTCAATCATCGCATAAGTTCAACAATACGCGCATCTCGTATAAGATTTATTATACGCTTAGCTCTACCTTACCACCGTCTATTCCCCATTTTACCCCTAACTCCCACTCTGTTTAAATATATTTAATGTCTCCCTTCCTTGTATCGTCCCTCACCTCCAAAAAACTCCAAAAAAAAAAAAAATGGTGGGAAAATCCGACCCACAACCCTCAGCACCCGCATCCTTAACGAGTCGGGTAAGAATTAACGGGTCCGCAGCGACAGAGACGAGCTTGAGTCCGGACGGGAAGCTGACGTGGCGGGGGGAGTGCTTGGCGCTGGAATCGGAGGCGCTGGGGTTCGAGGTGGAAGAAGGGGGTCGTAGGATTAGGGTTAGGGCGTACGTCAGCAATGATTCGAATGGGAGGAGAAGCAGGAAAGATTTCGTCTTGGAGTTGGAGAGCGATGAGATGATCGGGTTGTGGAACCAGTTGTTGACTGATTGCTTCAATTCGTTCGGTAATCTAATTACTTATAGTTTCATTCTAATTAAATTTATTTTGTGTTTATTTATTTAAATATTTTTGATGTTTAAGACTATTTATTCCTATATACAGTATATAAAAAAACTGATTTTAGATGGAAGTAAAAAATATATATATATATATAATATTTGTTTAGCAAAATTAACTTTCACTTTCGACCTTTTTTTAATTCTCCCTGATTACGACAATATTGTTATAATTATACTGATAATGTTAATTTACTGATATAATTTTTTTACTACTAATTATCATCATTGACTATAATTGGGATGAGTTAATTCTAATTTGCTTAAACATTATACTTGATGAAAGCCCTTAAATTTGGGTAGATATATGAATTTGCATAGTTGAACAGTCAATTTATTGATCTAATCGTCATTTAACTACTCATTTTAAAAATATAATTGACTTTTTCATCAAATATGGTTTGCCTTGTCCAATTATTATCTATGTAACTACAATTTTTTATAAATTTAGTTGCATGACTGACAAATTTAACCATTTAAAAAATTTAGTTTACTTGTTCTTACTCTGTTAAATTTATCTCAAAATAGACCGGCCGAAGAGGTTGTTTATTATTGTTAACCCATTTGGTGGGAAGAAGTGTGCACGAAAAATCTTCGACTCTGAAGTTAAACCGTTGCTTGTAGCAGCTGGTGTCAATTATACAATGCAAGGTTGGTGGGGTTGTATCTCATATTCTTATGTTTGTTTTGGGCAATTTTAAAAAACAATTTAAGTTCTCCTACAACTGCTAAACTGTCTATGTGTTTTTTTTGTTAGAAACTGAGTATCAGCTTCATGCTCAAGAAATTGTGTATAAACTGGATTTTCTGAAATATGATGGAATTGTCTGTGTCAGTGGAGATGGTGTCCTTGTAGAGGTTAGTAATTTATACTACCTTTTACCAATTTGGGAATGAATACAGTTATTCTGGTAGCTTAATTTTTCTAAATTCAAAACATGTAGGCAAGCGGAATTTGGTTGTTGAGTTTCGGAATGAATTAGGGAACAACATCAGAATGTTCGGACTATTAGTTTCAAGTTATATAGTTATGGAAATTGATTGTGTAAGGAGGAGGGAAGGAGCCGGAAGCGAAAAAGGGAAAGTTGAAAGAGAGGGAAAACAGACCTTTTTTATGAAAATTAAAATGAATAGGAGAAGTGGGATGGGATTAATTAGCAACCTTACCCTTTCGAAAAAGGCTACTGAACCAACTCCAATACCACCTTCCAATCTCTAAGGGGCTGTCTAGAATCTAGATAGAGTTGGAACTTGAAAGTTGGTAGGTTAAAATTGCCGAATAGATAGACATCAACAACTCATTCTTCTTCGGAGAATTCGGCAAAATAAGTTGGAATTGTAACAAGTAGAAAAAGTATAAAAAAGAAGAATAAAATAGAAATTTCGGAACAAATATTAGTTAGATAATAGGGGAATTATAAAACATATGCCTCTTAGTCTCTCTCTTTTCCCTCTAATTACAATGATCTCTCAAAGTCTCATTTAGATAGCTAATTTCTTTCTTTTCTATTGGGAATACTTAAGATACAACCTTTTCTCCTGTATTTATAAACTAGTAACCTTGAGATTAGGCCTGCAAACGAGCCGAGCCGAGTCGAGTCGAGTATCTTGAGGTCCGAGCTCGGCTCGTTAAGCCATCGAGCTCAATTTTCAAGCTCGAGTCGAGTAGCTCGCGAGCTTAGCCTAACAATCACAGCAAGCTCGAGCTTGGCTCGTTAAGCCATCGAGCTCGATTTTCAAGCTCGAGCTCGTCTTGAGCCGAGCTTTGACCGAGCTCGAGCCCAGTAGCTCGCGAGTAGCTCGACTTGTATGCAGCCCTACTTGAGATATTTGTTAGGGTTAGTAGTCTTTGACTTAGTCAAATATATTCTCCCTTATCAAGTTAGGAATAAATCCTAACAAATATCTAAAGATGGTTACCAGAGATTGTATCAAATATTTCAAATATTGAAAGATATAAATCTAAAAGAAAATAACCAAAGAATAAAGATTCTAAATCTTAGATAAATTTTTGTGGCATATTTCCAACAGTTTGCACCATAGAAGGAGAATCTTACCGTGCTAAAATGAGTAGGACCTTCAGCGGTAAATGCTATTGCTAGAAAATATAACATCAAAGGTTACCAAGTTGTGCATTTTCCTCAGAGCAGCATGATGTAAGAATGAGTAGGTTGTCATGGAATCTTGTTCTGGACATGTATACATAATCTACAGCTTCGAGAGTTCGAGTACATAAATGGAAAAATATAATTTGTTGTATCCACTTTCTGCACCATATGGAATTTTTGTGGGACGAAACCATTTATTGAATATTCTCATGCAGGACAAGTTTTGTCCTGGTTGTACTTAATATCCCTGCTCATTTATAGACCAACCACTTGATGTTGTATCTCAAGATTTATCTTGAATCTGTAGTTCCTAGAGAATAAAGTTTCGTTGACTGTATGGACTTGAAAAAAAGAGATGAGTATTAAACCTCAATTAATCTCTAGAAAGCAACTTCAAGTATCACAGAGGAATGTTGGGTTCAATCCTCAGTTTACCCCCTGTATATGTGCGCTTTGTAGCTTATCGACATAACAAGTTTGTACTGACTTAAGTGCTTCTGTTACATTCTTTATGTACTTCTAATTTATTCTATTTTCCTCTTTGTAGATAGTAAATGGGTTACTGCAAAGAGAAGATTGGGATACTGCAATCAGAATGCCCCTTGGAATAATTCCAGCAGGTGCAATAACTACACTGTGATTGGATGTAATTTAAAGATAGAGTGTTTCCTCCATGCTAAGAGTAATTATGTCTTGTACTGGACATGCACACTTCTCTCTACTTTCAATATCTGCTAATCTTAATTGGATGGGATAAATATTGTCACCTTTTCTTTCTTATTATGTTGAAACATTATTGTTCTCATGGAACTGCTGACAGTTTGTGTTACTTTTTGTATGTTCGTAGAGAATGTGTAGGCTGTCAGTAAGTGTTGAATGAGCTCTAGGGATATGGTTTGAAGTCAAAAATAGGCATAAGCTGAACTTAAAAAGAGAGTGACATGAAAGCCAGTTGGAGAAGTAGACAGTTATTTAGAGTTAAGGATGACAAAGATTTTACTTTAAACATTTAATGGTGTAACCTTGTAGCTTTTGGTTAATTACATATATGATTTATCTATCTATATAATAAATTACAAAGAAAGCTATCAAGTGGCTCACAATCAATCCCCCCTAAAATCAAAGGTCTAGATCAAACTTCACAAAACATATTTTCCCTCCAAAATTTTAAACCCCAAAACCAAATTTTTCCCCCCAAAACTAAAAAAACTTATTACTTTATTACTATCTCTCTTCTCTTTTCACTTTTTCATATTTCTCTCTTTCTCTCTCTTCCTATCTCTCTCTCCCATTCTTTCTATATTTACTTAGAAATTTAGATTTTCAGAATTTTAATGTTTTTTTTGTGCACAAGTTATATTGAAAATAGTAAATATTTCTTCAACTTCACACTTAAAGTTCTAAAAAGTTAGATTTTATACCCTCATTTATAATTATTTTTCAACATATACTAATGGAAACATGGACTTTTATTTACAACTAATTATTGTCATACTATTCAAACTTGAGCTACATAATTGTTGTTTTACTGTTTACAGGCTTTTTGTGTTTTGTATCGTTCCGAAGACGTGCCGTAGGCACGTGCCCACGGGCAAATCTAGTTAGAAAACAAAAAAGGATAAAGTTCAAGGGAAATGTATGTTTTTTGTACACAGTAGGCGTGATTAATATAATTTTTTGGTTTTGATGAGAGGGTGAAATGCAGGTTCAGGGAATGGAATGGCAAAATCACTTCTGGATTCTGTTGGTGAAATTTATTCAATTTCAAATGCTACATTTTTGGTTATTAGAGGTCATTTTTTTCTTCACTTCATCCACTTTTCTGTGTATTTAAGTGAATCTTTCTTAAGTAGCCTTTGTTTTAATACAGGGCATAAGCGGTCACTGGATGTTTCTACTATCATTCAAGGAGAGATAAAGTTTTTTAGTGTTTTGATGCTTACATGGGGTATGCTCTCAAGTATTGCCTTTCTGTTTAAGCTTCAAATCCTTCTCAATTATGCCCTAAATATTACTCCTTTAAAAACCTTTTATTGGGAAGGTCTAAATGTCGTGCATTGCCCTTTGCAGGTCTTATTGCAGATGTCGATATTGAGTCTGAGAAATATAGATGGATGGGAAGTACTCGCTTCGATTTTTATGTGTGTATCTTTCTTTCAGTGAATTACTAATCTTTAGCTTGTTGTCTCTTTTTTATTTTTTTGACAAAGAACTAGTAATTAAATAGCATGAGTATTCAGTTCAATTTACGTGTGGTCTAAAATTGTTTCAGTGGGTTTAAAGTCTCCTTTTCTCACGTACTTATCTTACATGTTTTTTGTATTCGCTCACCATACTAGAAAGAATTGACATAACCAACTAGTTGAGCTTGCCTCCAGAATCCCATAGGACCCATACCACTAGTTATTGTTGCAAGGACCACATCCCACTGAAACTTTTCCCTTCCGTATCGATGTATTTAGTAGTTAGGCAACTAGATCGAATTGGTTGCTTCTGCCTAGTTAAAGAATTGACTTAGCTGTTTCCACAATATGTAATGGTTGTGGGTTGACTTTGCAAGTGGTTAATCAGGGCCGGCCTTAGCCCGAGGCGAACTCCCGAAATAGGGCCCCCACACAAATTTTGTTTTAAAAAATTTGTTTAAGAATTTTTTTTGGAAATTTTCTTTGCTACAATTCTTAAAAACCAATTTATATGAAGAAATAGATGGAGATTTAGGGATTTGAAAAAAAAAAATCTTCATACAAACCCATGCCCAACTAAAATAAGCCGGCCCAAGTATTAATTTTTAAAAAAAAGCCCAAAAAATAAATTTGGGGGCCCAAAAAAAAAATTACGCGCAAAAAACGTGTATATAAATACAAGGAAAAAAAATTCGGGGGCCCCTAAATATGCGCAAAATTCGGGGGCCCGAGGTGGCCGCCTCCCCGGTCTCCACTAGGGGGCCGGCCCTGTGGTTACTGGCACCCACAATATGTAATATTTGTAGATTGAGTTTGCAAGTGGTCAAGTGGGTTTATACATATATGTCACATTGAGATAAGAAGTTCAAACATGATATTATTTGGTCAGAAGTACAACCATAAAATTAAAGATCTGCGCAGCTAATAATTATGGTGTATTTAACATCTAGGCTAAGATACCGCAAAGTGCTATATGTTTTAGTTCTCGTAGTCTGTGTTCCACCTAGCTAGGTATATCCATTTCCCCCATCCTTGTAAACCATTTTCCTATTTGAATCCCTCATTGTTTTTTCATCCCATGTAATTCCCCAAAATTCTCTCTTTGATTTCTTAAAATGCGAAAAAAAATTAGGGGTCTTCCCCATAAAGAAGCATTCGTTCCTTTGCTACTGTAGATTGCTTGATTTACATTTTAGCTTTGCATTGGTAACTTGGATTATGTATTAGCTTAAGAAGGCAAAATTTGGGGTTCACTTCTTGAATTCACCAATGTCCTATTGGAGAAGATAATTGATGTAAGGGATTTGACTGGAGAATCGTTGGGGTTGAAATGTGAGTTTAGGGTTTGGGAGGAGGGTTAAAGGAAGTAAATCACCAGGGAAGAGATGCGAGTTTTAAGGTTTGGGAAGAAAATAAATTGAGGAAGACAAATGTCTAATCTAAGGGAAATATATTTCTGCTTATGTGTAAAATTGTCTTAACAATGTAACTCGAATGCAAATGGGAATATTCTCGTGGAGTCGTGGTGGATGGCAAACTAATAGAGGTTATCAACTAATCAAAACTGGGAAATTTGCAGTCCCTGTCAAGGAACCGAACCATGTCAGGGTATTTAGCACAGATATCTGAAACTGACATAGTCATCTAATGTGACTTGCACCAAAAATTTATTTCGGAAACCATGACTGGTCAACTTACCATCTCCTCCCCCAAAATAGTGAACTTTCCATCTTCAGTGGTGATTTATTGCATACTAGTAAGGTAAACTACATATCAACTTATCAAGTAATTAGGTTCTAACTTCATTATTGATTTCACTGGAACTCCATTTGAGCGTTACAATCTAATGTACACTCCCCTCCCCCTTCCTCAAAACACACACACACATAAACGGCCGGTTCTGAAATTTATAGGGCCTTGTCCGGAAAGGAATAAAATGGGCCTTGTTTAAATATTCTAATACTAATTTTACTTTATTTTAATTTTGATAGAGGGAGGGAGAGAGAGAGAGAGAGAGAGAGAAAATAAAAATAAAAAATCATCAACAACAGAGTTTGAACCTGTACTCATTAGATTTGAAATT